>CM056395.1:10995367-11060367 GCA_029718625.1 Synaphobranchus kaupii
GTGGCTCTTTTCATTTTAGGTTTTTTGACTCTGTGGTTAGATTGAACAGACCAGTATATCTGCATGCTTGCACAATGAGAGGCAAAAGAGCAGTAGTTTCACTGTTGTGTTGCTATGTAACAGTTTCTCACTTATTGTGACTGCGGATATACTGGGGCCAAAAAAAGAGCCGCATTGGCAAAACGTATGGGATAGTTAGAATGTTTTAAACACAGGTCCGCTGAGCTACTCACCACAAATTATGTGATAAATTGGGGAACATATGGGGCTCAAGCCCTCCTGCCTTGAGTACACGTAGCTCAATCTCTGTTAGCCATTTGCTTTGTTAGCCAAATAACATTGATTCAATATGATTGACTCCTTATTGAGTTACACATTATGGTTGACTGTTGATTTTATCGGTGAGGTTTTTTTTGTAACACATGACTACTGTGGCACACAATGTAGCTAGCAGCATTAAAGATGCAAGAGGAGCGTAGTCAGAGATGTGAGGGACTGGTCAGATTGTATGGGCTGGTGCAATCAAGCGTTTGGCTTGTACGGTCAGCTACATGAGTGAGTGGTCAAGTGGTCGGCTACTAGATGCTTGTGTGTGCAGTTCAGGCTTCCTGGTGACCCCCCCCACGGCACCAAGTGATTCATGGGGACACAAGGAAATGCTAACAATATGTGGTCACCTCTGTCAGGAGATAATCATTAATAATCACTTCACTGTCTCGCCTTCCCTGAACTTACAGAGGTGGACACATCAGTTCACTTGCACATCTTAACAGATCAGAGTGTTCTCTTTTTCAAAGTGGGTAGAGAATGAAAGGAATCGAGAAGACAATCAGAGGCTGCGTGGGAATCTGGCCAGGCGACCAGGGTTAACCAAAGAATGACAAGGCCGTCTTATCCGAAATACAGCACCTCTTGTGCCACAGAACCCTGGTCAGATGCACCTCCTGTATGTAAAATGAGGGGTGTTTCTCTGACACACCGCAACCCAAGGGCATGAAATCAGAGAATGGAACTAATTTCTGAAGTACAAAGAAACAAACTATTTTTTGTCATTGAAGGGCATCCGTCTTGCCTGTGAAGGACTTTACCTTAGGTAAAGGTCAACACTGACAGAAAGGGTGACTTGAGATGGATTAGTTACAGTTGTTTACTCTTATGTATGCAACTGGTATCATTATATATAAGGATATAGTTGGAAAATTCCATGCAAAAAAATGTATACCAGCAATGGCAGTGTGCTGAGTTACTGTTGTTATGGTCAGAGGTTCTTTACCGACACCAGACTTAGGTCTTTAAGAATGCTTTTTTTTTTTACAGGATCAAGACTGTTTGTATTGACAGAGCATCAGAAAAAGTTCATTAGTGTGCACGTGCAAATCTGCAGCTGGCTGCTTTGGAGTAAGTCAGGGCTTACCACTGTTCAGAGTCCTATCTCTCTCACTCTCTCCACTACATTCAGCTCACAGCAAAGCTACCGAAACCTACTCTACCGAAAGCATCTCTGCCTAATGATACGATGAACATTGTATTTTTGAAAAAAGATCAGCTCGTAGTACATACCAAACAAAAATGTGTAAATGGAAATATCATTATATTCTGATTTTAATATGAATCGTCTCACAATTTACACAATTCATAATATCTAATGAGTGCGTAATGGGTATATGCATAATTTTTAATGTTTATTTCTTTTCTCAAATGCTTGCATTTATTTATCATTTTGACAGATTCTGCTGGAAACAATACATATACATTTTTTTTCTTACAAAATTTTTTTGTTAAGATTTAAATAATTCCTTGAAATAATTCCAGTATCCTGGAGCTTTATACCAAATAACCACAAAATGTGCACACTGCAGGAATGAATGAATAAAGTAAGGCCTGCAGTATGCCGTGGCTTTTGAGCTGGAATTCTCAACCCGTGTAAATGCAACTACTACCATTTGTGAATCCACTGAGATTCCTGGTTTTGTTCATGACCCACAGCTTTTGTATGAAGTTTCAACCATCACTGGGAAAGTAGAGCCGTTGCCCCCATCCCAGACACTGCCGTTAAATGTGACCGCTGTTAGATAGCCATCCAAGCTCCAGCACAAGCCTTCTTTCAGATGCCTGCAGTACAACACTGAAGAGCATAGAGACAAGACCACCTCCATTCATTGGCTCTCTGTGTAATGAATCTGTTTTAATTTAGTCCAGATGGGCACCTTCTTTAAACTTTTTTCACATTTAAAAAAAAATCACAGGTCTTCAATGAAGCCCTGTCCCCCAGTTATAATTGTTGGCAATTTGCAGCAGAATAAACTCTCGAAGCTGGCTGCGGAGAAGTGACAGCAGGTGAATCACACGATGCATGCATAATAGGTGTTTAAATAAGTGTCGCATGGGAGTTTGGCGGATTAGAATATTTGAGTAAGGGTCAGAACTGCTTGTATTCCTCTGGGCGGGATTTGGGGAATTGCGGGATATTTGAAAGGGGGCGGTATCCCCAAACAGTGGTTTCTCACACCGCTGTCTGATGTTCCCCTCTCATTTACTCCATCAGGTCCAGCGCTGCGGTATACATAATTCACACAACCAGGGAACGGCTCTGAGCTCAAAACCACCTGCTGGCTTTTATTAGCTAAATTAATGGTGATTTATCGGAGTAACTAATTTGAGAAGAGCTGATTGCCTTCAGGAATCTCGGAACGCTAGAAGAATTCTGACGGTAATTACTTTGTTTGATGGGTAGGTCTGCTAAAACCGAGGGGGGAAAAGTTCCGTGCTCCTCACAGCTGTAAATTTTCGGTCTTACTGGGGCGACCTTCAGAAAATGTATTAATTAGCGCCCCCAAATCTGTTTCTATTTTTGCTCAGATTCCATGGAAGTCGAACTCAGCAATCTAAATGTCTTGTTAGCACCTATATATTCCAGTCATTGACCATTAATAATTCAAAAAACATTATTAAACTTACTGTATTCGTATTATTGTAATTACTTTATAATAATTAAATCAATACAGTAGCATGATGTAATTTTTGCAGTGTTTTAAAATCCTTGCAAATGCTAAGTGAACATTGAATAACACTATAAAGTCACCTTGTTTTTCAGTGCCAATCCTAATGTAAAAGCTCTATTTTATAACAGACACTATGTAGTAAATATATTAAATAAATAAGTATACGTAAAAATATTAATTTATGGATAATAAGTGGGACTTAATTTTATTATTATTATTATTATTATTATTTCAAATTATTATTATTTCAAAAAGGTTTTTATGGAATAACATGTATTTCCAGCCTTAAAGTTGAACTTTGCACAATTTTCGCCTAGAAAATATTTGAAAATAACCATGCTCAGTCATATCTATGGTGCACTGGTGGTGGGGGTGCTCAGCCTGTCAGCTGTCTACTGAAATGGCAGAGGTGAAGAAGCCAAGTAGCCTACAGCGAAGCCAAACAACAAGTAGCCTACAGCGAAGCCAAACCACAAGTAGCCTACAGCGAAGCCAAACCACAAGTAGCCTACAGCGAAGCCAAACAACAAGTAGCCTACAGCGAAGCCAAACCACAAGTAGCCTACAGCGAAGCCAAACCACAAGTAGCCTACAGCGAAGCCAAACCACAAGTAGCCTACAGCGAAGCCAAACAACAAGTAGCCTACAGCGAAGCCAAACAACAAGTAGCCTACAGCGAAGCCAAACCACAAGTAGACAGGGTGCATTCAAGAAGCAGGGTCAACCTCGGATTTGCCTTACCTCAATGCGACAGCGGAAGTTTTGCAAGGGTTTGAAAAACGAGGAGTTGCCGTGTTTTCTGTTGGACCTGTAAGTATCATTATTAGCTATAGGCCAAAATCAGGTAGGCTACATTTTGTGTCTAATTAATAACGTTTTAATATTACATTGTATTTGAGAAAATAAATAATATTTGTATAGCCTAGTACGCCTACAAATATTGTCATGAAAAAGTAATTTACTTTACAAGGGTATTAGCTAGTTTAGCTATGATAGACAAGATATGGTCTGCTAATGTTTACATCCCAGTTCTAAATTAATGTTCAGAACTAAATATCCAACAAGCTACATATTTTATGTGTATTATGTATATACTGTATGAGACGATTCTGAAATAAATGTATACTGTTGAAAATTTCTGAGTGATACAGCCTCTTCTTCAATTCAAACTTTAAACCATGGATTTGCAGTTAAGATAGATTTTTACACTTAAATAAGACTAGTAGAAACTAGGTGGACATTGCCTCTGGAGGGCCAAAGTCAATGGGGTTAAGGCTGTAATTTATAATTTCAGACAAAATGAATACTGTAATTGGGACGGATGCGACTACCACTAGGGGGCCAACGTGGATCGGGTTAATGAACTACCAAGGAAGTCATTTCAGCTAGCTGACACTGGGTGCATCCCAATACTCGAAAAATGCATGCTCCTTTCCTCCACTACCACCTCCTCTCCCCTTTGCCCCAGAAACAGATCTTTGTGTTTTAATCTAATGTTGCTGATTTGGCTACATATTACTTACAAATAGTTACAAATTGATTAATGTCTCGCCGCAAACCGCAATGTCATTCCCGGGTAGCACTGGATTCATTCTGAATGCCCCTCATGAAAGGCACGGATATTGAGGAAACCCGTGGTCTCTTTAATAGTCCCATTGCCCAACGGGCAGCCGTCGAGGGCCGTAACCCACCGGGGCCGAACGAGGCAGTGAACGTGAATCCTAAGCTTCTTGGCCCATTTGGCATCCATTAAACATTCAACGGCTCCAGAATCAATGAATCTGTCGACTTTGGCCGAGCGTTGATTCCAGAGCAATTGGACAGGTAATGAAGTGTGAGGGCCTGTTTGATTATGTCTCGCTAGTGTCCTTGGCTGCTTTCACTAGCGAGACCCCCCCGTTTCCCCCCCCAATTTCTGGCACTGAGCTCTCGTGTGCCCCTTGCACCTACAGTAGCGGCACCACTCCTCGCGCGACTTAACTTGCAGGGGCTTGCACAGAGCAGAACTTTCCACCTGCATAGGCTCCTCTCTGTTAAGAGAGGAGTGGGCGGAGGAGGAGGCCGAAGGCGTTGCAGGAAATGAGGGGAAATAGCAAGTAGAGCGTTCTCTCTTCTCACTTCTCTCTCTCTCTCTCGCTCCCTGACACGGTTATCAATACGGATAGCTGTGGTAACCAGAGCATCGAACGTAGCAGGTGGTTCGAGCACTGCCAGGGCATTTTTGATGGGGTCTGACAACACGTTCATAAAAAGCAAAATAAGAGGAGCCTCAGAGTCCTCTCTCCCCTGCCACTGCTCGGAACGCGATGGAGAAACCTGCTACGGTATCGCTACCCTGCCGGAGACGGGTTAACCTCATGGCGGCCTCCTGACCAGAAATGTTGTGATCGAAGACTAACGCCATCTCCTCCATCAGACTATCCGCATTGTTTATGACAGGGGTGTTAGCCTGAATCAGGGGCTCTGCCCAGGCGAGGGTGGTCCCGGTGAGCAACGTTAAAATAAATGCTACCCGGGAATCATGGGACGAAAACCGTGAGGGCTGAGCCTTAAAAAAATTAAACACTGGGACAAGAAGCCCCGACACTTCCCAGACTCCCCGTCATACCGGAGGAGCAGTTGGAGTTTGGGCTCCCTAACAGTGAGTGGGACGGGCTGAGGAAGGGGATTCTCAGGGACTGGTGCTTGTGTACACGCGATCGCCAGGAGGCGGAGACTGTCTGCCAACTCACGCAGACAGTCCTCCTGGCGGCGCAGCTGATCAACAAATTGGCCCTGTTACATTTGCACGGCCTGTTGTTGTGCCTGGAGAGCACGAATGCCCTCCTCATGAAAGGCCAAAGCTGCGTGCTGCCTAGCCAGCACCTGGTCTATCTTCTGCAGGCTTGCTGGTGCCTCCATCTGGCTTTTGTGTTCTGTAATGAGTCGGGAACGGAGGACCAGATGCGACTGGGAAGGGATCAAAAAGTTGTCCACAAGAAGTGGGAACCACTAATTAGAAAGGAAAGGAGATCCGCGAACGGAGCTTACAGCCAAAGAAAAGCGACCCAGAAAAGTGGGCGAAAAGCTTGCAAACTCAAGCAATAAATAGAGAAAAGGAATAGCCTCTAGCTCAATAAATTCTCTAGCATAAAGAGAAACGAGGCGAACCCGAGGTTACTATCTCAAACAGAGACAGGGAAAAGAAAACCAAGGAAAGAACTAAGTGTGAAAGTAAAAACAACTTCTTAAAAAGAAACTCCTAAACACACTAAGGTAAGTCCCACGTATTCTTTCAGCAATTAGCCGAAAGGACAAGTAGTCGCCTGAAATCCTATACCTGCGTTACCTGGCTTAGCGTGGCAAGGATGACACAAAAGCCCAGAGCAAGGGAGTTGCGGTGCTTAAATAGTCGACGCGCACCTGCAACTCGTAATCAATAATAGGCCCCGGAGAGGAAGCAAACATGACAGGAGCGCTCTCTCGCGGCCCTGGGAGGCAACGCCCAAAAAAAGAACAGAGCAGGCCGCAAAACCATGACAGATGGCCTATATTTTGGATCAGTAGCAATCCTATAGGCCTAGGCAATATAGGCAATTGCCCAGGGTGCCATCTTGCTAAGGGTATCACAACATATACGGCCTGCATTCCTTGTTCTGTGATCGTGCTCCCCACTAGCCATTCTCCCCTGTTGCACTCGTTTTGCTTTTGTGGTTTCTTCTCTTGAGGCATGTTACTGTTATTGCGTTTGCTTTATCTTTTTGTAGGCGTTTTAAAATTTTCATCGTTTTGTGGATTTAGAGTGCATTACCTTAATTTCTATGCTTTTGCTTGTGGAGCGCGATCGTCCATGTTCGCTGCAGTAGGTGGGAACAAACAAAGGTCAAGAGCATAGATTGTGAGATTAGAAAGTTAACTAATTCTGCATCAACATGAAAAGGCTAGGACCGCCACTGTTTTGGATAGTTAGTTGTAAGTTGGTTTACTTGCTGTAATTCAAGGTCGCTTATTTACTCTCCTACAGGTGTTGCCTACATCAGGTCACAAATTTACTGTATGTTCCTCCTGGTACTTAACAATGTTTACCTGACATCTGGGGGGTATACTACGAAGAAGGATTACAGAGTTAGCTGGATAACTGCACTGAGTAAAACCCGGAATCTGGAACATGTCTGGAAGTAGAAAGAGCTGCTCCAGGTTTTACTCAGTGCAGTTATCCAGCGAACTAGGTAATCCTGTTTCGTAGCAGTGGCGTCACCAGACCTATTTTAGGGGGCTTTAGCCCCCCTAAAATTTACTGTAGCCCGCCTAAATATTTTTTAAGCCACTCGTTTTAATCTTTATATTTTTTTCAGATTGATTTGACAAAATGCACCATCGACATCCAGAATCATAACTTACACTGAAAAGTCTGGCGCAAGGACCCTGGGGAGGATTAATCTAGTGCAGCCATTGGTTAGAGTGCAGTGTGGTGCGTGCACTGGCGTGTGACCGCTCAATTCAAATGACAGAGACTGGGTTGTAGTATAAACATTCCAATGCTGCTGTAACAAGCACTAGTAGGCTACTTGAGCTTGATAACAACATAAATTACTTAACGTAAACGGGATTTAAAATGAACAGTTTGCTCCATTGGTCTGCTCTCAAGTGCTACTGCTAGGCTGGATCCATACCATGTAGAAACAATAAGTAAGTTCAAACTACTTATCAATTGTAGCCTACACTTTCCACTATTTAGAGTCATATGTTGACCTGCCAGAGACTACGATGTGCGAAACAACTCGACTATAACGTTGTTTGTATCAAGTAAAATCATGCTTTGATTCTTATACTTATATTGTATGTATTATGGGTATAACTGGGTTGAAAATATGACTGTAAACCCCTTAGTTTGGTAGTAAAAGGCAGGAGTGTCTTCATTGTAGCCTATGGGAACCATATTAACGTTAGCTGCTGAAACCCCTGGCTCCTATCGCCTCCCCAGTTCCTAATAGCCTATAGCCTAACAGTTACTGGTTCAAGTTTTAGGTTTATATGAGATTGCCTAACTATAGTTGTTTAACTAAAATGCCTAAACGGAATTTGTGAAGCTTGCCTGTTACTATTATAGCAGCTAAATAAATTTTAAAACAGAACCCTCTTGCTGCATCTGCAACGTGGAGTAGCTAGCCTCTCTAGTACTATTATGTCCGCAGTTGGCTACTGAAATAGCCTGGATAATAGGCTACAGACAGATAGTTTACAGTTAGCTACGTAGGTAACTTATTTGACGCATAAAGTTAGGAAGTTCTGATAAAGATAAAAAAGTTTTTTTTTCTAATGATAGGGAGAAGTTTACAGGAGAGTAGGCTACACGTCGTCTTTGACATCACAATGTGTCAAGCATTGCCGATGCCAATACATTTTAGTTGATAGACGATGGTAGGGTATCGTACATCAGCCCAACCCTATTGCTATATATAAAAGCAATTTAAAGAAAATTATTTGCCACAAATAAATTATTTATTGATTTTAGGCTTATTTCTGCCCTCAAAACTCATGGGAAACAAGCATTTAGTGACTGCTTTTTTGAAGAATTTCTCCTGGGGGTGCATGCCCCCAGACCCCCCAGTAGAGGCTTAGCCCCCCTAAACATATACCTCTGGTGACGCCCCTGCTTTGTAGTATACGCCCCTCATTGGAATGCATGTTTTGTTGACACTCTCAGAGTCAAAATCAAAACTATTTAAATTGATAGCTATTGTTAACTGTTAACAATTGAATTTAGCATTCCACACAATTCTTTAAAGAAGTTACGCAATATTTTATAAATATTGTAGGGAGTTCTTAGCAATCTTTGTTCTGTGTTTAATGATGATTTAGGTGCACATTCAGGCCCAAAAAAAATCGAATTTATCTCTCATTCATTCATTTTTTGAGGAATAAATCAATATAGACAGTGTGTTTGTATCAAAGGGATACAACTTGAGTTAATGTAGTGGATATGACCGGATATGACTATAAAGCTGTTAACAAACCAGCACCATAAATGGATGCAATAACTGAATATTTTATGCAGCCAGATGTTTTTATTCTAGCATTATGCACTTTCGGTCTGCGTCTTCAGGAGATCAGGCTTTAAATGAAGTAAGACAATCAAATGAGCAATGCTCTTTATCTGGATTTCTTTCTGCTTTTCACAGAAAAGACGAGAGACAATTTCTTCTTGATGAAGAGAAGAAAAGAAAACAGGAAAGCCGAAAGCGCCGCACCGTGCATATTCTGTTCAAACGGGACAGTAACGTCCCGAGGCTACCTCCGTAGCCTCCCTTTGTTGTCTCCGATAGCTGACATAAAATCTGCAGAGATCTGCTTCCAGAGATCTCTCCCCCGCCAAGGTTACGAGCTCCGCTCTCTTTATTGCAGGGATGGCAGGTCCGGGGGATGACAGTAACCCTGCAGGGTCTCCCGCGCTGCTCTTATCTCCTTATGTGTTTATATAAAACACACATTTGCCACATATTGATCGCTAAATCATAACCCCTGTTGCTTTGTTGTGACACGCGGAGGGTCGTAAAGGCGCGGATGTTTATTTTAATAGTTATGGCCGGGAATGGGCCCATAAATCCAAGGCTTCCATGTACATACTACGGACATTAAAGCGTTTAGTTATAAGAGGTGGCCCAGCTCTTCCTGCCAAATAATGGCCATGCTGTGACCCCCGCCCCGCCCGCAGACGCCGCCTCTCTTTGGATATGCCAACATGCAACACAAATGGTCTAGGCGGCTTCTGAAGTTAGGTGGAAAACCGGGGCCTAACACTTTATAACACGCTGCAGTTATACATTTTTTAATACATTATTAATAACGGTGTTGTGCATCATTAAAAATATATTGCTGATGGTTAGTCAACATCAATAAATGTTGGCAAAGGTGTTATTAAGAAAGAGGCCAGACTGAGGGAACTGCACAGGGGTCAATATGCACCATTTAGGGGTGTACATGATAACTCAGCAGTAATGTTGGTTGTAACCTTCTGTGGAATCATGGAATCCCTAGCCTCCTTAATATAATGCTTAAAAATATTTATTAGTGTCAGACTGAAAATCAAAGTTGTAATTTTTACGAAAGTAACTGTTAACGCTTTATAAAGCATGACTGTATCACATTGTCTGGTTTTTACCAAAACCGGGAAAATTTTGAGGGGTGAGCTCATCTATGCAATTGCCTGATTCACCTAGGGCCACATGTATAAACAGAGCTGAGCAGAAAAATTTCCTCACGCAGAAATTCAGATGTATAATATAACACGTGCTGTGAGAATCTGCGTACCTCTGCATACGATGGACACCATACGTACGCAATGTTTGGAGTCCGTGTGATATGGCGACACTGTGACCGAAAGGCAGAGGTAGAAAATGCAACACTTTTTTAAAGCACCCTGAGCATTCTTTTGTGCATTCTTTTACTCAGAGTTTTATACATGTGGCCCCTGTACTGCACAGCTTTGTTCGAAAGCTTTTGACTGCTGTAGAGAGGTGTGTGTCGTGAGCCCCGTGGCATTCTCCAGTCACTGTGTGTGGGTATTTGTCCTGCGGTAGAATTTAATCCCAGTCAAGGTTGGGCCCCAGTGGACCAGAATAAATGTGAAGTGCACTGCTAAGTCACCCGGCATTCTGTAAAAACTGTGATTAAGCTGTGGCTGCTAGCAGACACATTGACGGATCTATTCTTCTCCTCGCAACTGGAGCTGAGAGCCACAGGAGGAGTAGTATCACAGTAATGTGAGCGTGTATCCAGTCTTCTAACAGCGATGTATCCCCTGTGAGCTTCCCTCCTTCGCCCATACAGGATGTGACCTCAGCAGACCTTAGAATGAGAAATCCTGTCACTCTTATGGTGAAGACTTCAGAAAGTTTTTAGACCATTTTTAGACTTTATATTTTTCTGCTTAAATGTTGTGTAATATGATATTTGTGTTTATTTTGAACGTTTATAAAGAAGTTTATTTTGTCAACATTAAGACCATGCAAAAGTAGCACATTGATTACATTTTATATAATATTACAAACCACAACAGACCGTAGTTATGAAACACAGACTTCAGATAGAAAATCAAGACGTTTGGTACAAGGAACAATGAGCTCCAGCAAAGCAGTATACTGTATGAAACTAGATTAACAATTCCTAAAGCAATTGTATGCGCAGTTGCTTTGCAGTGGTATCAATTGCTGGAAATGGTATAGAAGGATGGTAATATGGTATAGTGTGAGGTGGTAAATAAAAGGTGGAAATGGTATGAAGTGGTAATGCGGTATAAAGGGATCTAAAGAAGGTGAAAGTGTTAAAATATGGTGATGTATTTTGTGGTAAGTAGTCTAAAGAACTTGGAAGTGATACAAATAAGTAATGAATTGTGATGAAAGCGCAAAAATGTAATGTCAAATTACCTGGGATAGTATTGTTAGGTCATAACAGTGTTGTAGAGGAAGGCATTGTGATGTTATAAGCAATGTAATATGTTACAGCATCCACATTCTATTGCATCGGTTTTCAAAATGTGCCCATTGACTCCCATTAATTTATTTGGGGATAAAAGGTCAATTATATGAAAAAGTGTATATGCTAATGAAGGTAAAAAGTGATAGCAACCTGGAGGGTGTAGAAAGGTATAATATGAGGTATGAATTGTGTTTATGGTGTGAATGGTGTAGGAGGAGATATGTTCTCAAAAAGTGGCGGAATAATAAGTTTGGTGAATAGCAAAAGGTGTGGTTTCACAACCACACCAAAAATGTCTGTATTATTTCAGAGAGGAGTAGGGATGGAATGTGTGCACATCAAAGCCTTGCAGGTTAAATCTACACAACAAAATGTGTATGTCTTAAATCAACTCTGATAGAATATATTCTACTCTGAGTCCATATTATCCATTCATATAAACTTTATTGGAGTTAAATTTCCACTGAACATTTTTACTGTGTACCATGCTCGTCTACACTGGTCCGACTTCAACACAGCACTGTTCACTGTTCTGTGTACCATAAACACAGCATTCAGTCTTTAGACCGCACAAAGCTGCGTTAGGCGTGCAGTAAAACCAACGTTCAGTGTACTGCAAATTCACTGCAGTGATCAACTCAAACTGAATGTGTATAGCCAGGTTAAACAACCACAGTGCTCCGCGGGCTAGCCTCCGACTCGGTATTGCCTACAAAGAAAGAGGCATGGCTTCCGTTTCAGGAGCAACGTTCCTAGAAGGCTAGAATGGAAATGCAGGAGCCGTTGTGCCTGAAAGTGCCGTTATCAGTTCACTCCCCTTCTCCTAACGCTCCAGGGATTCCTGAAACGAATAGAAGCAATAAGTTCACTTTGCAGAATTAATGCAGTCATTCTTTATCTTGAGAGCTGAGCATTGCCTTGGACTGAGCTTAATGCAAAATGGTTTGAAGCTCAGTTTTTTTTTTTTAATGATGGCCCTAATTTGTTAGCTCCTTCTAAATTATTAATCTCTTTTATATTCAGTAGTTATTATATGTCATAACTGTGTATCTATGGGGTGAAATTTAATGGCATCTGCTGGACTTTGTGAAGGGGCCAGCACAGAGCACTATTAAAAATGGATAATTAGCTAAATATTTGCCGTGGCACATTTGCAGGAATGCATTTATAATTAGCAGAGGGGGGAAGCTGGAGTTGCCACAGAGGATTGATGTCACAGTAAGGTGTTTCCATGGAAGTGCTACTGAGGAATTGAACAGTTCCGTCGGTATCGAGGAAGACAGTCGGAAAAATGACGGAGGAAGATCTCAAATTACTACAAATGTCTCAAATGCATTTAAGAAAGCACCGTTTGTTTTTTTTTCCTGATGGAGAATGTTGGTTGTAAACCCATTTTACTCTTCAAGAGCATTTAAAATGTCAAAGTTTTAGAGATGGGAGATACCAGTGGGTATGAGACGGGTATGATGCCATTTCACTGATGAAGGCAACACCCTCCCTGTGAAAGAACAGCAGTACACTGAAGTAAACTGAGGCCAGTTCACTGAACACTGTGTCTGACCTCCAGTAGAGAGGACACTGCACATAAGTGTCAGACGAGGTGACACATATTCTCAACAGAGAGGCAGATTGCCCCCCCCTTGCAGGCCATTGGAGAGTGCATACTGACTCTTACGTACTGGCCAGTCAGTCAGTCACATCATCCAACCATCTGCCAATTGTGTCGACACCCATTACGGCTCCTTTCAAACTCAGCCAGGGAGCACTCACTGTCTCTTACAATTTATAACTTGAATATGGAAGTAATTGACTCTCCTGATAATTACAGTACTGAAAACGGCTGGTACTGGAAATATTCAATCAGTTCAGGTTGTGATATAAGCATTAATAACTGTATTATACGTCCTTAAAAATAAAAACGTATTACACTTCCTTAAAAATAATATTTTAAAGACAATATTAATAAATTTTCAAAAACTTGATATTTAGAAACAGATCAGTGATTCCAAAGTGAAAATTTCCACTCAAAGTTACAGTTTTAATAAAACAACACTTTGTCTTAATAAAGCATTGGCTAACCAGCAACAGTGAGTGCATGTGTGTGTATAATGTGTACATTATACTCCTCTCTGTGACTGTAGTGCGTCACTCCTCAAAATAAACCCCCGCCTCCTGCCCTGTTGCTTTTCAGATTTTTTCTGATTCCAATTCTTTTAATTTTCTCTGTTTGTTGTTATTTGTTTTTTATTTGGTCCTCAAAGATGCCGAGAGGCAAACGATAAAAATACTATTTGTATTTGTTATTTCTTCTTCATTCAGATTTCCAAAAAAAGTGACTTGTAAATCGCAATGCTCTTTGACCTTCCTCTGTTGTTTCCGGTTCAACAATTAATTTAATTAAGAGATAAGTGGCGAGTATCTCGACACCGGCTTTGTTCAATGCAGCTGGGACTCGATCTGCCGCTTCTCGAAGGCGAAGGGCAGGCCTCTCTCTCTCTCACTCTCTCTCTCTCTCTCTCTCTATATATATATATATACGTATATATATATATATATATGTATATTGTAATTTTTAGTATTTATCATGTTTAATACATCACTTTTGTATATTTTATTGTCCTGTATGACTGATATCGCCTTCAAATTATACATTTTGGATGACAAAAAATGTATCCGGTTACTTAGTTCCATACGCTGGCTTTGCTTTCTGAGACAACACGAGGGTAAGAGTAAAGGAACAGAGATACTGGAGGTGTAATGAGAGTAAAGGAACAGAGATACTGGAGGTGTAATGAGAGTAAAGGAACAGAGATACTGGAGGTGAAATGAGAGTAAAGGAACAGAGATACTGGAGGTGTAATGAGAGTAAAGGAACAGAGATACTGGAGGTGTAATGAGAGTAAAGGAACAGAGATACTGGAGGTGTAATGAGAGTAAAGGAACAGAGATACTGGAGGTGTAATGAGAGTAAAGGAACAGAGATACTGGAGGTGTAATGAGAGTAAAGGAACAGAGATACTGGAGGTGTAATGAGAGTAAAGGAACAGAGATACTGGAGGTGTAATGAGAGTAAAGGAACAGATATACTGGAGGTGTAATGAGAGTAAAGGAACAGAGATACTGGAGGTGTAATGAGAGTAAAGGAACAGAGATACTGGAGGTGTAATGAGAGTAAAGGAACAGAGATACTGGAGGTGTAATGAGAGTAAAGGAACAGGGATACTGGAGGTGTAATGAGAGTAAAGGAACAGAGATACTGGAGGTGTAATGAGAGTAAAGGAACAGAGATACTGGAGGTGTAATGAGAGTAAAGGAACAGGGATACTGGAGGTGTAATGAGAGTAAAGGAACAGAGATACTGGAGGTGTAATGAGAGTAAAGGAACAGAGATACTGGAGGTGTAATGAGAGTAAAGGAACAGAGATACTGGAGGTGTAATGAGAGTAAAGGAACAGAGATACTGGAGGTGTAATGAGAGTAAAGGAACAGAGATACTGGAGGTGTAATGAGAGTAAAGGAACAGAGATACTGGAGGTGTAATGAGAGTAAAGGAACAGAGATACTGGAGGTGTAATGAGAGTAAAGGAACAGAGATACTGGAGGTGTAATGAGAGTAAAGGAACAGAGATACTGGAGGTGTAATGAGAGTAAAGGAACAGAGATACTGGAGGTGTAATGAGAGTAAAGGAACAGAGATACTGGAGGTGTAATGAGAGTAAAGGAACAGAGATACTGGAGGTGTAATGAGAGTAAAGGAACAGAGATACTGGAGGTGTAATGAGAGTAAAGGAACAGAGATACTGGAGGTGTAATGAGAGTAAAGGAACAGAGATACTGGAGGTGTAATGAGAGTAAAGGAACAGAGATACTGGAGGTGTAATGAGAGTAAAGGAACAGAGATACTGGAGGTGTAATGAGAGTAAAGGAACAGAGATACTGGAGGTGTAATGAGAGTAAAGGAACAGAGATACTGGAGGTGTAATGAGAGTAAAGGAACAGAGATACTGGAGGTGTAATGAGAGTAAAGGAACAGAGATACTGGAGGTGTAATGAGAGTAAAGGAACAGAGATACTGGAGGTGTAATGAGAGTAAAGGAACAGAGATATTGGAGGTGTAATGAGAGTAAGGAACAGAGATACTGGAGGTGTAATGAGAGTAAAGGAACAGAGATACTGGTGTAATGAGAGTAAAGGAACAGAGATACTGGAGGTGTAATGAGAGTAAAGGAACAGAGATACTGGAGGTGTAATGAGAGTAAAGGAACAGAGATACTGGAGGTGTAATGAGAGTAAAGGAACAGAGATACTGGAGGTGTAATGAGAGTAAAGGAACAGAGATACTGGAGGTGTAATGAGAGTAAAGGAACAGAGATACTGGAGGTGTAATGGCTCTCGCGGCCTCTGAAGTGTGCTCTGAATCTGTGAAAGATTCGCAGTCTCTGGGCTCCATCTCGGAGACTGAGACACGACTGCACAGAAAGGAGAGGAACCCGGGGGACTTCACAGGGACATGCTCACGGCCGCCAAAAAGCTGCTCGCCAGAGCCGGAGATAAAGCAGAGATTGATTGGCACATTATGAGGCCTGTTTTAGTTCGCGTTGATACAAAAGCTCTTGAAATCTCTTCAGTACCTTTCCCCCTTCAGAAGTCCTTATCGTGACGCCTTTTCATTTTTACTGAACAGGGTACCGCAGAATTATGTCGGGACTAGAAGCAATCATAAACATACACAGTAAATTCACAGCAAAATGTCCAGTGTTAATTCAACTCTAGCAGTGTTGATTCAACTGTAGCAGTGTACATATGAGCCTGCTCTGGCCAGATTAGGCTCATATGTACACTGTTCGAGTTGAATGAACACTGCACATTTTACTGTGTAGCCGTGTCCAAATATCTTAAGGGTTATCCTCAACATTTTTACCACAAAGATAAAAAGGTGTCTCTTTCTTATTCAAAATCAGTTATTAGCCTCTTGCTCCACAACCTACTTGGTTTGAGGGAGTGAGGCAGATAGTCGGAGGGCATTGATTGATTTACAGAAGTAAAAGAGGGGTGTGCAATGCTTTCTGCTTAATGGTCTGAAATAAGTGGGGGTGGGAATGACCTTTAATTAAACAACAATTCTCTCTGACCCAACCTCCCTTCTCCGAGGACACCTCCCATTGGTCACCAGCTGGCAGAATGTGTTCTGTTTGGAAACCACAGAAGAAGACGAAGACATTTTACTGTGCATTGTCATTGATAAGAATGGAACATTGTTCCATCCTTTATGTCCCCTGCATACATATAAAATGTCTGTCCATATTGTGCTTTTCATATTGTGTGTATGCTGTGTATATGGTGTTCTGTCTTCATATTCCACGTGTTGTCCTTGTTCTGCCTGCTTTTTGTACCCTGTTTATGCTGCCCAGTTTCCATGCTGTGTGCTGTGACATGAAGCTGTAACGCTGTCGAGATAGAGCGCAGCTGTGTGCTGCTGCAGAGGTGGAGATGAGTATGTCAGTCTTCTGCTAATCTCACATGTTGCCCTTTTAAGAATCCACCAGGCATTTCTGTCACTGATTCAGCGGGAAAAGGAGGAGGTTGTCCAGGAACAGGTCTTGCAGGACATTTTGGTTTGTGTCACAGGGTGCTTCTCCTGTAAGTAGAGATGCCTTTGAGGTGACCGCGGGTCATTCAGGGGTGTTCAGAGGGCTCTGTTTGACTGCTGCAGGAACGCAAACGTAAACACGAGGGTGACCTTCTGTGGGCCGGGAAAATAGTGAGGATGACAGGGAATGTGAAATTCCAGGTAGGGTGTCTGTGTTTGTATTGACCATCAGTCAACACTGGGACGTGGGTTTGTGGAGATGTGGATGTTCCGACCACTGACTGTCTTCTCTTTTGCTCGGATGAATCTAAAGTCCTCGCTGGAGGGATGGAGCCAACGCCAACACTGGCAAGAACATGTCATCAGTCAAAGGTTAGACAATTTCCTGTGATACGGACCGCATGTTAGTTTTTCATTACAAAGACGTTTGTTTTTTTATTACTAACCAACCAAAATTTACACTCCTTGGTTTACCTATGTGTTATTATTGAGAGGTTGCACACACTTCCAGAATGTATACTGTAAGTAATTCTTACAACCATATAGACTAAAGGTAGATTAGAGAAATATGTCAACACACACTCGTATATAAAAAAATATTGTATATGAAACCATGATTGTACATTAAACCAAATCTGACATTGGGTTAACCAGCACAGTCCACCTCCATGTGAATCGCCTCCCGAAAGGCACGTCCAACATGCCGTCATTTTTGGAGCTTGTTCGCCTGTGACCTGTGATCAAACCGGGGCCATAGATGCAGATTAGGCACAGACTATTCAGAGTTTTCAATTTACAGCCAGGGGAAGGGGGGGGGGGGGGGGGGGGGGGGGCGGAGTGGGGTTAACATCCTCCTCCCATGACGACCCTCCCAGTCCAATCATGTCAATCGCAGCCCGCCTACTGTTTGCATTAGAAGTAATCAATGAAGGACGCGGTTGAGTGAACATGGATTTTGGTTGAACCAAAGCATGAAAAGTTAATCACGGGCCCAGAAGGGGGAAAGCAGACTGTGTCGGACCTGGTGGCGAACGGGGCCCCTGGAAGGAAGGCCTGAGCTGGCCCTGACACAGCAGATGAGACCAGTGACAGGTGGAGATCAAAAGAAAATACCCCTCCCCCCCCTCCACCCAAAAAATGTCATGAATTAATGTAAACACAACCATGTAATTATTTCTGTGGTCATTCTCGGAAATTTCGAATCAAACCCGCAGGTTCAATTTAACAGAAGGCCTGGGCTTACTGGGGCGTTTGATTGTATATAGGGAAAATCTAAGTGTTGAGGGGAAAATCGAGGGGAGGTGGGCGGAGAAAGAAAGCGCAGGCCAACAAGTGGAAAATTTGATTCAGTTTAAACGGCGTCTCTGTTTATTGATCTGTTGGGTTGGGGGGGGGGGGGGGGGGGGGGTGGTGAAAGGGAATTGAAATCTCGGAGCGCCGGCGAAACTAAAACCCGTTTTAAGAATACACGGATCCGTGTTACATAACTCGGACACGGTCTAGGCGCTTCGGGGGCACCGGCGGCGGACATTTTGTTTTTATTTTTATGAGTAAAGCCGCAGGTTTCTGGGAGCCGCTTCTTGCAAGTAAAATATCATTCAAAATTCATTGCATAAATACTAAGAAGCGGCCGACATCCGACGCTGACCCAAGGTTTTCGCGTGTGAAGTGAAAGAGTGAATGGTTTTCGAAGCACTTAAGAGGGGGAGGAGGGGGACACTTCAGTGTTCTTTAATGTGTAAAACGGTTGTTGAACTAAGCGTAACTATGTTTTTATAGGTTCCAGGCCTGGATGGACTCATGAATGAAACCCCCGCACTGACACTAAAGCGAAAAGAAGACGTCAGTCTGCGCTCCTTCGTAACAGGTGCCGAAACGTCGGCTTCGTTAATGCTAATCTTCAAGGCACACGTCATCGCGAAGTCATCTCGGTCATCTCCTCCATTTCGAAGTTGTAACTGTAAAGTCGAATCAATATTTAAATCGACTCGATATTTATTTATATGGCGCATTTCACAACCGATTGTTGCAATAGGCTTCACAGAAAACCCCGGGCTAAACCCCCACAAGAGCAAGCCAAAGGCAAAAGTGGCAAGGAAAATCTCCCTGGTGGTGGATAGAAATACACCTTGAGAGGAAGCAGACTCAAGGGGGGAACCCAACCTCCTCTGGTCAACTCAGGGTCTAGGTTTTAATGACCGACATGGTCAATCAGCCAATGTTCATGTGAATAGAATTGGCAGCGGCTGGATCACAGTCCAGGGGGAGGCAGGGATGGTGGGGAAAGCACACTCAATGAATCCAGAAGGAAACAAAATATTTGTTTCAATTAATTTTAAAAAATCTGTAATTAGAATTAATATCTATAGTGCATTTTTCCAGACGAGACAATTACAAGTGAGAAACAATTTAGTAAAAAATGTGCAAAATACAGATGTTTCTCTTTGTTTGGAATTTTTCTTTTTTTTCTATTTAGAGATTAAACCGTGGAGGATACGATGGCCTCGGAGAGGATGTGGCAAAGTCACGTCCGATCCCATTATCGGAGCCGATGAATAATTCACGCCGTCTTCATTACGCACGGAGCCTGAGACGGGGGCAATGAAACCTCCCGCCGTTCGGATCGTTCGCGCAGGAGGGGCGCAGGATTGCGCCGCTCCTATAAAAAAAACCAAGAGCGTGCAACGGCCCTGTCAGCTCCGTGAGAGGGGACGCTATATCCGTTATGTTTTGGCTTTCGACGTTCCGACGTTGTTCGGTCCGCTCCTTTTCGCGAGCCAAGGACCTCCTCGCTGTTTGGCGGTCCCCGGATGCTATCCTCACGATCACTTCCTGCATTAATCGCGGGCCGTTCGGCTAAATGATCCTGACGTGCCGCCTGCCGGAGCGGTGCCCGCTGCCGGGCCTGTGGCGGCACGCCCGTTAATGCCTGCCGGAGAGCCAGCGCCCGCGCTCCACCCGTTGAGCGCTCCGAGCAGAGGCCGCGACGCAGCGAGCGACTGGAGAGGCCTCCTGATTGTATGCAAATGCGCAGCATTACCCCTGGATGATTTATGGGGGGCTAAACCGCACGCGCAGAACAAAAGCCGCTTGTCCTCCGCGCATTAGAGAGCGCGTGTCGGATCATGAAAAATGCAAAGGATGGCTTTCTTACTCAGCGAGCAGCGGGCTTTCTTACTCCGCTTTTATTGCCAAACAATTACGCTTCGAAGGAATGCAGAATTATGGCGGACCAGTTAAAGCCTCCTATGACAAACTGGTCTCGTGGACTAGTACTAGTGCAGGCCAATACTAGTGCAGGCAAATACGAGATCTGTACCACCACCCTAAGCACGGAAGATGCAGGCTTTCGAACTCCCACTCTGCAAAATGAAGTAGCGTAGAAAGCCGTCCTGTCAATATGACCACAACTTACCTGCATCGCCCACAAGTAATTTGTATTTGTGATGTCTCATTTGTATCAGGATTTATTCTATGGTCGCTTGGTTGATATATTCATATATAAAGATGAGGTATATTAACAACAACTGGGTTTTGAGTTATAAGTGTGATTCAATATAGCCATTATATCTAGTCATACATAGAAAGAGAGACATGTATACAGTCATATAATTATTGGCCTTAACCTTTGCTTCTGGGTCAAAACCAGGTAAATAGTGTTTTTGCAGGTGAATTATTGTAAAGGTTTAACTATTATTTGTGCGACAAATGAGGAACTTCCCCATGAATCATTCCACAATCATTAAAAAAAAAGATATATTATATTAATCTGCTAGAGTATGTACAGCTGTGAGAGTCCACAGTATACTCGCAGTCATCCCACACAGCTGTCAGA
Source organism: Synaphobranchus kaupii (assembly GCA_029718625.1). Lineage (NCBI taxonomy): Eukaryota > Metazoa > Chordata > Actinopteri > Anguilliformes > Synaphobranchidae > Synaphobranchus > Synaphobranchus kaupii. The sequence goes on from CM056395.1 coordinate 11,016,255, forward strand.
TTCCCTCTGTGCAGTGTCTGCCTGTTGCTTGTTTACTAAAGCCAATAAGGTGCTTGCCAGTGACGTGCCCGCACATTCAGGGCACACATATCTGTCCCTGCCACATATAGCTCTGCATTAATATTTTATTTGAGGGAACATCTTTTTAAATAGATTCCATAGACAAACAGTAAACATTCCTAGATAGGTGACAATGGCCTTTCAGCCTCTATTAGCATTTGATTCCTGCTGCCCTTCTCCTGTCTGTTTCTCATCCTGTTAAAGGTAAAGGTAAGAGAATATTTCCTGTCTGATAAGGGTTGCATTGTTATCAAGACCACCGTGAAATATTTTGGAAAATGTCCTGGATACTGTAGGAGCTTCAGTCACCGTAAAAATATTTGACATGAATATTTATATGAAGTAATTTGGTTAATTTAGTCTAGCGGTTCTCATGTTCTGGGCCCCCCCCCCTGTGTACGCTGGTTTTCGTTCCGACCTCAATTGCAAATCCCAGAATTTTAACAAGTTGTTGATTTTTTCTTTATTGCGCTTTTCATGTTTGGAGGGATTATTCATCCTCTTTAACCACATTATGTCAGAAATAGCTACGTATGCCATGTGGAATAAATGCCCCATGTTCGCATTGTGCTTTATTGTAAAAAATTCAGTAAAAGAGGTAACAAAATTACTTTATTGATCAAATGAAAGACCGAGGTAAATCAATGGGCTTGTAATTGGTGAAAGTGTGGACACATGGCCACTGTAACTAACCACTTGGTAGATAATGAAGAATTCAATGACAACGCAAATGATAATGAGCCAAACCTGCTCTGTGTTAATAGGTTTAAGGAAAACATTATGAAAGAACACACATATTCACAACCTAATAAGGAGCCTATTGATTCACCTCAACCTTTAATTTGATCAGTTAAAAAAATGTGTTCTTTTTTTATGGAATCGTTTGCAATATAACACAATAAATGCAATGTGAACATGGGACGTTTATTCTAAATGGCATACATAGCTATTTCTGACATAATGTGGCTTAAGAGGGTAAATAAAACATAAAAAACATTTAAACATGAAAAGTACTACAGCTTGTTAAAATTCAGGTATTGCAACTGTGGTTGGTACAAAAAAGGGGCCCAGGACCGAAACTTGAGAACCAGTGGATTAGTTTGATGCGTCCATGGTTACAGCTTTGCAATGCACCATGCTACCATTTCTACATTTCTGCACACCATGCTACTATTTATTTCAGTGCTAAATCAGCTCTAACACAATCCAAGAGGGACTAAACATACTCTATAAGTCTTACAAATACTCGATCGGAGTCGGGTTTGCACTGAACATTTTGCTGTGTGCGTATTTGTTTTTAATCGATACATTAAGCGTTGCTTTTATGCACTCAGGTGCATTCCGAATCATATATGGAGTCCGAAGTCAAAGTGTCTGAATCATCATGCAGCGTCTGTGAGTGAATCGCTAAAGTGAATCACGGGGTCATGCCAATTTATCTCCGTGATTCACTTTAGCGAGTCTGTGAGTGACTCGCTAAAGTGAATCATGGGGTCATGCAGAATTTATTCCACTTCATATTGGTGACGATGGAAAATCAAATCCTGGCTGGTTTCTTTGCATCGCTGTTTTTTTTTTTTTAGCTCATCCCATAATTTAGCACCCTGCTTGCATTTCTGCTTCTGAAAGTTCTATCACTTTTGACCTCTACAGCTTGCCCGATCCGCTGATTTCCTCTTCATCATCGCTTCTTTCACTCTCACAATAACTGACGGACATCTTCTCGCCCGTCACATTCACTGGCTGCGGGGTTACGCTCAGCTGCATGCTGGGAACGTTCTAGTGAATGCGTATGGAGGACGGATCATACAGCCTGGAGTTTAAAAGTGAGTGAACACGTAAGATGTTTTTGATATTTAACATCTTCTTAGGTGGTGGTTCCAATAGGTAGACTGGGACTTGACGGTGGCTTTTTTTGTTGTTGTTGAGGCACATTCAGCTTCTTCACCATTGTTTAACAAACCTGTCTGAGACAATTTCCCTTCTAGATAGTGTTTATGCAAACACAATTTTTAAATAAATATGTAAATAATCATGCCTTGAAAAATACGTTCTGTGATGTAGGCGGGCACAACCAGCTAAGAAATTATGATAATGTGATTTATTTTAAAAAAACATGTAAAAATGAAGCAGGAGCTGATTTGCTGATTAGCTCTGTTTAATAATGTAGCGTGCACATGGGGATGGTGAACTGTCTGTGTTGAGATATGTATACTTAGTGGCGAATACTTAGCATACATTATCCCATAACATAATAATCATTTTCAAGAAAATATAATAAATTATTTCTTCTCATGTAAAAAAAAAATATTTAGAAAAAGCTTCAAAATAGTGTATCGCATGCATTATTTATGTGCATAACAATAAGGCTGGGATCACCGTGTTCAGCACAGTTCATTACTGAAGTAGTGATCTTAATCATGTACAGCAATTTGTATAATAGGCACTTCTTTACTTCTGAATAATCTAATAGCTATTTATTCACCAGAAATAGTATAGATATACACACAGCATATATTTTTAAACAACTCTGATAGATATTTTTTATACTATATTTTATGAGAAACTGTGTTAAAGATTCAATTAATTAACAGAGAACATTGTAATGTGTAAACATGTGGGAACTAATAAAATGCAACTATCTACCACTGTTTGTATGCAAGGACTAAATACAATCAGAATGAGCTATTAAGGGTATATATATATGCTAGCCAAGTGACAATTTTGCCAGATGTCTACATCACAAACTTTTATTCCTGCTTAATCAAATCCAACTGACAGAGGCTAAATATTGTCCGCCAGGAGTCTGTGTTGTTGAAGTAATAGCAGTCGATAATAAGAGCAAAGCGCACGCGGCGTACATGTTCTGGGGTTCTGCCACGCGGCTGAGCGAGTTAAGGTCCCGCTGATGGGGGGCTAGCTAGCGCAGTGTCTCTCGCTCGCTTCCCAGTAGAGTTTTGGCCTGACAATAAACAACAGTTTAATACTTTATCTAATCCCAACCAGGAGGTGAGCCCGACAGCACGCCTCCGCAGATCCTCTCATCCAATCATTTATCCATAATTGATGAAACAGCGAGGTCAGATGTAATGGCTGCTGTGACTCCTGCAACAAATAAATGGTTATTGACAAAACAAGCCGGTGTGGGGGCTGAGCGCTGGGAGACAACAGGGAGAGGGAAGGGAGGAGAGAGCGGAAGACAGAGAGAGAGTGAGAGAGAGGGAGAGAGTGAGAAAGAGATTGCAAGGAGTCTGCGGAGAAGGGAGAGGTGGCTAGAAGCGAGGAGAGAGAAAAGAAGTGACAAGAAACAGAGAGGAAAGTGTGGGGAGGCGACGGAGAGAAAGCAAGGAGACCCAGAAGTGGGAAAGAGACAGTGAAGTCGTCATAAGGAAGAGAGAGAGGTAAGGAGAGAGAGAGAGAGAGAGGGGGGGGATGAGACCACTGCTTGATCCATATCCCCAACGCGGCCGAAAAGATGGAAAAGGACGGGAGCTTCGCGGGACAGCCCTGATCGCGGGACACGACCCCTCCAGCACCCGAGGAGGAGAGGCGGAGGAAGGAGGAGGAGCGTCAGGAACGGAGGTGAGTGCGAACGCGCGCGACGCTGATCTGGGAACAGTGGGCCGGCTGCCCGCGACGCTTTCATCTCGCGGTCCCGCGTCAGGTGCAATCCACCTGCCTGTCAGCCTCCGCAATCCTCCAGAGGCCCCGCGCTCCACACCGTATGCGTGAGCACGCCTCGGCGTCTTCCGCCGCTCGCAACCCGGGCTCCGCCAGCGGTCTGCCGCGCGGTGCAGCGCACCTTTATTCTCCTACATCAAAGCCCGCCGTCTCCCCCCTCCCCCCCCCCGCGCGCCCATCGCGCGCACACGCCCAGAAACACTCGCACCACCAGGAAAGCGCAAGGCGACCGCAAGGGATCGCACCGCAGAGTGGCTACCATGGGATTAAAAGACTGTAATGTGGGGGGGAAAGGCTAAAGCAGCACATGAATAATTATTCAATTCAAAATCTCTCCAAACCTGCTCTCTTTGTGGTGTCATCTGTTTTTTTTAGCTGTACAAATTGAAAATGATACAATGAATTTTATTGGTAATATCCAATATCGTATTTTACCGAAACCAAGAGTTTCATTGTTTTCTGAACCAGTTTCATTGCACAGTTTAACATTTACTTTGTATCTTTTCATATTACCTACGTATGACATGCACTGCTTTGTGCAGTTGTTTATATTTTATTTTGATAGCTGAATTACTAATGACAGATTTTATTACTGAATTAATTTCACACTGAATTAATCATTTATATCCTGTATATTTTAATTTGTACAAAACTGTAAGTAATATTGACATATATGAGAAAACTATAAAAGCTCTACTTGTAGATTATAGAGTTATGAATAATTAAGGACTTTGTTCCCTGTAAGTTTTCTATCTGACTAATTACATAGAATTCAACAAAATAAATATTTTATATGAATACAAAGGTGACAAGAACCAATGTGAAGTGAAACTAAATTAAAATAATGTTCTAATGGTTTCATGGTTATATAAATCAAATTGTGCACGGTTCAGTTATATTAAAATATAGTTCCAACATGCAGTTCAGTTAATTCAAGGCAGGGAGATTTAACGTGCATTCATTTTCACCATCTTAAGATTCATTTGATATAAAAGAATGAGGTGATTATCCAGTGCTTAAAAAACAACGAGCTAAAGTCAGAAGGTCATTAGACTTCCTGGATATCGGTGGCATATGTTTGAGGACGAATTGAAAGGGATTCTGCTTTTTTCCCCTCCTACAGCAGTGTGGTGAAGCTTGCTGGCAGAGGTCCTTTTTACCTCTTAATTACTGTATAAGATCATAAATATTTCAAGCATATGCTTTCCCGCTTTGTCATTGTGGCTGCAAACTAAAAGAAACAAGGTGATCTGCATATGAATGGGGTGGGTGGGTGGGGGGCGGTTTGGTGACAGCGGGAGGAAACGGCGCTCCCCGGCTACAGCTGCTCCTTCCGGGGGCCCTTCCTAAGGGGCTGTCCCTGGGGCCCGGGCTCCTCCCGGCACAAAGGGATCAAGGCAACCGGGCCTCTAACTGAAAAGTGACCCCCTTTCCCTCTCCAACCCCCCTACCCCGACCCCCATCCCCGGTCTCTGGCGGCCCGCGAGCGCGCGGGGAGCTTTTTTAGGATTCTCACCGGTGGCGATAACCGAGGCCTCGGAAGGCGCGCCGTCCTGCGGACATGTGACAAGGAGGGTTCCTGGGGGAGCTGAGCTGTGATTGTGCTCCCCGTACGGATCTGAGGTCGACTTGGTCCCGGGGACCATTAAAATGACAATATAAATGGAAATCTCAGCCAGCGCCTCTTAGAAATAGGTCACCTGGCACTGCGCGTCACGTGAGGGGAACGTTGCATCACAGAGGCTCGGCTCAAACGGCTCGTAATTAAATTTATGGACCTCAAATGAACACTTTCTAACGCCCCGCATCAAGCGAGCGAGCAATTACACGCTTTATTTAGCTAATGTAAGCGCGGCTAATTCTTTTATGGCTCTAATGGTGTTCAATCAAGGTTCACGGTTAATGATTTCAACAGTAACATTCGAAGGGTATATTTTTTTAAATTCGTAATGCTTCACATTAGAATTTTGGGGATGGAATATTATTGTCATAAGCCTGTCACAAGACCACACCTACAGAGAAATATCCAGTGTTTTCAGTGTCAGTTCGCATTGCACCACCACAACACATATTATTTCATTTTAAAAACTTTCATTAAAAAATGCATTTAGATTGATTAAAATGTTACTGAAATTTACAAAAAAAATACCCAATATTAACCCAAATTTACAAATATTATTAAACGTGCAGCTATTAATATTGGTAAAATGAGTACTGGCAATGTACGCCATATACAGTACCTTAAATTATAATGAGAAAATCCGCTATGCTTTAAAACCAAGTAACCACAAACGAGGAGACGTCATAAATAACAAAGCCTGATAACAAGCCATTTTCGTATACCGTCTTAGCATTGTTTCCATCTTTTCTGTAAGGCGTTTAGCGTCGTTAGCCATGTCCTGCCGGCTGAAATGTGAATGTGGCCTTCTCTGAAGAGCAGTTAGCGCACTCACAGAAAGTGGCAGAGACAGATTGGTCTGATTGAAGGCTAATTAGTTTGACCTTTTCTGTCATAATTAGCATGCAGAATACCCCTCACTGTACTCTGTCTAATATCTCAAACAGCCAAAAGCCTTAATAAGGAGCAGGGAATAGGTGGTATTATAGCAGGCTGTTATTGCTCAACTATCCAACATGTGCTTGTTACAATGGATACACCTCCATTATATAAAACTGTAAGCAGAATGGAAAGTTATTGACATGTGTTTAGTCACGTGCTGTAAACCATTGTACTTTCGCTGTGTAAACCCTGTAATTTAACCCAGTAATCACACTGTCGTCCGGCCGATGACAACATCTACAATGGCTACTATAATCATCATGGCTGTCATCGTGGCATTACTGTTATTCTGCAGTTCGGTTAATGCATTATTTCAGTTCTATTTGAATCCCTTTTGCGCAGACTTTCTATTACTGTTACTGTCATTTCATGGGCATATGCAGCCTCTGAAGCAATCGATTCTTATTGTGTTTGGATAAAATAAAGCGCAGCTCTTACCCAATGGAATATAACTTTTTTTGCAATTGTAAAGATGCCAAACAAATTGTTAATATAGCACAATCAGCACACAGAAGCAGATAGCACAACACAATTCTCATTGTTAAGTCAAATATAGCAGAGTTTATATGAGTCCAAAAGGAATTACAATAGGTACTCTATTAGTCTTAACAGCACTCTATCAAAGTTGATTTTACTGAACAGTTTGCTGTACAGCCATGGCGAATTTAGATTTTGGAGTGGGATCGTGGATCTTCCTGTGCCTGGAACGGGGGTTCCTGTGTGGGATTGTTGAGTCACAGTTCAGGGGAACCCCTGTTGAACTCTACACCCTACTGGCATACTCTTTACAATCTTTGTCGGACATTTTATTTTGTTTTATATTCAAGGCAATTTGTTAACGTCTTTAGATTTAATCTGATGACAATCATCTAAGTAATACAGTTTGGTAGATCCTCCATTTTTAATGGATTCATCATCACAAATAGCTGTGATTCATCTTCTTTGAGTGGAAATCAAATCTCAGTAACTGTCAGATTATATTGTGCTAAATCTACATCTGGATACAGCCCCACATCTCATGGTCTTCCAGCGTATGCACAGCATTGAAGTCTGATAGAGACCAGGTTCAACTAATGCAGACCACTTTCGACATGAGGCTCGTGCAGATGGCAGGATGACATAATTGAACAATTATTGGCCATTCTCCGTGTTTGCCGTTTGTGAACAACATTTGAGTAGGTGTTCCTGGCGATTCAGATAAGTGATGTAGCTTGAGGGATGACGGTATGGGATAGACGTTCTGTCAGAAGAAACCTAGGTCAGTGTTCCAACAGAAATTGATTCTTTCTAAGTCTCTGCCACAGCAAAAACAATGTCGCCATTGAGATAACTCTGACCTTTTCTGGGACCTCTTGATTTTAACTTCATAATAATGTTTTTCCCCTGCAGGTTGCCACAGGCAACAAGACAGTTCTGACTCGCAGATGAATGCTTGTGTGATATAAAAACAGCGCAGTGCACTTTTGCAGACCCTGCAAAGTTCCTGTTTGCCACAAAATGGCCTTTATTTAGATTTATGAAAAAGTGTACAAAGCTTTTCCTCAAGCCAGAGACTGTTTAGATCTTTTAAAAACATGTATTTGCTCAGACTTTCGCTATGACTGTTTTCCATATTTACCTTAATGTGTTTTTTCTAAGACAGAAAAAGCCCAAAAATACCTGAGCAGGCCTGGTTAGTGCTGCGTACTTAGAGTAGGAATGTTGATCTATGATTCCCTGTCCTAGATCCATTAGCTATTAGGGGCTGAAATGTGAAACTGAACCAAGACAAGCACCCCTGCACTGAAATGCTTTGTGAATACGCACCCAGGTCCTCTCCTGTATTTGATGTTTGGCAGAGCCTCCCGCTCTGTGGTATTTAAAAAGAATGAAACCGTGAAACTTTTAAAACAGCTCCGAGGATCAATTGTGTCATGCACACATGCTCAGATAGAGAGAGAGAGAGAGAGAGAGAGAGAGAAACTAGTTTGTTATTATCATTACTGTATATGTGTATGTATATGTATGTATATGTGTATCCAATCATATTGTTCTGTTATTACTTTATCGAATGTTTCATGGTTCTTGCCATGCTTTGGCAATACAATTGCAAATTATGTCATGCCAATAAAGCACTTTGAATTTGAGAGAGAGAGTGAGTGAGAGAGAGAGAGTCACGTGTGTTTTAAGGCAAGAATTCAAATGCATTATTGACTTATTGAATTTCTCTTTATCTTCACACAGTATGATCACCCAATCAGGGTTAGGGAGGTTTTCAGCACCTCCCCCTGGGAAACCAGGTGTGCCCAGAGAGAGAGAGAGAGACGTGTGAGTGTTATCGTCTCACTGTCCTCCTCCTCCCGCCATTTCATAGCCGTTAATATTGCTTAGAAAATGCTTTGTATTTTGGAGTATTTTTGCGGTGAGTAAAAAAGTTGAAACCCTCCTGGGGGCCTGGAAGGCTTGCGGGCAATGACTCTGCCCTGCCTCACCATCCCCGTCCACTCAGATGATTGAATACTTCATAATGCCTTCCGGCTGTTTTCTAGCTGACCTGCTTCACACACACACACACTCACACACGGGCACACACGGGCACACACACACTCACACACGGGCACACACGGGCACACACACACTCACACACGGGCACACACACACGCACGCACGCACTCACGCACCCACTCACTCACACACGGGCACACACACACACACACACACACACTCACACACGGGCACACACACACGCACGCACGCACTCACGCACCCACTCACTCACACACTCACACACGGGCACACACACACACACACACACACACTCACACACGGGCACACACACACACACACACACACACTCACACACGGGCACACACACACGCACGCACGCACTCACGCACCCACTCACTCACACACTCACACACGGGCACACACACACACACACACACACACACACACACACATGCACGCACACACTCACTCACTCACTCACACACGGGCACACACACACACACGCACTCACTCACTCACTCACTCACTCACTCACTCACTCACTCACTCACTCACTCACTCACTCACTCACTCACTCACTCACTCACACACTCAACTGTTGAGCTTTACTGCCCTCTATTACTTCTCTCCTCATTTCTTGTTTTAACACTTGTAAGATAAATGACTGCTGAAGATGCATTCTGTGGTAAATATTCAGAGTTTTACCATGAGTGAATACATGTCCTTTATTACAGAATGGTTTCAGCTGGTGAACGCCGACAGCGATTAAATCATGAATTCTACTTGCTCATCTTATGCTGGAGATACTGCAGCCTGAATAGATAGAAGCATGAGTTGAATTTCTATTTGCATGTGAATTTGTGTGTATCCCACTGAAAAGAGTAAGACCTGTCCACTCTGTGCGGTGGTCACAACTTTGTATCTTTTTCAAAACTAATAATCAAAGCATGAATGAAGAACCTCAGATACGTAGATTTCTAAGATAAAAAACAAACATTTCACATCTCACACCAAGCTCAATTCATTCGTATTGAAGGTTCAACGTCATCGGGACAGCGCTACGCCAACACATATCACCTGAATATCTATTTTGTATTCATTAAAATAAAATAAAATATTCCTCAAATATTCACTCTTCAAGCCGTTTGTTTTTTAAGAAGGAAAAAAGTATTGGCCATCTTTAAGAATTTACCGAAATTTTACATATTCATGAACAATAAGAAAATAAAGAAAGATAAAACAAATTAAATCAGGTTAACTGACAAACTGGCATGGTTAGAGGTGCTGTAGAGAAAATAAGGTCTTCACAGTGTTACTATGAAATGGAGAGAACAGAGAATTCCTTGATGACAGTGATTAGGCTGCACATGGGCAACATGGCACAGCATACCAATGGTAAGCAAACAATCTTCCTAATTTAGCCTATTTACATTTTACTAGTATGTGTGTGTGAGTGTATGCGCACGTGTGTGTGTGCACGCACATGCCTGTGTATTTGTTGGCACTTCTGGATTGTATTGTGAATTTGTGTGTATGTGCATGTGAATTTGTGTGTACGTGCATGTGAATTTGTGTGTACGTGCATGTGAATTTGTGTGTACGTGCATGTGAATTTGTGTGTACGTGCATGTGAATTTGTGTGTATATGCATGTGAATTTGTGTGTACATGCATGTGAATTTGTGTGTATGTGTATGTGCATATGAATTTGTGTGTATGCGCATGTGAATTTGTGTGTACGTGCATGTGAATTTGTGTGTATGTGCATGTAAATTTGTGTGTATGTGCATGTGAATTTATGTGTATGTGCATGTGAATTTGTGTGTATGTGCATGTGAATTTGTGCTTATGTGCATATGGATTTGTGAGTATGTGCATGTGAATTTGTGTGTATGTGCATGTGAATTTGTGTGTATGTGCATGTGAATTTGTGTGTATGTGCATATGAATTTGACAGTATATGATGAATATGTGTGTTTTAAAATAAAGTAATGCACAGTGAAACTGGACACACACACACACACACACACACACACACACACAGACAAAACACTTTTCACTACCTAACACACCTAAGTTAGAAATAATGTGCATATTGTCTTGAACATTTTTAAATACAAATGAATGAAAATTCCGCTATAGGAGAGAATGAATTGTAATTCTTCTTGTCCCCATTTTGACGCACGATTTTGATTCATTAATATTTGATTAAATGACCCAAACCGAAGATATGTAACATTCCTGCATTACTGATGCCTACGCCCGTGAGCTATAAACATTAGAGGCGTGATTGAGTGTGTTGAAATGAACTAATTCACCGGCTCATTGATTATTCCGCGGAAAAAAAGTAACCCCACTGAAAAATTACGGCCAAAATGTTTGCCTTTTTGCATACGTGGGGGAGTGAGAAGTAAAAAAAATAAAAACTGCATGTTTTTGGCATTTTTTTTTAAGTGATGTATAGATTCAGCCTTGGTGAGATGTTAATTGGGTCCATGGATTGCTGCAGGTGTTATGCAGGTAATTTGCGATGTCAGAACACCCAGGATGCACCCTGACCCTGTGTGGGCTCTGTACTTCCATGGCATTGGGAGCTGCTAATTATTTCACTGTTTCTACTCTGCAGAGTTTTTGCCGGTAGAAATAAAGGAGAGCAGGAATAATAATGGGAAAAATTAATGAGAAAGTCCTGTTCGACACAAAGGACGACTGCTAACACATAAAGGCAGAAATTATCACAGGGATACATTTTAAATGTAAATAGCATTATTGAAGGAACAAGATTTTTTTTTAATGCAATAATAGTACCAACTGTTGCTCGTTGACATGTATTAGCGCATTTACTAATTGTGACATTCTGTATAATTTAACATGGCAGTCTTAATTCGAATCAGTAACAATATTATACTCCGTGTATAAGTATAACAAACCGTGGTATAATGTGGAGTCATGTATTTTAACCCACAACATACTTGTATTTCTCCACTGAAACGATCAGAGATACCTGTTGAGGGTATGTATGTTTCTTTTTTTTATTTGCATTTTCCTTTCAAACCAGTTTCATTATGTGCATCATTATTTCAAACACTTTTAATGTCTTTTTTTGTATTGAAAGATAAATCAACACAATCAAAAGGGAGGAAGCAATGACTCAACAACAGTAATATGCATATATGAAAATTGTGTTCTATATGTATACTATATATAGTAGTCAGTACTGTGTGTGTGTGTGTGTGTGTGTGTGCATTTCTCAGATCTGAATGTGGCACATTTTAACTTCAAGTTGAAATGAGTTGCGTGCTTTGTGTGTGCACAATTTGTCATGTGTTCTCTGTTACAGTTAGTGAGGGTAGGTTTTTGGGTTGCTTATAAATTCAGATGGTATGTCCTGCAAAAGATGTACACTTGTTTGCACGGTTGCTTTCCTTTTATGATTTTTTTGGGGAGACCTTACAGTAACCTGCAGCATGTCTATCTTTCCTGTAGGAAATGCCATAGTGGAACCTTTTGAGACAGATAAATAAACCCCGTCCCCAAGCACTAAACAAGGATGTTATCCATCCCATTCTACAGTTACCAGCAGGTCATTAGGCAACCAAATGTTTTAGCAAGACGTTTGTCCCAAGGGATTCGAATCTTGAAACATTTACGGGATAATTTAAATGAAAATGTGATCACTGCTCTTTTCAAGCAACAAATTCCAGTGTAAACACATTTTCTACTTAGCCTCTATGCCTTACAATCTTTTGGATCATTTATATATAACAATGATTTGTATATATTTATATCCAACAAAGAGGATAAATCTGAATTTAAAACCCATGAGCTGTAAAAAATAAAATAAAAAATACAACAATCAAGCTGGTCCCGTGGATACCGAGGTCAAAATAAAAACCATACTGGTGAGCTGAACAGTAATGCTGGAGCCAGGTAGTGTAATTAACTTGAATATATTAAACCTTTAACAGACAGTCTTTATTAAATTATACATTTTCAATTTGCCTGACTATATATATATATATATATATATATATATATATACATATATATATATATATATTGGGCTCAGGTGTAGAACGTGACCAAAAAAAAAACCCGGGAACGCCTGATGGCTCTGAACATGAATTATTTTATATAATTGATTGAATTTTTTTACAGACATTCCGTTGAGTGTGGTAATAAACCCCGATTTAATACATTGAGCTTATGAGTTATTGGAAAATAGATTTTTTTTTTTTTCTACTTACGCAGATACTCTAATAATAAGCATGCATCAATACTTTAAGATTTTATAAATCCGGTAACCATAATGTGAGATGATCAAATGCGGAATCATATGAGGTATTATGCACATGTAATATTTATATCTCATAATAATTCCTAACTGCATGTAAAGAAGAAAATAACACGTTTGTTTACCTCAGAGTTCACCTCTACATGTAGTCTTTCATATTTGTGTCCTTAACAGGAAAACGTGCAGTTTACGCTATTGATGTGACCTTTTGTGACTAAAGGATGAGTATGATTTGCTAAATTTCTCCTTCTCCTCTTTTCACCATAAATGCTCTCTGTGACCATTACGTAAATTTGTATTTGTGTATACACATTACACAGGGTCCAAAAAAACTTTAAAATCCTGCACTTCAAAGTATGGTATGGTTATAAATGTATAATAAATGATTAGTAACTGCATTATAAATAATTTATCACACAAAAAAATCACTGTTGATGACTCGCCAGCATTCATGAATGTGAATATGTTGGCCAGATTTGCAAGATTCTCCACAGAAGAGATAATTATCTACAATAACACTGTGACGGGTGTATACATAAAGTTTTCTCAACATTGACACAGACCTCCTTAAAAATACACATAAGATTTACTTGCATTTATTTATCTTCATGGGTCATAAACATCTACGTTAACGATTGCGCTATATTTTACAGTGTCAGCAAGAATCAGTATGGGCTAGGGAGACTTGATTACAAATACATTTCCAAATGCATAGCTTTTCAAATACAATTTACAAAATCATAAAACAAATATGTCAGTCGCACACCGCTGGTCCTGAAAATGACTCAAATTAAATTTAACATTGAGCAACGGCACCTGGTACCAGTAATCAGACATCAAAAGTCCCATTTAAGACTTTGTTTGTATGTAATTAACCCTCCCACTATTCTCTTTGAATCATTACAGGTGAGTGACACGGGGATCACAAAGAGACGTTGGATGCCAGCTTTCCCATTGTCTTGTCAGTCATGTTTGCGGAGTACCAACTCACGACGTTCACATATTCGTTTTTTTTGATCCAGAAAGCCAAAGATCCTTTTATATTCAAATGAGATCATTAACATACGACATCCGGCGTTACGAAATCCCTTTCCGTTAAACTCTCATTTGAATGTCTCATATCTTCAAGATGTATCAGGGTTAAAATCATCTGGGCTTTTGTCCCCTGGAAGGGACACCTCGACAGAGTCAAAGATGTGTCATGGACCCAGCCTGTAAATTCACCATGAAAGAGGCCCTGTCTGAGATGGAGTGAAATTACTGTCACTCTGATAAGTCTGCATGAATATAGGGGACTAATTAGAAATCATTAAAAAAGATCAGAGCATTACTTCCTCATTCTGGGTTTTTCATACTTTGTTATTATCGATGACTTAATTCCGTCTTTTCTCTCTAATCTTTAAAGAGGACATATATATATATATTTTTTGCCCTTGTCAAAAATTTTTGAAAAATTCCACTACACCTGAAAGCCTCTTGCAGAGCATGCATTATAAATAAAAAAGCCATTCTCTATCGGAGATGAAGACTGAAATGTTCAGACAATAAAAATGTCAGCATCTCTTAACGTGTGTATCAAATCCTTCAGTCATCTCCGAGAAGCCAAACAAAATAAAAATGACAAGCGTGTTCGCAGAAACTTGGGTTGTATGAAAATGTATGAACTTTGTTTCCGGAACACGGGCTCTCCGGGGACTCCTCCTGACTCCATCTTTGCTCTGGATTACAATTAAAACCTTAGGGGGGAAACAATAACATTCTACAGATCTGTGTACATCTGATTTAATAATTCTATTCAGGATGCCGTAATAAGCTTCCATAAGAGATTACATATTCCCGAATCGTGTTTTCTTTTGTTCCTGTTATTATATAAATGAAGGAAGTGGAGCTTGAAAAATACTGTAAATATAATTGCTTTATACAGATACCTGGCCAGGAGCACAATCTTTGTGGGTTCTTACACGAACGTTTTTGTGCAGGACTTGATATAAAATGGATTATAAGGATGTCGCTTAATTGGCTTGCAAATACAAGCAACGTACACTCAACACATTTTAACAAGGAAGGAAATTAGTGACAAAGACCCAATGGGGCAATTGTGACTAATTGGTTCAGCGCTGACAGTGTAGGACACAAACTAAATAAATGTTACAAGACGCTGCACTGCGATTCATTTTAGAGAGGAGCAGGGGTCATGCAAACTGTTCTCTTGGCTAAAGTCATTGATGCTGATTGTAAAACTTGCTTTATGGCTCACAGCAGAGGAGACAATGTGCCTGTTACAACCTGGAAACGGCGCCCCCTGATGGCTTCCCAATGAATGTCACACCTGTGTCTCATTTATTTCAAGTGGTGTACAATGCACCATTTGCCATCACTTGAATTTAAAACGTTCACATTGTATGACACATAATACTTGGATATTACATTTTTGTTTAGCACAATGGATTTTATTTATGCCTATTCTTTGTGTGTGTGTGCATGTGGGGTTGTGGTATTTGAGACTGTGGTGGATTTTAAACAGAGGAATTGCAAAAACTAACAAAGAAATACAAAGGGAGATTAAAGGATAAAAACCAACTATAACCGTTGTAAAGCCCACCAAATAAATCTATCTTATCTTCCAAAAAATATCATATTGTAAACCCATTTGCCTTCTTTCTAATGGCTCTCTAAGTGTCTGTTGGTGTATAAACTGCGGCAGGTAATATAAAAACATCATTATTTTGTGACCATAATAATAATCACAAAAGAGTGAGCTTGTCATTCAAACGCATAGCAGTAATTACGTGGCAGCAGGGGAATGTCGTGGGATGTATTCCTTGAGCATAAATCAGCTCTCTGGGGGGTTATAGCAGCCCTGATGGAGGCTCGCATTGCGAGAGTCTAAGGCGAGACTCAGTGACGCTGAGCAGAGCTACGCGGCACGTAGCCACACACCTGAACAGGCATTCACGGCCAATCCCAACGCACCCGCTGCTTCGCGTCCTCAACTCCCTCTCTCCTCATTTGCATCAGTAATTAGTTTAACTGATTGACACTGCCCGTCACAGCAGGCTCGGTTTTTCAAAGGGCCGGACGTACTAAGCTATTCGTTCTGTTAAAGCTACTTTGCGCTTTGGGAATCTGCTCGTGTCTGAAACAAATGTTTTGACCTGATTGAAAAAGATGTACTGAAATGCAATATTCCCGAGCCTTTGTCTGACAATTTTTTTTCATAAACTGGAACTAATAATTTGATTAATTGGAATTTGAAGCTGACTTTATAGAAGGGACAACTTTGCCATGCACATGATATAACCAACAGTAGATACGTGTATGATCTTTCGCTTTCATTACTCCTGCGCACGCATAGCGCTGGGAGCGGGGACATTGTAATCCGTAACAGCATTATCACCTACAGTTCTCATCCGATTTGGATGAAACTTCGCATATGTAGGTTGACAGGCAGCCAAGCACCTGAGTAAAATCCGGAACAGCACTTTTTACTTCAGAACATGTTCCAGATTTGGGAGGGTTCTGGGTTTTACTCGGTGTAGTTATCCAGCTAACTTGTGAAATATCCTGGCATCCTGCTTTGTGAAATAACCCCCATGTTGAGGACGCAGAAGCAGTTACACGGCATGTCATGGTTTATATCTTACACACACACATACACACACACACACACACATATATATATATATATACTACCCCTTACTAGGGATAGCTGCTACGTTATGGGAAGGATGTGCTTTGTCTTGTCTGTTCTGTAGTGATCTTGATGACGTCTCTGTATGCACTTATTGTACGTTGCTTTGGATAAAAAAGCGTCCGCTAAATGAATGTAATATGTGTGTGTGTGTGTGTGTGTGTGAGTGTATATACAGAGATGGAAAGTCCAGGGGTCAGAAATTAAAAGTCCTGCCATGCGTTTCTTCCATCCATGAACTCAGCGAGCTGATTTCTCTAATTAGTTCTACCTCCTGGCTGAAGAATTGTGCTAATTAGCAAATCCATGTAATGGGAACATAAAACTGCGGAGGACTTTTACTTTCTGAACCTGGATTTTCCACCTCTGTGTGTGTGTGTGTGTGTGTGTGTGTTAAAACAGTTAAAACACTTGCCTCCCATCTGTGCACACATATTCAGTGGGACATCACAAGAACACTCATCTATAGACTTTATCTCAGCGGCCTCGGAGTAGACATTGAGTAGGCTATCCATCATCTAGTCAGCACCACGCGACCAACGAGAGTCTAGTGTTGACTCTCCGATGAGTAGAACAACACATCACTATAACTATAACTTTGTTATTGAATTATGTCAAGTAAATTCATGCATTGTTTCTTATTGTTTCTAAATGATTGCAATTGTAATGTTATTCCTATATGTATTGTGGGTATAACTGGGTTTAAAATATGACTCTAAACCCTTCGTTTGGTAGAAAAATGCAGCAGTTTCTCCATTATAGCCTAAGACAGGGCTCTTCAATCTTATCCAGAAAGGGCCGGTGTGGGTTCAGGCTTTTGTTCCAACCAAGCAGTAACACACCTGATTCTACTAATCAATCATTAGAGTCTTTGCTAAGGACCTTGATTAGTAGAATCAGGTGTGTTACTGCTTGGCTGGAACAAAAGCGTGCACCCACACCAGTAAGCGGTTATGTCCCTTTGATATCATAGAATTTAGTGCTCTGCCCACTCACGTGTATCGGCATCCCTCCTTCATTTCTTATCAGTGTGTTTTCACTCCTTTATTTTCACAGTGAAAATCTGAAAAAAAATACAGTGCAACCAGAACTTTGTTATCATACAAGTGCAAAAAATTCACTCCCACAAATAAATGATAATTGATTGATCGACTGAGTCAGAAACAAGCTCTTTCAGCCAGATTAATGAGCCATATCTGTGTGCGTGTGTGTGTGTGTGTGTGTGTGTGTGTGTGCGTGTACATGTGTGTGTCTGCCTGTCCACTTGCTGAACATGACAGCGCAGAGATTTTGAGGTCCATGTTCCACATAATGACCCAAACAATGAACTGCAGGTTAATCAACTTATATGGCAAGTGGACCATCGGCCTTGAAGATACATGTGTAATAATAACACTTAATGGACTCACACTTTTGCAAGATCAGCATGATCCTAATTCGCATGCTACCCATAAGTATATATCTCAATTTTAACTGTTTTTAAAGGCTACTGCTGAAAAGGGGAAACGCTAATTATTTCAGGGTCCAAATGAAAGCTGACCATTCCATATGTTACCCAATCTCTCACCTAAAACACCACCGTTCTCAATGGCCTACAATAACACTAATGTCACTGTGACTTTAATTTAAATGTGCTTACACAAACGTATGAAGAGCCTAAAGTACCACAGCCAGTTTTTAAAGAAGAAATTAACCACAGGTCTAATATAAGATATAAGAAATATATAATATAAGAACCCATTCCAGATAGTGTTCCATGGTATGAATCGTCAAATCTTCTGTTTCTCCTCACTGATACAAATACACACAGATCAGCAAGTAAAGATATGGAGCAAACAGTATCATAAGAGAATAGTGTATTTTCCATGTCACAGAGACTGAGCTGGTTTAAGTTGCTCCGTTCTCATCTCCAAAAAACGTGATAAATTCATGAGGGTGAAAGCCACTGCTAATTCTTCCCCCAGGCCCACGCTGATCCGTCCCCTGCAGCTTGGGTACCCACAATGCACCGGTTCAGCTAGCGTCTGGGTATGGTTTGCAGCCATAGCCAGGAAGCACTGCTCCAGCTGATCGCATCACCTCCCCAGGGACCCCATCGCCATATGCTACCCACCCCCCACCCCCCTGCCCTGGGGCCCCGCACAGGAATGGCCCTCGTCAGGATCCAACCGCGGATCTCCGAGTACAGGAGAAAGCCCTTATCGTTCCTATAAGGAACGGCCAAACAAACATGTTCCAATAAAACGGAGAAAAGTAGATTGAGGCGGAGGAGGAAACCGATTGGGTCTTTCTGATACGTTAACTTTGTGTCTATGCTCCTCGCAATGAGTTTTACGGATAGACATCAAAGGAAAGATATAAGGCATTGTACAGTGGCACCCATGCAGCGGCTGCGACTTAATAACCTGCAAAGCAAAGCTCCTCAGCCAATCAGCGCATGTGCTGCAATCAGCTGCAGCCTGTGGTTATTTTCTCTCCAGCTGTTTCCGTGCCCTGGGAGAGCTCAGCGGCGGATAACCACACTGACATTTCCAATATGGTTCCGCGGTTTGAGCGGTGTGCCAATATTTGCATACCTTTTGTGTTGAAAGGCGGAATTCAGCAGTGTTCCGGCACCGAGAGTCTGGCGGTGGGACGGGGCTCACATCTCTGCCGCCTGCCATGCCTCACGTCCACATCAATCTAGCCTCCCAAAAGGGCGAGAGACTCAGGGGCTCCGGGCAGCCTTTGATCCTGGGAGACAAGGCCTGGTGCCCCCCCCCCACCCCCCTACCCCCCCCCACCCCCGGCCCTCTTTGAGAGTCACAACAGCCCCAGACTGAACTACTGAGCAGATCCTCCACGAGAGGATCGCAGTAGAGCTCCCACAGCTGAATTACAGAGCACAGGTTCCACATGCGAATGACATACTGTCCCCTGTTGCACTGCCTTCAGAGAGAGAGAGAGATACACGTCTTTAAAACTGTGACCCAAACAGAAAGAGAGAGACATACACTACACACTACCTCACACTGTGTCCCACGTACAAAAGACTTGGTGGGAAGACACACCCCTCTGACCTCTGACCTCACAATCTGACCTTCCACTTCTCACACTGTGACCTGAGTGGAGAGACACATTTAGACCCAGGCCAAGAGAGACACGCCCCTCTCACATTTAGACCCTTGCAGAGAGAGACACGCCCCTCTCACATTTAGACCCATGCAGAGAGAGACATGCCCCTCTAACATTTAGACCCATGCAGAGAGAGACATGCCCCTCTCACATTTAGACCCATGCAGAGAGAGACACGCCCCTCACATTTAGACCCATGCAGAGAGAGACACGCCCCTCTCACGTTTAGACCCATGCAGAGAGAGACACGCCCCTCACATTTAGACCCATGCAGAGAGAGACATGCCCCTCTCACATTTAGACCCATGCAGAGAGAGACACGCCCCTCTCACGTTTAGACCCATGCAGAGAGAGACACGCCCCTCACATTTAGACCCAGGCCAAGAGAGACACGCCCCTCTCACATTTAGACCCATGCAGAGAGAGACACGCCCCTCACATTTAGACCCATGCAGAGAGAGACACGCCCCTCTCACGTTTAGACCCATGCAGAGAGAGACACGCCCCTCACATTTAGACCCATGCAGAGAGAGACACGCCCCTCACGTTTAGACCCATGCAGAGAGAGACACGCCCCTCTCACGTTTAGACCCATGCAGAGAGAGACACGCCCCTCACATTTAGACCCATGCAGAGAGAGACACGCCCCTCACATTTAGACCCATGCAGAGAGAGACACGCCCCTCACATTTAGACCCATGCAGAGAGAGACACGCCCCTCTCACATTTAGACCCATGCAGAGAGAGACACGCCCCTCACATTTAGACCCATGCAGAGAGAGACACGCCCCTCTAACATTTAGACCCTTGCAGAGAGAGACACGCCCCTCTCACATTTAGACCCATGCAGAGAGAGACACGCCCCTCTCACGTTTATACCCATGCAGAGAGAGAAACATTGTGACCTCACAGTAGAGACAAACACGCCCCTCTCACACTGTGTCCTGCACTGATAAGAGCTGTAATCTCACAGCTCTTTAAACATCGGACAGTGTAACAGAGTACCCTCACAGTCTACAGCAGCCAGATAGACAACAGTGTTGTGCCTTACAGCTTGCTGCTTTATTCCTAAATTATTTGTGGTTACAAAGTGCATTGGGGCTGGTTACAGTCTGTCTCCCTGTATGTGCTCTATGAACTTTATCACCTTTTAATCACAGTTTTTTTCTTATGGCTATATTTATCTAAATAAAATGTATAAAGCTGAAAAATAGTTTTCATTCCTCTTCTTTGATCTGCGTTGTGCTTAAAGCTCATATCACTGCTGCTCACTCTCTGCTCACTTGTATATTATACTCAGGTGTATTCTAACGGGTGCTTTAAAGCTATGCAGCCACACGTAGAAAAAGATCATAAACTTTGCTGTCCACAGAGTAAAAAATGACATTCAAATGCATTTGTGATTCAGTGTATACATACAAACGATTAATTATAAATTTGAATAAGGACTCATATAAAAACTATAGCACAGAGAATCTGGACCATTTTGCATAGTTTGAATGGTTTGGGGGGACACCTATTGGAGTACCATGGAAACTGCAACTCTGCATATTTCTAAACATATAAGATCAGATAAATCTCACAGAAACTAAATATATGTAAAGCATTTTCATATTCATCATGATAAAGGAAAACCACAAGGGAAAAAAAACATTTATATCATTATACACTAAAGAAACAATGCAAGTAATATGCAAAATAAATATTACCAAATAAAATTTTTCATTTTTATCCTATGTAAAAATTATTTCTACATTCAAACACCAAAATATAGTAGTAGACTTGCAATTGCATTGCCCATTCTACAAACCCCAATTCCAAAAAAAGTTGGGACAGTGTGTAAAATGCACATAAAAGCAGAAAGCAGTGATTTGTAAATTCTCTTTTACATATATTTAATTGAAAACAGTACAAAGAAAATATATTTAATGTTTAATCATATCAACTTTATTGATTTTTATAAATATGAGCTAGTTCCAAAAAAGTTGGGACAGGGGCAAAAAAAAGACTGGGAATTTAAAAAAACACCTATTTGGAACATTCCACAGGTAAACAGGTGATGTTATCATGACTGGGTATAAAAAAGATATCAAAACACTCTTGATATCTTATTTGCATGTACTCTTACAAGCGATACTATAACCTCTTTGCATTTGAATGGATCTCTATGGGAATTTGGGGGTGGGACTAGATTAAGTAATTTACACGGAAATAGTATGAAACCCATGGTGGGCTAAATATCTGTAAATCAGCAAGGGTCTGAGGTATCAAACAAGCCTCAAACCATCACTCTGCTGCCAGATATGCAGTAGATACAGATGGATCACTTTAAGGGTTGTTTCTCCTGACTCATTTTCCTATTGAACTCTATGGAAAAATGTGTTTTAGTGTGTTTTTTTCTTTTTTGAGCATTCAACAGTGGCTTAGTGTGCGTGCAGTGACATTGGTACTGCACAATGTGATCCTATAGGAATGCATAGGTTTGATTAACTTGCTGCTGTGAGGCAGTATCAACATAGAAGCTACAGCTTGTTTTCAAAGATGTTGATCCTATGTGCACAGTTTCAATAGACTGTCATGGAAGAGTCACAACATAATTTTAGCCCACTATCCATAAAATAAGCCTTACATTTTTAATCCTCATAAATGATACTCTTCATTAGGTCTTTTGGAAATTGCAACAGATGATAGAAATTATATAACTTTCCCATTGTATTACCTTTCCAGCTGATATTCAAAATACAAAATACATTATTTCTGAATACCATAGAATGTAATGTTCTATTTAAATGGGGAATTTTTTTTATTCCATGTGTTGGTATCAGGAATATTTTAATAAATTAACATTTTGTCAGATTTTAATGGTAAGATTAATTATTAATGATTCTGTTCAATGTTGACATGAATGCCTAAAGCACAATATATGTTTTATTTATTTATTTACTTTTATTGTAAATTAATACTATTCATTACACATGAGCCTTTTGTTTACTGTAGAGTTAGGCGCAGGCCAACAGCATTGCATTATCTATGGGAATGGGTGTGCGACAGGAAAGAAAAAAGAATCATGAAGCAACCAACAAAATATAGAAACGAGAAGAGGATGACCCATGTTTAAGAAACAAGGACGTCAGCTTCGATGAACGAAGCTTGCGCGTTTCAGACAGCTCTTTTCTAGTTGCTCGTGCTCCCCGGCGGTCAACAGGTGTCGTTTGTTACCGTAAGTCCTACTCAAAAGGAACGATTCTCCGTGCGATTTATCATCGACTTTGATGGACTTCTACCTTTGAAACAAGGCTGTATACAATAAATTGAATAATTCATGATTTGTTATTAAAAATTTAAGTTTCTCCCCTCGACTTGGGAAATGTTTCGAATCATACATAACGGACCCGCGGTGTTAAGACGTTCCTCACCTGCTCTCGCCATGTTGAGAGACACAAATACCCGCACCCTCCGTGCAGGGGCGGTCCTGGGTGTGATTAAGAGGAGACATCTAATTGAGGCTAGTTTTTGGCTTGATTGAGCTCTCTTCCCCTTTCAGGGGTGGCCTAACTGACTGTGAAAGCTACAGGTCACCATAACCATAACGTGTTTCCATAATGTTACAACAAGACAGAGACATTTTATCACATGACATTTCGCTGTTTAAACACAAATAATGCGTTCATGTTTGAAATGCTGGCATGCGCTAAACAATGATGATTAATCGTGATATGCACGTTGACTTTAATGACATGATTAAATGATTTAAAAAAATGATTAAGACAAAATATATACCATGTATGATACTATACAATACATCTGAAAAGAAACACAGTAGGCCTACACATTATTCCAATGTAGAGGCCTCCAGAAAGATTTGTTGTAATACTAATAATAATACTCATCATTATAACCATAACCGTAATCGTAATCATACTAAAGTTGAAGAATACCTTCACAGATGTGTAGAAGGTGCTCGCTCTGCCCTAGATGTCCTAGCATACAGTTCAATTTTAAGTTAAGTCTAAAGATATCTTTCCAACATGTGGCTCATCGCATGTCGATTGTTTTAAATATAGAAATCTTTGGGCTCTGTAAAGTAGGCTACACTTGCACTGCTCTAGTTACGGAGGAGCACTTTTGATCTTGAAGGAAACAAAGAACAATTACAATGCCCGATATAATTATTGGGACAAGGAAGCATTTTCTCTTCATTTGGCTCTATGCTCCAAAAGTTGTCAAAAGCTGTTTTACACTTAATAGGAAAGAAAAAAACAATACATCTGATTTTAGTCAGAATGGAGCTTTGCAGTTCACATACACCCTACAGGGTCTTCATCCTGTTCATCAACTTTTTATTTGCATTCCCTACAGCAATATATTTTTCTACAGATAATCTAAAAACATTTTTTCTATAAGTGAATCCCAGGCCCAGTGCGGGTGGGATAAGTGAATTGAGAATGATTGTTACACAAGGGTGTTAATATTACTGTTATGTTCTGATAAGGACCCAAGCACAGACCACAGGTAGCAGGCAAAAAACGTAGTTTATTCACAGTCCGATTTCAGAAGCCAGGTAATCAGCAATAGAGACAGTACTAAATCGAAATCCAAAAGAGTAGTCAAAAACATAGCAAGTCAAAAAACCAGAAAAACACAGCAAACAATACAAAAGGAAAAGGCAGGCTCGAAGTCATACAAAGGGTTGTCTCAGGAATCTCAAATAACAAAGGCTTACTAGTAATCGGCACAATGAAATTGATCAACGTACTGACAAAGAAACACTGCACACTGAGGGCTTATAAACACTGGGGAAGGATAAGACAAAGGAGGGTCAGGTGTGAGAGAGGGCGGGGTTACAAACAAGACAAAGGTGATAACAATGGGAATCGATAATACAATAATGGGGAAATGACAAAGACGTGGACCGGATTCACGAAAACACATTGAAGACAACATAGCCTGGATCAGAGGCAGACTCGTGCTCAGATTGGTAGGCGGAGTTACAGGCTAGAGACAGGTGCAGTCAATATGCGAAGGCAGCAGGAGTCAGGTAAAGCAC
This sequence comes from Synaphobranchus kaupii, assembly GCA_029718625.1. Classification (NCBI taxonomy): domain Eukaryota; kingdom Metazoa; phylum Chordata; class Actinopteri; order Anguilliformes; family Synaphobranchidae; genus Synaphobranchus; species Synaphobranchus kaupii. The sequence goes on from CM056395.1 coordinate 11,041,188, forward strand.
ACGAGAATGGAATGTTAAAGCGTAGAAGATATGTTAGTATCAATTAGTAAATAACTAAAATACGGGGGTTAGTCTTGTTTAGTAACACATATACATTAGTAGATTTAGTAAGTGTAATTTAAACTAGAAAACCACAAGTGCAATAAGTAATTGTTAATATTATCTACAGTTTAATACAAAAGACTGAAGAAAGAATACGAGACACGAAGGAAGGCAGAAAACCCGAATACTTCCGAAATCACCCGAATAGTGCCAGCACGATACCGGGGAGTGACAACTCGGAACACAGCACACAGACAGACCGGGGAGCTGAGGGAAATGCATACTGTACAGGAACCAGCGCTATGGGCAATGAATATGAAAAATAATAAAGTAACAGAAAATAATACACAAACAAAACAGAACCATAACAGTTACTGTGAAAATTGGACACATTTTTACAGTGCTTGCAAGTGCTTGAGGAGGGGGTGTTGAACAGGTGAAGGAGTGGAGAGGATCAGGTGAGATGTGACTGACAGAGTGAAAGTAGAATGATGCATACGGACTGATTGATAAATACCCGGTTCATTACAATGTTTCTTTAAATGCAATTTTCTTTCATATTTTACTGTCTTGGAACATGCTCTGTTTCGCTGGTATTATTTTCCAGAAGATTCATGATTACCTCTCTATCCCTCTGAGCCAGCAGGTTTAGTCACATCCTTCAGCTGCAATATAAGGAAAATGTAGAAAATACTTAACGTGAGAGTCAATGAATAAAGTAATGAGGATATAAAAGGCTTTGCAAATGACCCACACTGGAAAGATTTTCCCTCCGACATGTTTTAACCTTTCATATTAACAGGGATATTTTAATAACTACTTATTTAACTTTATGCATAAAAGATGTTACATGGTCTTTAATGCATTTTGAATGCAGTTTAAAGTTATACCTCAAATAAATTACAATTTAGAGTGGGAGAATTATTGAATGTGGAGATTAAAGGCAGTGGCTTATAACTCTGGCAGTGCTTAGAGCCGCATTTGTAAGACCAAAAGTTTAAGGAAGAGGGAATCACCTGGGTGCACACACACACACACACACACACACACACACACACACACACACACACACACACACACACACACACACACACACATGCACACACACACACATGCATGCACGGACACACATAAACACACACACTACATATACATACACACAACACATATATACATACACCTAGGGGCCTGATTTGCTAAGACATTTAGCATGTGCAAAACCTTTTGGCGCACGAAAAACCAAGAACATGACCAGTGATTGGTCATGGTATTTGTTTTGCACCAATCATTGGTTGGTTATTGGTTTTGTATGTGCTAAAAGGTTTTGCACATGCTAAATGTCTTAGTAAATCAGACCCCTAGAGTATCAAACAGCCTATCTGGCTGAGAGTTATTCAAAGTTATTTGTAAGAGGTCTATTTTCTTCAATTTTAAAAATCTATCCTTATTACAGTTAATTGTACTCATAATGATCCTGTTAAAAACCAACATTTGTTTCAGCTTTTTGAGGTAAAGATACTTAAAAAGAATTTAATGTACACATTCATTAATACCTCATCTTTTCACCATGCCTGAAACTATATATAAACGTGTTGTTGTGGAGGATGTTCACTGACTGATAAAATTCCATGCTATATCCCAGGTTTGTTATGTTATATATTTCCCAATAATCAGTGCATATTTTAAATAGAAGATTCAATGCAGGACAACATATCAACAGTATACTATAGAGTATCAACTATTCATAATTATTTGACAATACATTTCTCTTTTCAAAAATAATACATTTGCCATTTATTATATTGGCACATGTCCACTGTGTCATTCACAATGTTTAGATATTGAGCAAAGCTGAATGCAGAGGGTTCATTTTTTTCCTATTGAGTTACAAAAAATGCATGCAAAGGAGAAAAAATCCAAAGCTATGTATAATTTCCAGCTAAACAATGTTTATGCATTTTAATGCTCCAGTCTTCTTGTAATTCAGGCTAATTTAGCAGAAACTAAAGTAGTTTGAATAGCTTAATTTGTAACTATATGGTAATTAACCCAATTTATACATCTCTTCCTATATGCAGAGGCAAGTTTTCCCGAATCAAATCTAAATGTACCTGTAAGGCAGATAGACCTTAGACCTGATTTATGAAATTAAAAAAGTGCTTTCCCCTTGCTTTTATGCACACCCGGTTGTTCTTAACACTGCCATGGCCCTAATTGCGTTGTTGTAAATGAGTTTAACAATTGCCAAAGGACAATTTGCTGGTATGAACCTACATGTAGATTATAACTTGAATATACGTGCAAAGGCAAAATCACCTAAAGAGGATGCTTGGTATTATTCTTAAGACTGAGGAGAGATTTTTATAAAATTTTGCTCGGCTTGCAGTTTATTCTCCCGTAGGCTTATATTTTAATCGTCTTAGAGACACGGAGTTCATTTTCAGGAATGTGCCCCTGTGAAGTCCTGTAATACATTAAAAGCACTTTCTTTAAAGATCACAAAGTGGGCAAGTACATATCCTCTATTATTTACTTGTAATCTTATGCAAGCTACAATTATAAAAATATGTCTTGTTATTTCTTATTGTATGAAGTAACATGTAATGGGATTGAGGACTGTTTGGAAATGTCTGGATGACTGACTACCATAAAACAATGCTACTTCAGAGCTATGTCTATTTTACGTGAAATTATATGTGTAGAGACGTGCTCACTGTTTCACACAGTTGGAGATTCTGTATCAGAATGCTAATGCTAATGTATATTAGGGAGGGGGTTATAATACAGTGAAAACCTGTGGTAGCCTACTGTGTTTTGGTAATACAGAGAAGTATACTGTGGTATAGTGCTCTGTTCCATGCTGTGTGCTCTTAAGGCCTCGAACATGAAACCAGTGGCCCTGGATTAGATATTGTGGGGGATTCTTGTGTTACTTACATTTCTTTGTTTTGTCCTCATTGTCTATTGTGTTATTATTCTATAATTGGTTAGATTGTGTTAGCCTGTGTCTAGTTTTGTTTTATTCGGTTCACCTGTTTGGCTATGTATTTTAGTTCCCTGTTCTCTGTCTTTAATCTCTGGGTCTTCGTTTTTTTTACACGGGTCTCCTGCTGCGCATTCGCAAGTTTTTATTTGCTCTCTAGTTTCTCCTCGCTCCTGTTGTTTATTGTTCCCTGTTTAAGTCTGCTTAGTCTCCCCTGTGTTTCCTGTTTGGTTTTTTATTTTGTATTGCTCCCCTTAAGTAAATAATTTTTGTCTTTTCCCTTACCTCTGCCTCCCCTGCTGAGTCTCAATCTCTGCTCCTGGATCCATACATTGAGTTGTTATGCTTCTAGTACAGTGTATTGTATATAGTACATTCTGATGCAGTATATTTTTTGGTGTAGTGTATTCTAGTACAGTATTTATATAGTACATTCTGATACAGTGTATTTATTGGTGGAGTGTGTTCTAGTACAGTGTATTTATATAGTACATTCTGATACAGTGTATTTATTGTGGAGTGTGTTCTAGTACAGTGTGTTTATATAGTACATTCTGATACAGTGTATTTATTGGTGGAGTGTGTTCTAGTACAGTGCATTTATATAGTACATTCTGATACAGTGTATTTATTGGTGGAGTGTGTTCTAGTACAGTGCATTTATATAGTACATTCTGATACAGTGTATTTATTGGTGGAGTGTGTTCTAGTACAACGCATTTATATAGTACATTCTGACACTATATTTTTTGGTGTAGTGTGTTCTAGTACAGTGTATTTATATAGTACAGTCTAATACATTGTATTTATTGGTGGAGTGTGTTCTAGTGCAATATATTTGTAGAGTACATTCTGATTTCTTGGTGTAGTGTGTTTTGGTGTAGTATATTAGCTTGTATAGTACATTCTGATGAATTGTATTTCTCGCTGTAGTGTGTTCTGGTGCAGTATATTTGTAGAGTACATTCTCTTACAGTTCGCAAAAAAAAAAAAAAATAAAAAAAAAAAATATATATACTGTAATAATAATAATAATAATAATTATTATTATTATATAGACAACCGACAGAATCTCTGGTCAAACATAACAAGTGTAAAGGAAAAATATGTTTGATGCAAGAGAAAAGTATTTATCTTGAATCCATACCAAATGCGAAAATAAGTAGCTTTGGGACAGAACGTGAATAAAGTCAATGAAAATGTAGATGAAAGTGCAAACAGCACATTTATGAAAATATCCGGAGATGCTTAGGGTAGCATCCAAGGTCCTCAGTCTTAATGAGTCATTACACATCTGTGAGTTCTCTAGCCTGTGCTGTGGAGAAATGTTTTTTTTTTTAGCATATTGTAAATTTTACCCTGTGGGACCTGTGGTGGATGATCTCCATGGAGCATAAAGTCTCTCTGAAACTTCCTGCTGCTCATTTGCATTTAGAATTCTGAAAGGCCAATTGCGGGTGAGTACACTCAATACATCCCCAGCCGTGTGTACTGAGCTGTATGTGTTGCATAGTTTTATATTTAAACTCACACAGTGTGATTGTCAAATTAAAGCCTCATAACAATGTCAAGATTTCAGAAAGGACCGAACAGGCACAGTGCAATGGCGGGTGCTCCTTTGCTAGATTTGAGCCCTCTAATGGTAAAATATTGTTACTGTAGGAGCCACTGAATCAGTAATTTATTTAGTGAGGGGAAATTAATCTATGGCTCCTTCACCTTTTTATAATACATTTTTAAACAACAGGAAATCATTTCACTTGATTCATCTTCAGATATAATATCTCTGTTACAAAATAATGAACATAATAGTTCTATTGTTTGCAAGATTCTTGTACCAACACAAGAATTCCAGAGCGTGTTTCCTGGCTGTCATCTCTGTGTAATCAATCTTGAATTGAGGGATTAAAGACTGTAAACCAGACCCACTTATCCATGATTAAACTCTCCATTTAAAATGAACCTAATTGTCATTTAATTACACCCACGCGCACAAATGAATTTAGAGATTTTCTGCTAGATATGGATCTTCTTTTTCAATTACAGAATGAACTTGGTATTTACATAAGTATAACAAGCATGCATTATTAATATTAATTAAACCGTAGCCTTGCATTGCACTCCTGACCACCTGTTGGGCATGCACTAAATATTTTACGGCTTTTCTCTCTTCGTTTTCTCCCCTCCCCCTTTGTGGGTCTTTGATGTTTTGTTCCACATTCTCCCCCTTTTCTTTATCTGTTCTCTGTGGAATAGCCAGAGAATCATCCTACTCTTCGCTTTCATGAGAGAAACTTTGCATTTTAACAGTTGTCTAGAGATCTTTCTCCTTCTGCGTGAAATATCATCTTTAATAAAAGTATGAGGGAGAAAATGCTATAAGTCTGTCCTAACCACACGGAGACGGGGTCTCAGAGAGACTGATTAACACTCCGACTCTGCGCTGGCTTCGTAATTAGAGGATGTGCTGGTTTGCAGCCGTGGCTGCTTTGGCCTTGATGCCGTTTCCCAGGGCAGCCCGCGATTATTATAGCCCACATTTCACGGATTCTCACCCTACAGCCACTCAGGAGCTTTTCAGATGAAAGGTCTATTAATTTCCTGCAATCTTGTCACAAGGTTGGACTTGCCAAGATGCTGCGTGCATGCCCGGTGGTTAAGAAGACATCAGCGCAGAAATATCAATCAATCAATCGGTTTGTATTTAGCATTGTGCCACTCATAATAGAATCGCCAGAGAGCATTTGGCAGAGAGCAACCCAGAGAAACCACTGTAAGAGCATACATATGGATACAAGATACAAGTCGCTGGCTATTAGCACCAATGAAAACAACTATGACAGAATCATACAAACAGAATAGAGACTGAATGAGACGGTAGGAATCCTAAAAATCAAAATGAAATGATGAATAATATAATTGGTGGCAAAGATGACAAACAAAACAGAATAGTTGAGACATTGTGAGCGCAGAGATATTAGGCGTGTTATTGAAGCGCGCTGCAACGCGGCTACACTGCGTATTGAGTAAGAACCCTTTATATTCAATTAAACTTTAATTTCAGAAATGTAATTCCAACTTGATTGTGAAAGTGTGTAATTACTTTTGATTTACCCAATTAATTAGCTCAGCGAGAACCAGACCGGGGTGGTACTTTAAAGGCAAGCCTGTCCATGTGGGAGTAGTTACCCCACAGAGAAGCTGTTAATGGGGTGTAAGGGTCCAAAACCCCCTTGCAGTGATAAACCCGTGCAGTCCCCAGTGAGCAAGCCAGAGGACGGCAGCGAACTGGTCCCCCTGTAAACCAGTCATTAGACCATTAGCAGGCTCCGAGCGGCAGCCTCGCCCTCTATGAGCCCAGCCTGCATCAGCATGGGCCTATCTTGTACTCTCACATAGAATCTACTGCTACTCAATTGTTTCTCACGCTTAAATAAAGTGAGCTGGTTCCTCAAAGGACAGTTTTGGTTCTCACTAGTTTGTGTTCCATTCCTTTCCCTCTCAGGCAGGCAGTGATGGTGGAGCCATTTCACCTCCCGTTTGGTCTGTGGCTCCAAGGTTTTTACCCAAATCGGCTGTGTTAATTAACTCTGACAAAGGTGAATTAGCATTGAATCTTTCATTGTGCCTACGACACCTTGAGGTAGGAGAATTTAAATGAACATCTAGCACTAAGAAATAAAATGTGCTTTCAACCAGGAAAATGGAACAACCTTAAAGTTGATGGCCAAGATTGTCTTCAGTTATAGTATTAATAAAGAACCAAGTTCTTATACTGCCCACTCCTGGAGGATGTGTTGAAGACCTTGTACTTGACATCATGAACAATGTGATATACATAAAAGGTTTTTCTTTTTTTTCATCAAACAGCAGTGATGGAAAACCAACTCATTACATGAATATATGAATGTACTTGAGTGTTTGTCACTTTACTAGTAGGGACTGTGCTGTATGGCCACCATGGCTTGTGGTATACGCATCTGCCTGGGCATGTCAAAATTTATGAATAAAGTGCGGACAGAAACACATAATTGCTCAGCTGGACATCCAGGTAAGTTAGCTTGCTAATGCTAATCTGTGTCAAAACAGGGTGCACAATGAAATAACGTCACCATGGTTCTAAAAGATAATGGTACTTTGTTATCAGATAGTGGAAATAATATTAGCTAGCTAGCAAGCAAGCTATCTAACTTGGTTTTTGACATTGGAAATTTGCTAGAAGGATTGATGACAAACTGAGTTGCCAGACAGCAAAGGCTTGCTAACCTTGATAGCTAGTTACTCAGACTGCAAATGTTATTCTGATTGGCCTCACTGACAGCTTCAGTTCCCAGTCCAGAAGTGACGATAGTTACAGTCTGAGTCTGTATAATTTCCCATGTTGTTTTAGTTTAGTTCTATACTAAACATAATTGTTTTCTGTATACATGTAAGCTATTAATCTGATTCAATCAAACTACTCATTCGAGTCTGTTTATTTCATATTCATATTATTCTCTATGATTAGAAATGTTTTATGCATCTTTAGCCAAATCTGTTATGAAATATGAATCTGCTGATGCTCTCACTGACTTATTCACAGACAGACATGCCAGTCAATAGGGTCCAGTTGTACAAAACCAATAATCATTTATATGAATACCAACGAAAAAATAAACTTTTGCTTAGTTCTTTTCTTCAGGTACAGTTCATGCTAATAAATACAGTATATACTTTGATCTTTGACAATGAAAAACATTGAAATCTGAATCTTATTTACCGCATGATATGATCCTGTGTGCCACAATTTCCCTTTTCGCTTGCAAAAAAAGATCTGAACCATTTTCTCTTGGCCTGAATTTCCATCTTTCTCTCATTTCTCCCCCTGTCTTACCAAGAGAATTATAATGAAGAGGAGATCATGCAGTCTGCCGGGATGCCCCAGACCTGGTGAGAGTCGAGAACGCAGCCGTTGATGGCGTGGAATTACCATAAAAGTACAATCAGGTTCATATATTAAAGTGAATGTTTGAGTAGCCTAAGAGATAGACTTTGATTTGCAGTCTGATCAAGCCCAATGCGTCTCTTACAGAGAATAATGATTTTTTTCCCCCTTCCTAATTTCTCTGTTCTTATCTCTGTGCTCTCAGGTAGGATAAACCCCAGCTGTACTTCATCTCTACAGAGTGCAAGTACTTCTCTTGGTTGATGGTAACTGGGCAAAATGAATGGCAACTGCAGAGAAAGTCATTAAAATCTGGATGGTTTTTCCCAAAGAGGCCATTCCAATGGTTGCATCTCTTGCAGGTATATATACACCGATCAGCCACAACATTGAAACCACTAACAGGTGAAGTCAATAACATTGATTATCTCGTTGTTATTTTGGTTCTGTACTCTAGCACTTTGGGTTTGAAAGGATACAATGACAATGAGGTTGAAGTGCAGACTGTCAGCTTTAATCTGAGGGTATTTTCATCCATATCGGATAAACCGTTTAGAAATTATAGAACCTTTTGTACATACAGGAAGTCATGGCATGCAAAGGATATGCCAAATATTAAAAAAGATTACTTTATTCTACATTATGTTAAACTGTCCAATATGTTTTTGATGCCCAAAAATGGGGGGGACTATGTACAAAAGGTTCTATAATTTCTAAACGGTTCATCCGATATTCGATGAAAATACCCTCAAATTAAAGCTGACAGTCTGCACTTCAACCTCATTGTCATTGTATCCTTTCAAACTCAAAGTGCTAGAGTACAGAACCAAAATAACAACGAGATAATCAATGTTATTCACTTCACCTGTCAGTGGTTTTAATGTTGTGGCTGATCGGTGTATCTCCACATTGAGTGAAAATAAAACTGGACTTTATTATATCAGTAAACAATTTAAAATTAATTATTCATTTTTAGAACTGAATAAAAACGCTCAACTTAAATTCCTGTATCATTCACGCACATATTGTCTGTATTGTGTTGCTACCAGTAATGACAAACCTTTGTAAAAAAAATAAAATAAATTAATAAATCTTTGTCAGAAATGGTAGCCGTTGCTTTACTGGCTAACTAAAAGGTCCAATAACACAGCCGAATTCTATCACAAATACAGTCACAAGTTTGGGGAAACTTTTCAAAAGTGTGTGTTGTTTTAACACCCAAAGAGCTCTTTCTGCGTGTGTATTACTTCTTTATGCTCTTTCCTCTGAAAAGGTGCCTGGCCAGTGCTTTTCTGCAGAGAAGCAGAGAAGCAGAATGACGAGGAGCAGCATGTTTATTCCAGACGATGCCTCAGGTAAGGGGAGGATAGCCAGAGGCCAGAGCGCTCTCCCCAGACACACGTGGGCTTCACAAACCGCAAAACTGACATCGCTCATCTATTACCTCTGCTAACTAGACCTTTAAAAATTCTGACAGTTAGACAGGACTTTGTCTTCCTATCTTTTAATTTAAAAAAACACTGCATGTTTTAATTACTTATGTATTGATTAGTTACTTATTTTGGTGTTTTTCTTCCGAGTGGGGAGTTTTTACCTCGCTTTTTGTGGGTTCAGGGCTGGATTTTGTCCACCTTTCCTCCTGTCTCTCTGTAAAGCGTCTTTGTGACAGTTCTCTGTAAAAAGTGCTATACAAATAAAGCTTAGTTGAATTGAATTAAATTTACGTTTCGTCACGTGACAACCATGTGAATTTTCACTTGTTGTTTATGCAAATTAGTTGAGTGTACTGCGCAGACTTTTTTCAAAGTTGCCCTTTCAATGGCTTTTCTTTTTTATCAGAAATGATTACTCATCTTGATGAAAAAACCACAGTATGACCACTTTTATCACTGTTGGGGATATAGCTGGCAATGCCATGAGAATAGCATATATATTTCCGCTGTACTTTTGACATTTTTACCAGTGAATCAGGCTTTATAGAGATGGTTGAGAGATTTATATATAGTTACAGTGAGACTTGTGTTTATGCAGGGGTGTGGTGGAGCTGGCTTCTAATAGACAGTTATTGTAATGTTCCGCTCCCTTCCTGTCCGTTTTCCGTGTTTTCCTGTTTTCCCTCCGTGTCATGTTGGATCCCTTTGTCCGTGTTTTCCCCGCTGCTGCGGACTAGGCGTGTCCTTCCCTGTCTTGTTCGTCTGGTTGTGTTGTCTTACTTCCGCCTTTCACTCCCTCCCCCTCGTTGCATGCATTTCCTCACCTGGTGTTTCGCAATCACTCCCGGTTTATTTTCACACCTGTGCCTTATTTAGTCCTGTCATTAACCTCACTATATAGTCTTTCGGCTGGCTGCCAGTCGGCGCCAGTTCGTTAACTATCGTCACTTGGTGTTAGTGCTCGTCTTGTTATCTGGTCTTCTAGTGTGAACGATTCGCTTGGTTGTGGGATGTTATTCCCGTACAGCATTAGTTCTACGCGAAACTACGGATTGGTAGTTTACCTCCCGCACAATTTCCTGTCGTTTGATGTAGCTAACCTGTTTCCCTTCTCCTCCATCTAACCCAGCACCCATTCTCCCGTGGCAGTGTTCGTATCCCCCCGTTTTCGTTGTGTGTGTTGCGGTACCTCCACCTCCAGCTCGTGTAGGCTCCGGGTTGGCTTGTTACCTGGCTACCCTCCAGTTGTTCCTGTCCGACCGAAGAAGCCAACTAGTTCTTCGGCACCGGCTCCTGGAGCTCTGGAGACCAGTCAGCTCCTTCCGGACCTACCGCAGCTACGCCACACCACCCTGTCCTGCTGTGCTACATCAGTCACCTGTCTACCAAGCCCTGCACCTCCGTGAGAACCTCCCGGTCTTTCCCGTGCCTTCCCTTGCACTAACCCCCCTCTGTTTTGTTGTTCTGTACCGGTGCAGTCAGTCCGGTCCAGTTCCTGCCCTGCCGTAGTGAGTCGCTCCCCTGCCAGTTCCAGTCCAGTCCAGGCGTGAGTCGTACGAACTACCTGTCCAAAGTCCAGTTCCGGTTTGGAACATTCCGTTCCTGACACGGATCCCTGTGTGGACCTCCCGGTCCAGTTCCAGTCCAGTCCAGTTCCGGTTTGGAACATTCCGTTCCCGAACCTGATTCCCGTGTGGACCTCCCGGTCCAGTTCCAGTCCAGTCCAGTTCCGGTTTGGAACATTCCGTTCCAGAACCTGATTCCCGTGTGGACCACCCGGTCCAGTTCCAGTCCAGTCCAGTTCCGGTTTGGAACATTCCGTTCCAGAACCTGATTCCCGTGTGGACCACCCGGTCCAGTTCCTGTCCAGTCCAGTTCCGGGTTGGAACGAACAGTTCCAGATCCTCCAGTCCAGCTCCGGCTTGGAGCAGCCCGCCCCGGGCTTCCAGGCGAAAAACCTGTGTAATACTTGTGTTGCCTTTCCTGTACAGTGTTGGGACTACCCCAACACTTAATTTATTAAAAAATACCCTTTTGTGAAATCTGTCTCCTGGTCGTTGCACTTGGGTTCGTCCCGTAACAGATACGTAACAGTTATAATAGTATTAAATAGATACAGTAGAACAGGATTTTTTTAGAAGTTGCAGGGCGACAGACTGAAAGGTCTACTAGGGGAGCTATAACTAGAATGATGTGAAGTGTGAAAACACTGGCCTGGTGGGAAATGGATTAAAACTAGCAAATGTAGTGAACTGTGTAGAGCACAGAGAGAGGGAAAAAGAAGGAGATAGAGAGAGGGGGGGGGGGGGGGAAGGAGAGGGGGATACAGAGGTATGCTATGTGAGGCGTGAGAGGGGTGAGGTCACAGAGATTTCGCACTCTGGATGCTGACAGCAGGAATGTGTCAGCTCCGTTGCCATGCCGTGGTTCCCGCGGTGACAGCTTTTGGAGACAGGCCTTGCAGGGAGCCTGCGGGAATGTAACTACAGTCAGAGTCCATCCCATTGGTCTCCAGAGGACCGGGTCACCCGTTAGACCCCTGTCACCTCCACTTAGAAAGACAGAATGACTCTCTCTACCTGTAACTCCTCATAAGGCCTACACCACTGTAAAATATTATAAAGTGTACACTCTACACTCTCAGAAAAAAATGTGCCTAAAGAGGTATAAACACTTTTCACTGGGGTGGTACATTAAATTGTACCCCTAGCCAGTGATATCTAATTAATTTGTACCTATTTGGCTTGAAAAGGTTCTTATTAGTACCCAAATAGAACATTGTACTTTCAGGGTACATTTGGGGAATTTGTATAGTAAAGAAGAAACTTGTACCTCCACTGTACCTTTATTTCTGAGAGTGTAGTCCACTATGACTGTACTTAAGAGCCTGTTGCATTATGGGTGCACATTAATCCTGCTCCACAATAATGTTGCATAAAGCCTGTGCATACTGTAAAACTCTTACCACACACATATTCCACTGTTACAACATGGAATATTGTAACTATGACTTTAAATAAATGTTACTCTGCCCAAATCCTACTTCACTATCAAACCTGCTCCACTGTAACCTGCAAAACATTGTCCATTTTAATTCTACATAAAGCCTACTTTAGTATAACTACCTGCTCCACTGCGGCTATCCACAAAGCAAATCTTCCCCTTACAAACTAAATATCCAAATAAAAAATGGTATATCTAGATTTCTTTACTATGTAGAGCTATGTAATAGCTTCTCATGTAGAAGCTATTTTTATAAGAGAGCAGTATGTTTTCTTTGTATCTTACAATAGTCTCTAAATGATGAGAAGTTTAAACAGTACAGGGAATTAAGATGATACCGTTGCCTTGTCAGCCTTTTTCTGTGGCACAGACATCTCAACATTAAATCAATTTGTTTCTTCCAAATTGAAACCCATATCATAATTGGGACTCAATCAATAACTGTGATGCATCCTTTTACAATATTGAGGCGATCAAAATTAAAGTTTATTGGGTGCCTAAGGGGATCAATGTTTACAAGGTCATGATTTTTAAATGACTCCTTCTGTCATTACAAGATATTTAATAATTCATGAGACAAAGCATATATTTAATTCCATAAAATTAAGACTGATTTTACAGATTTCTCTCATTATTCAGAGGGAGAACACTAAAATAAACTAGCAACTTCAGATGCCCCTAATTGAGGTGTTTTGGGTAATGCTCAAAGATAAGAGCATTTACTTATTAATTGTCAGTACTTTCATACAGGGTTAAATATTATTTGTATTAATTGGCGGCATATTGTTTATCATTGGATTGGCAACCTCCAATGTATAATTCTTTATTGGAACAATTGGCAGGAAAATCGGCCCTTTATGGATTGAACCCACTGTAAATGGCTTGCAGTGCACAAGAGACAACATTTATTGTCTTTCTAATCAATATAAATGTGACTGAATGCCGCTTTGATGTCTGGAGGTTCATAAATGAATAATGGTCAATATTGATGAAGATTACTTGGGCTCACAGCCAGGGGACACTGGGGGCTATTCTTTCTATCTGACACAGAATGTCCAGCTCCTTCACGAGAAATCATCTCAAATGGTAAAATCTTGTCTTTGAAAGTATCTTTTAAATGTGTGCAGTGACAAAAAGCGACAAACTAAAGAAGCATGACATGGAGACATGACAGAAGGACCACACCCGTTTCTGGTTCTGTTCACAGTTAAAGTACAGGGGCGGCGAATACAACAAACCCAAATTCTGGTCTGGAAGGGCCTGCAATAAATTTAAAAAAATACTATTGGTAAAAAAAAAATTAGGTTATGTCTGAATGTAAGGACTTAATTATACGGTGACAGGGAGGCTTATTGATAAAAGGCTGAATTATTTAGTAAGAGGGGGAATTTGCTAAAGCAGAGCGAGAGACAAACCAGCCACACATGGAGAGACACGGGACTGAGTTTATTATCGTTTGGCTGGCGGAGCCCTAATTAAAACATGCCATTGTTTCATGTTTACTGTTGAATCTAATTAGCTTGGAGAACCTGGGACTCAACTGTTGACGTCGCTGTGGACAGTGTTGGAGCGACAGAGCAGGAAAAACCACTGACATGGCACCGGTCTGCACACGGGGACCCGCTTTCTACAGAGCACGGTGCACAAGGAACACGCTGTAGAGTAAAACTGGGCTAGAGTCTAAAATATTAATTACAGCTTTGTTAACTGTGCAATAGAGCCACGTACGGAAGAATCCCAAGACAAATGAAAATCTATTTTTAGGGCCTCTTGAGCCCTTTTATGGCATCGCAATATGAAATAATAATACGTTAAGAATCCTTATTTTCAAATTTGAATCTTATTGTTCAGTATTAAGAATTTGGATCGAATATTTCGCCGATCTGCCAAGTAAGAAAAACACAACCTTATTTCAAAGAAAATATTAGAAGAAATAATATGTTGGTAAATTGCCTCTTCATACATTGCCAGTAGATCCTATTAAATCTCTAATTTGTATGTAATTAAACTCTGATGGGGAATAAAGTGGGGATGTGGGGCTGTTGTAGAGTAGTTTTACACTGGAGACAATGAATCACAGGTCCCTTGTGGAATGAGTAGGCACACAGCTGGGAAATGTAATCTTACATGAAAGCAAAAAAGCAGAGCTTTTAATTAAATCAGCAAAATATATTTAGGAATACAGTACTCAACAAAATCCTGTGTTTCTAAATGTTCCTTTAGTACAAGCTTACATAATTGACTTTAACAAATCGAAATATTGTTTCATCCATTCTAATGGTGTGAGTGGTTCTTGCTGAACCTCTAACTCAAAGGTTCAAGGTCTAATTCTCAGACGGGCCTCTGGTGTTTACATTTTAATCAGTGACCATTTAGTGGGCTGCCAATTAGAAGTGAACTTGAAGTGACTATCCATCTAAAACAGGTATGCCTTGTCATAGTCTGGAACCCATGGTTGGCTAAATGGCTGTAAGTCATCAAGGGTCTGCAGTATCAAATGAGCCTCAAACCATCACTCTGCTGCCAGATATGCAGTAGATATGGATGGATCATTTGAAGGGTTGTTTCTCCTGACTTATTTTTCCATAGAGTCCAATAGGAAAATTAGTCAGGAGAAACAACCCTTAAAGTGATCCATCCATATCTACTGCATATCTGGCAGCAGAGTGATGCTTTGAGGCTCTTTTGATACCTCAGACCCTTGATGACATACAGCCATTTAGCCAACCATGGGTTCCATACTATTCCCGTGCAATTTACAGCTTAATCTAGTCCTACCCCCAAATTCCCATAAAGATCCATTCAAATGCAGAGAGGTTATACACTGCCCGGCCATAAAAAAAGTTGCACACTGTAATATTTTGTTGGACCGCCTTTAGCTTTGATTATGGCGCGCATTCATCGTGGCATTGTTTCGACAACATTATGCAACGTCACAACATTTATTTCCGTCCAGACTTGCATTAATTTTTGGCCGAGATCTTGTATTGCCGACGGGAGAGTCGAACCACTCCGTGAAGTCTTCTCCAGCAAATCCCAAAGACTTTCAATGGGGTTAAGTTCAGGACTCTGGTGGCCAATTCATGTGTGAAAATGATTCCACATGCTCCCTGAACCACTCTTTCACAATTTGAGCCCGATGAATCTTGGCATTGTCTTCCTGGAATATGCCCATTGATGGGATAACCTGGTCATTCAGTACATTCAGGTACTCAGCTGACTTCATTTTATTGCTGCATAACATTGCTGAGCCTAGACCTGACCAATTGAAGCAACCCCAGATCATAATACTGCCTCCAGAGGCTTGTACAGTGGGCACTATGCATGACTGGTGCAACTGCGACTTTTCTTTTGGCCGGGCAGTGTATTATTGCTTGTAAGAGTAGCTGAAAATAAGAGTCTTTTGATATTGTTGGGTCACAGACATCAGGAAGTCATGGCATGCAAAAGATATGTGACCAAATATAAAAAAATTATTACTTTATTCTACATTATGTTAAACTGTGACATCATTTTATATCCAGTCATGATAGCATCACCTGTTTACCTATGGAATGTTCCAAGTCTTTTTTTGCCCCTGTCCCAACTTTTTTGGAAGGTGTTACAGGCATCAAAAATCAGTAAAGTTGATAAGGTAAAACATTAAATATATTTTCTTTGTACTCTTTTCAATTAAATATATGTAAAAGAGAATTTACAAATCACTGCTTTCTGCTTTTATGTGCATTTTACATACTGTCCCAACTTTTTTGGAATTGGGGTTTGTATAGAATAAGTGGGCAAATAACAAATATGCTTTAACCACTGGATTTGAGTGACTATGGTTTAAGACGCGCTTGTGATGTCTTTGTATGCAACTGCCAGAGCCGTGCAATAAGAGTCACGTCATTGCTAGACGATCACGTGAATGTGGGCTTCAGATAGTTCCACACAGATCCTGGTAGGTGATTTGAATGCACATTTTCCATTAGGAACATAGAGAGCTAACAGTGATTTATGGTAACTAGTAAACAATATACCCACTGATTTACAATACATACAGTATTGCATGCCGACATACAGTATATTGGATCTGTGTACGTAGTTACGTGACTATGGAAAGATTCATGTAAACAGAAAGCTAGCTTGTTGACATATCCTTTGGGTAACCAATGTGTTGCTTGCTATTGTAGGCTATTGCATTGCTTTTTGTTTATTGTGTGTTCTTCAACTTCTATGCCACCAACAACTGACAGCAGTTTGGGTCAACTGTGGGCTGCTGTTAGCAGCAAGCACATCATGTTGATGTTCAATGTGTTGTCGTTGGGAATACAAACGGGAAGCGATCACAATAACCTACCACAAAATTGATTCAAATCAATGCCAAGATATAGCCTTATCCATAGGCCTTTCATTTCAATTTTAGGGGAGACTGCTAGACCACCAAGTCTCGCGTACTAAAACATCAAGTCTCACTACACAAAGTAGAGCTTAAAGGACATTGTACATTTTTGCAATCTTCCAACGGTTTATGTATTGTACTAAGGGATGGGCATTATTTCAATTACATGTATCTGAAATAAATTACAGTTTTTGAGTATTGTGTCATTTCTGTTTCATGAGCTTGAACAATTATTAATGTAATTTGTATCATGATACCTCAGAAAGAGGCATTTCTATATTTTCAGGAAGCTCAAAATACATTCTGGTCTCTCTCCTGTCAATTATTTTTTTATTTAAATAAACCTTATGTGTTCCCTGCCCTTTTAGTCTACTCCATCTACTTGTATTTTGTAATCAGATATCTGATTTATTCATTTAACCATTTATTACTCATTCGGAAATTAGGTGGTCTCACAATGTACTTGTCTGGTATGATAACATGGATTATTTTCAGTACCATGAATTTGCCCTGACATGTCAAATTAGGAGTGAGGCTGGAATTAATTTCTAAGAAGTAGATGTATAGCTGAGCTAACAAGCAAAACTTAATTTGTTACAAATTTGTAATGGGGCGTGACGTGTGAGGTGGGAGGAGCCAAACGCAGCAAGGGGATTCATTAAGCCCTAAGGCCACTAAGGCACTAAGGCGGGATACCCCGCAGATAAGGGAGGAGACAAGACAACAAACAACGAACACCACTACAGACGCTACTAACCGGCTCACTGTCACACGCCAAGTAGAGCGCAAGGACAGGATTCTGAACAGCCAGAAATAATACGCGCCCTGTCTCGGTAACGACACATAAGAACGGGCGAGTAGCGTAAAGACAAACATAAAACACAGTCAACAAACACTGCAAAATAATACGATAGTAATAGTGGAGGCGAAAGGAACAGATCCAACGTTCCCAGGCTACTCTCAAACTCGCGGTCACACACAAACGTGTCCACAACATCGCCCAATCTTCCCTATAGGAAGACATGCACCCAAAAGACGAAACAGAACAGCAGTTCCGAACAAAATCGTCAAAAACTCCATGCAAGGAGAAAGGCACCGAAAGGAACGAACAGGACAGGCAGTACTGGACATTTACCGGCTAGACCAAAGCGAGATTAATTGAAAATACACGACCTGCCTCTCTATGATGAGGAATATAACGAGGCGAACAGGAACAGAGATTTAACGTTCCATGGCAAGATTAATAGGCTCGCAGTCAAATGCAGAAAACAAAGGGGTAAACACCCGATCTCCCAGGAGAGAGAAACATTTTACAGGTGAGCCGACGGAGCTCCGTCGTCCCATAACTTCACTATCCAAATAGACTAACGCAAGCTTAATTGAAACAACCACCCTAGCCTCTCAGTAAAAGAATATGTAACGAAGTGAAGGAACAGAGAGCTAACGTTCCCATGCTACGCACAGTCACACACAAACATGTCCACAACCTCGCTCAAACTCCACACAAGGAGAAACATACCCGGAAAATGAACAGAACAACAGTTCCGAACAAAATCGTCCCGTAGGTAAAAAGGACGGAGGACAGCTGCAACAAAGACCAACGCAAAAATAGCACGACAGCCTCTCAATATAAATAAAAACCCTGACTCACAACAAAGAGGAGCGTAGTCCACGAGAAGGAGACAAAACAGGGAATACGTACCAAAAGCTACTAACTGGCTCACAGTAACACGGAAATGAGTAGAAGCTAAAACGCCTGGTCTCTCAGTAAGAAAACCAAACAGAGGCGAAATAGAGCAGAGATCTGCGGTCCCATACTTCTACGAGATAAGTAACCAAAGAGCCGGCAAGAATAAAGCCCTGCCTCAGCAACGAGACGTTAACACAGGCGAGTAGCATGAAAGGTACAAATAGCACATACCAAATAAATAAAACCCTAAAGTCAGTACGATAAAAATGCCCTGTCTCTTAGTAAGAACCTACTATACAGATGCATGCAAACAGAGACTCCTCTCGCCTTCACGGAGGAAAGCAGACAGAGGAGAAAGAGACATAGAAAGGCAAAAATCTAGGCAAAGGACTAACAAGGAAACAACCAGGAAGCGAGGACCGAAAAGAGCCAGGGGGGAAGAGTCCGAATAACTACATCCACATAGGCAGGTAAGCCAGGGGGGACGAGTCCTAATAGCTACTTCCACATAGGCGAGTCCTGCATAACTCCAATGAAAAAACTACAGAGCAGTCAGAGAGTCTCCTTAAAAAGCCTAGACCAAAATAATACTGGCTTAAAATACAAAGGGCTGAATAACACCACACACAAAACAGCACAATACACCACAACAAACAATCAATATAGAAGCCCCGATAGAAGGAAACAGAAGGCTTAAATAGCTCTCAGTGACCACGCACAGGTG
>CM056395.1:11065367-11134474 GCA_029718625.1 Synaphobranchus kaupii
TATAACATAAAACAGGTCCCATAACTGACTTGAATCAACCTGGTGAAGAGAATGAAGCTCAAGCTGTGTCTTTAAACAGCCCCAACATGCTGTGATCAAGTCCCAAGCAATTAACAACACACTGTTATCAAGTCCCAAGCATTCGGTTAACACGCTGTGATCAAGTCCCAAGCATTCGGTTAACATGCTGTGATCAAGTCCCAAGCAATTAACAACACACTGTGATCAAGTCCCAAGCAATCGGTTAACATGCTGTGATCAAGTCCCAAGCAATTAACAACACACTGTGATCAAGTCCCAAGCATTCGGTTAAAACACTGTGATCAAGTACCAAGCAATTGGTTAACATGCTGTGATCAAGTCCTAAGCAATCGGTTAACATGTTGTGATCAAGTCCCAAGCAATCGGTTAACACGCTGTGATCAAGTCCTAAGCAATCGGTTAACATGTTGTGATCAAGTCCCAAGCAATCGGTTAACACACTGTGATCAAGTACCAAGCAATCGGTTAACACGTTGTGATCAAGTCCCAAGCAATCAGTTAACATGCTGTGATCAAGTCCCAAGCAATCGGTTAACATGCTGTGATCAAGTCCCAAGCAATTGGTCAACATGCTGTGATCAAGTCCCAAGTAATCGGTTAACATGTTGTGATCAAGTCCCAAGCAAGCGGTTAACATGCTGTGATCAAGTCCCAAGCAATCGGTTAACATGCTGTGATCAAGTCCCAAGCAATCGGTTAACATGCTGTGATCAAGTACCAAGCAATCGGTTAACACGCTTTGATCAAGTCCCAAGCAATCGGTTAACATGTTGTGATCAAGTCCCAAGCAATCGGTTAACATGCTGTGATCAAGTCCCGAGCAATCGGTTAACATGCTGTGATCAAGTACCAAGCAATCGGTTAACACGCTTTGATCAAGTCCCAAGCAATCGGTTAACATGCTGTGATCAAGTCCCAAGCAATCGGTTAACATGCCGTGATCAAGTCCCAAGCAATCGGTTAACATGCTGTGATCAAGTCCCAAGCAATCGGTTAACATGCTGTGATCAATTCCCAAGCAATCGGTTAACATGCTGTGATCAAGTCCCAAGCAATCGGTTAACATGCTGTGATCAAGTCCCAAGCAATCGGTAACACGCTGTGTGATGAACGACTGGTTGCTGTATCGCCTGTTATCCACAAGCATGTCAGACTGTGACATTTTATACTGGATTCTTATTTTGCTGATCATGGTTTCTGTCATAAAAAGACATTGTCATGACTTAGGTGTTGATGTGTAGCGAAAAATGTTTTAAAAAATGTTTAATGATGTACATGTTATGACGTGTAATGGTATGACATTAAGACTATGTAGAGTTGACATATGCTACACTGCCAGCCGTAGATCATACGACACCATCCTCATGTCAGAGAAACAAACTGAAAATCTAAAATATTTCTTAGTATTTATACATTTTACAAGATGATATAAACTGATTTTGGAAATAAAAATGCACACCTCATTTTTCCAGAGTATCAGACTAAAATAAAAAATACAGTATTGGCCTCTCCCTACCTGTCTGCCATCAGCTTTCAACTGAAATTCACTCAGATATTAATTTGCATGCAGACTTTGTTCTAGGTTGGACCAATAATGTTGATAAAAACAAATTAAAGCTACAAGTTAAATTGCATTTTTGATGTGCTTAAGTCAATTCATGTTTTAATTATATAAAATCTTCAAAATCCTACATTTTTGTAAATGATCGATATATTTGCATCGTGCTTCCTCAATGAGAACTTCAGAGACTTCCAAGAGCAACCTGTTACTGTTCAAGGTTCTACATGCAACAGTTAAATTCTTCAGAAATTTAAAATTATTCAGTCCTTTTTTAATTTGACACAAATTGGTATTCGGTCAGGGATCTCAGGTTTATGAGCATAACATTGTAAGGTGCATCTCTGAGATGAAAACGCACACACGCACGAAAACACAAAATTCTCTGCTTCATGAATCTTGATGTGCGTTTTGCCCCCCGTAGGCACCTTTGAAAACTCAAGGTTGGACATCGGGCAAGTGTGAGACATAAATGAATAATAAACAAATAATTAGTCAAGCATCAATAGTTTCATTAACATTGAGGGCCGTAATTATCACTTTTGGGAGGCCTTGTTTCCTTCTCCATGCCGTATAATACTGCTGGGTGTATAAAAATGTATTTTATTGATAAAAAAAGGACCATAATGTGGGACATTGCTGATAGAGCTTATAGGACTGGGAAAACCCTGTCAGTTCTCTGACTGGAGTACCAAAGTCCCAACACAGATTCTAATGGAACCACAAGATAATTGGCTCTGTATGCTTTACTTTGAAAGCTCAGTCCTCCCTCCAACAACCGTGAAGAAGTCCAGTTTCATGCCTCTTCTGGCCAAGAGCAATGCTGTGACAATGCATGTTCTGTAATACAGTGCCTGAATGTGACTGACAAAACCAGTTTTATCAAAGAACGCTTGGATATTACTTCACTTTTTTAACATCAGCTCTAAACGTGCCCTATTATGTTGTGAGCGGATGCGAGTAGAGTCTAATCCCCTTTTAAGGCAAAACGACCTTGAACTTGCTCTGATGAGTCTATAAAGGTCAGAGCAAATTATACAGATACATACGAAACCTTTCTCCACAGTACGCGTAGAAGAATTCTGTAAAGTTCTCGGTCGAATTACTTTGAACTTAGCAAAATTCTACTGAATCTCTTCACTTTTCTACAAAACTAAAAACATTGCTCCTCATTATCACAGTTTGCTTTATTTGACACCCTCTGCAGTTAGACAGACACAGCGGATGAATCTGGAGCTATCAGTTCAGTATTCATACAGTGATGATGCACAGTACCTCTAATAAATATCACTCTAAAAGTTCAACAACACCCTTAACTTGACATGCATGCATTGCATGACAGTCTTTGCCTTTATCTTGGACATTATATTAAATTGTATTATATGACATTCTGCCATTGTATTCAATTCTTCATACATACATTTTAAAAAGACAAGATGACTTAAACAAGGGAACCGTATTATGCATTTGACTTATGACACTATCAATAAGTATTACGCATAAGAAGTGTTAAGGAAATACTTCGCGAAGTGATTCATTTGGAGATGATTTTGCCTCTGTATCTGTGTATCTTTAGTGAGCAGCTTTGCGTGTTAGAGAAAAAAACTTGCATGTTTTTTGTTGTTGACTCCTAAGGCCCTGTAAAGGTTGTTTTTCCCCTTTGTTCTGACCGATAATGTAACGTTCCGTTCCCGTCCTGTCCGTTTTCCATGTTTTCCTTGTTTCCTTCCGTGTCATGTTGGATCCCTTGTCCGTGTTTCCCTCCTGGCTGTGGACTGGGCGTCTCCCTCGGGTACTTTTGGTTTCATTTTCCACTTTAGCTTCCGCCTATCACTCGCCCCTCTCGTTACTCACATTCCTCACTGCTGTGCTTCGGCAATCACTCCTGATTTAACATCACACCTGTTTCTCGTTTTCTCCTTCACTTCCTGCACCATTTAAACCCCTGGCTGGCTGCTATTCAGCGCCAGTTCGTTGACTAACCTACCGTGTTTGTTTCGTATCCCGTTTCTGGTCCAGTGTTTGTGAACCTGCTGGTTCTTACCTGTTCGCCTGGTTTCCTGACTGGTAGCTATCTCTGCTAATCTTTCGCTGCTGCATGCATTTACCTGTTTCCCTTCAAAACCTCCAGACGCCGCAGTTCCAGTCTTCCCGCAGCTGTGTTTGTCCTCCCCGTGTTACGTACCTCCCGTACTCGTGTTGCAGTACCAGGACCTCTGCATGCCAGCCGGCTTACGCCAGTATTGCCCGAGCTACGCCGCACCTTCCAACTCGGCGGTGCATTCACCAGCTACAGTCCTGTCACAACACCCTGCCTTTAACCTCTGCTTTCTGCCCGGTTACTCAAGCTACCCGGTCCAGTTTCCAGTCCTGTTCCAGCCCAGTTCCGATCCAGTTTCCAGTCCAGCTCCAGTCCAGTTTCCAGTCCAGTTCCGGTGTTTCATACACCTCCGTTCAAGTCCAGTTCCGGCTTGGAACAAGTTCCGTGCCGTTCCCGTTTCCTGAGTGGATCTCCCGGTCCAGTTTCCAGTCCAGCTCCAGTCCAGTTTCCAGTCCAGTTCCGGTGTTTCATACACCTCCGTTCAAGTCCAGTTCCGGCTTGGAACAAGTTCCGTGCCGTTCCCGTTTCCTGAGTGGATCTCCCGGTCCAGTTTCCAGTCCAGTTCCCAGTCCAGTTCCAGTCCAGTTCCGGTGTTTTATACACCTCCGTTCAAGTCCAGTTCCGGCTTGGAACAAGTTCCGTGCCGTTCCCGTTTCCTGAGTGGACCTTCCGGTCCAGTTTCCAGTCCAGTTCCGATCCAGTTTCCAGTCCAGTTCCAGTCCAGTTCCAGTCCAGTTCCGGTGTTTTAGACACCTCCGTTCAAGTCCAGTTCCGGCTTGGAACAGTTCCGTGTTTCCTCAAGTCCAGCTCCGGCTTGGAGCAGTCCTCAGTTGGACGCTATCCTGTGTTAACTAACTAACCTGTTTTGCTCCCGTGTACAGCTTTGGGACCACCCCAACGCTTAATAAAGTTCCACTTTCTGTAATCTGTCTCCTGGTCGTTGCACTTGGGTTCGTCCCGTATCAGGATCCTAACAGAACGAACTGGCCAACAATATGGACCCAGCCGATCTGGAACAGATTCGCCACGCCTTCTCCTGCCAAACTGCGATCAGCGACCAACAGGGTCGCCGTTTGGATGATGTGCTGGAAGTAGTTAGGGGCATCACGGAGCAAATATCCCAACTTTCGCTCCACCAACCGCTACTACGGATTCCAGCCAACCCTACTCCTTCCTCTCCCGAACCCCATCCGGAGGCACCGGCTCCCACTTCCAGCCGTGAGCCCCGTGTACAACACCCCGAGTTATATCGCGGGGGGTTGGGGAGATGTCGTGAATTTCTACTTAAATGTGACATAGTGTTTCGGATGCAGCCCTCCTCCTTCGCCTCTGACTCCAGCAAGATCGCGTTCATTATGAGCAGCCTGGGAGGGAGCGCCCTGGAGTGGGCTACATCCATCTGGGACAGCCAGGCTCCGTTATGCAGCAACTTCGCAGCCTTTACGGCAGAGATGCGACGTGTGTTTGAACACCCGACCTGTGGACGTGACGCTACCCAGCGTCTGCTTCAAGTTCGCCAAGGCAACCGCAGTGTCGCAGAAATGGCCATTCAGTTTCGTACCCTCGCCGCGGAGTCAGGATGGAATGACGCCTCCCTCCAGGGGGCTTTCCGCCAAGCTCTCAGCGAGGAACTCAAGGACCAGCTTGCCACTCGGGAGGAATCCAACTCCCTTAATAGCCTCATCAGCCTCGCTATAGCCATCGATAATCGTCTCCGCATCCGGGCCCGGGAGCGGGGAGGAAGTTCCGGGCGTCATTCGCCCTCCGTCGTCTCTAATGTTCATTCACACTCCATCACTGGATCTCGGGCGCCTACGGCCGGGTCCGAGGAAGAGCCCATGCAACTGGGCAGAGTTGCGGTCAATCCCGAGGAGCGTCAGCGCCGTCAGCGCACCAGATCCTGTTTCTATTGCGGCAAGCCTGGCCATCAGATCGCCTCCTGTCCCATTCGCCCAAAAGAAGGGGCTCGCCAGTAAGACTGGGCGTACTGACGAGCCCCATCGTTCCCAACCATGCTGCCCAGGACCGCCTCATGTTCAAGGCTACTCTCCTTTGGAGGGACAAGACCCTATCTTCTTCGGCCCTAATTGACTCCGGAGCTGACGCCAGCTTCATGGATATCACCTTCGCCAGGAGGGCCGGCATTCCCACGGAACGTCTCACTTCACCCATTTCAGCTCTAGCTCTGGACGGCAGGAGGTTGGGGTTGGTTACCCACTCCACCGTTCCTATCCAATTAGTTCTATCTGGCAATCATCGGGAGTCCATTCAGCTATTACTGATTAACTCCCAACAATCTGCTCTGGTTTTAGGTCAGACCTGGCTTCGCCTCCACAATCCCCATATTGACTGGAAAGCCGGTCGCATCCTGGCGTGGAGTGCCCACTGTCTAGCCAGCTGTCTCCGTTCTGCACTACCCCCTCCGGGGCCCAGTAAACCCTGTTCCATGCAACCTATACCGGATTTAACGAATGTTCCCAGCGAGTATCACGACCTCGCGCAAGTATTTTCTAAATCACGTGCTCTGTCCTTACCTCCTCACAGGCCGTATGACTGCGCCATTGACCTACTGGCTGGAGCTAAACTGCCATCGGGACGCCTCTACAGTCTGTCTGGACCGGAGAAACTAGCCATGGAGGAATACATCCACGACTCCCTCGCTTCGGGTATTATCCGTCCCTCTTCATCCCCAGTCGGTGCAGGGTTCTTCTTCGTTGGGAAGAAGGATGGCTCCCTGCGACCCTGCATCGACTACCGGGGCCTCAACCAGGTCACCATCCGTAACAAATACCCTCTTCCCCTCATTAACACCGCCTTTGAAGCCCTCTCTCCAGCTGTGACGTTCACCAAGCTCGACCTCCGGAATGCGTATCACTTGGTGCGTATCCGTGAGGGGGACGAGTGGAAGACTGCTTTTAATACCCCGTTGGGCCACTACGAATACCTGGTGGTCCCTTTCGGCCTTACTAACGCCCCAGCAGTCTTCCAGAGCATGGTGAACGACGTCCTGCGGGACCTCCTAGGGAGGAGCGTTTTTGTTTATATCGATGATATTTTAATTTTTTCTCAATCCCCGCAGGAGCATGTCCGTCACGTTCGAGAGGTTCTCCAGCGGCTGTTGGAGAATCAGCTGTTTGTTAAGGCTGAGAAATGTTCCTTCCACGCTTCCACGGTCCCGTTCCTCGGCTTCATTATCGAGGAGGGCAGTATCCGGGCGGACCCTGTGAAAATCAAGGCGGTGACAGAATGGCCCCAACCCACCTCCCGCAAGCACCTTCAACAGTTCCTGGGGTTTGCAAATTTCTACCGCCGCTTTATTCGCAATTACAGTTCCATTGCTGCTCCCCTGACTAAACTCACTTCCGTTGCCCTGCCTTACTGTTGGAATTCCGATGCCCAGCGAGCTTTCGAGCTACTCAAGGCTCGGTTTTCCTCAGCACCTATCCTCCTTCACCCTGACACTTCTCGGCAGTTTGTCGTTGAGGTGGATGCCTCCGACACCGGCGTGGGGGCCATTCTGTCTCAACGGTCCGCCTCTGATAGCAAGCTCCATCCCTGCGCATTCTTCTCCCGGAGGCTGTCCTCCGCCGAGAGGAACTACGATGTCGGGGATCGGGAACTGCTGGCGATAAAACTGGCTCTTGAGGAGTGGCGCCACTGGCTGGAGGGGGCAGGTACCCCTTTTCTTGTTTTTACCGACCATCAAAACCTCATTTATTTAAGATCTGCCAAGAGGCTCAATTCTCGTCAGGCTAGATGGTCGTTATTTTTTGCACGCTTTAATTTCTCTGTTTCTTTCCGCCCTGGTTCCCGTAATATTAAAGCAGATGCCCTGTCCCGCATTTTTTCCCCTCCCTCCAGTCCTGCTGATCCGGAGCCCATTTTGCCGGCCTCCTGTGTGGTGGCTGCGGTCTCCTGGGAGATTGAGGGCATTGTGAAGGCCGCCCAGACTTCCCAACCGGACCCCCGCAATAACCCTAACTCCTGTCTTTTTGTCCCCGATTCCGTCCGCTCCCAGGTCCTCGAATGGGTTCACGCCTCGTGCCTGGCATGTCACCCAGGTGTCGCCAGAACTATCGCCCTCGTCAGGAGGAGTTTCTGGTGGCCTACCCTTAAAGGGGATACCCGTGCCTTCGTCCTGGCCTGCTCGGTGTGCGCCAGGAGCAAGGCTTCCCACCAGCCTCCCTCCGGTCTTCTCCTTTCCCTCCCCGTCCCTGGCCGTCCTTGGAGTCACATTGGTGTGGACTTCGTAACCGGTCTGCCGTTGTCAGAAGGTAACACCGTCATTCTGACAATAGTGGACCGGTTCTCCAAGGCGGTTCACTTTGTTCCCCTCCCCAAGCTCCCGTCCGCCCTTGAAACCGCTGAGCTCTTGGTGCTACACGTGGTCAGGCTGCACGGGATCCCCTCTGACATCGTGTCAGACCGTGGGCCCCAGTTCTCCTCCCGAGTTTGGAGGGCGTTCTGTGCAGCCCTGGGTGCCTCTCCTAGTCTTTCCTCGGGTTTCCATCCCCAGTCTAATGGTCAGGCAGAGAGGGCGAACCAGGACCTGGGGGCCGCCCTGCGGTGCGTTACAGTGCGCAATCCTGCCTCTTGGAGCCGTTTTCTCCCCTGGGTCGAGTACGCACATAACTCCCTTAAGAGTGCCTCTACTGGCCTATCCCCGTTTGAGTGTGCTTTAGGCTATCAACCCCCTCTTCTGTCGACCCAGGAGGCCGAGATAGCTGTCCCCTCTGTTAGGGCCCATGTCCTTCGTTGTAAAAACATTTGGAGACTCACACGCACCGCACTCCTTCACGCCAATTCCCGCTCCCAACGTCTGGCGGACCTTCACAGGACCGCAGCCCCACAGTATAGGGCCGGTCAGCAGGTCTGGCTCTCCACTGCAAACATCTCCCTTCCCTCTTCATCCAGAAAGCTTCAGCCCCGTTTTATTGGTCCCTTCCCCATCATTTGTCTAGTTAACCCGGTGTCTGTTAAACTTTCCCTCCCCGCCTCCCTCAAAGTTTACCCTGTGTTTCATGTGTCCCAGGTTAAGCCTGTCTCCTCCAGCCCCCTCAGTACCCCTACCATCCCGCCTCCTCCCGTCCGAGTTGTTGACAACGCCCCGGCCTACACGGTGAACCGTGTTATTGATATCCGCCGCAGGGGCCGGGGTTTCCAATACCTCGTCGACTGGGAGGGGTACGGTCCTGAGGAGAGGTCGTGGCTCCACAAGAGCCTGATCTTGGACCATTCAGTAATCCAAGACTTCCACGAACAGTTCCCTGACAAGACCAGGCCTCCGGGTACGCCAGGTGGCGTACATTGAGGGGGGGGTACTGTAACGTTCCGTTCCCGTCCTGTCCGTTTTCCATGTTTTCCTTGTTTCCTTCCGTGTCATGTTGGATCCCTTGTCCGTGTTTCCCTCCTGGCTGTGGACTGGGCGTCTCCCTCGGGTACTTTTGGTTTCATTTTCCACTTTAGCTTCCGCCTATCACTCGCCCCTCTCGTTACTCACATTCCTCACTGCTGTGCTTCGGCAATCACTCCTGATTTAACATCACACCTGTTTCTCGTTTTCTCCTTCACTTCCTGCACCATTTAAACCCCTGGCTGGCTGCTATTCAGCGCCAGTTCGTTGACTAACCTACCGTGTTTGTTTCGTATCCCGTTTCTGGTCCAGTGTTTGTGAACCTGCTGGTTCTTACCTGTTCGCCTGGTTTCCTGACTGGTAGCTATCTCTGCTAATCTTTCGCTGCTGCATGCATTTACCTGTTTCCCTTCAAAACCTCCAGACGCCGCAGTTCCAGTCTTCCCGCAGCTGTGTTTGTCCTCCCCGTGTTACGTACCTCCCGTACTCGTGTTGCAGTACCAGGACCTCTGCATGCCAGCCGGCTTACGCCAGTATTGCCCGAGCTACGCCGCACCTTCCAACTCGGCGGTGCATTCACCAGCTACAGTCCTGTCACAACACCCTGCCTTTAACCTCTGCTTTCTGCCCGGTTACTCAAGCTACCCGGTCCAGTTTCCAGTCCTGTTCCAGCCCAGTTCCGATCCAGTTTCCAGTCCAGCTCCAGTCCAGTTTCCAGTCCAGTTCCGGTGTTTCATACACCTCCGTTCAAGTCCAGTTCCGGCTTGGAACAAGTTCCGTGCCGTTCCCGTTTCCTGAGTGGATCTCCCGGTCCAGTTTCCAGTCCAGCTCCAGTCCAGTTTCCAGTCCAGTTCCGGTGTTTCATACACCTCCGTTCAAGTCCAGTTCCGGCTTGGAACAAGTTCCGTGCCGTTCCCGTTTCCTGAGTGGATCTCCCGGTCCAGTTTCCAGTCCAGTTCCCAGTCCAGTTCCAGTCCAGTTCCGGTGTTTTATACACCTCCGTTCAAGTCCAGTTCCGGCTTGGAACAAGTTCCGTGCCGTTCCCGTTTCCTGAGTGGACCTTCCGGTCCAGTTTCCAGTCCAGTTCCGATCCAGTTTCCAGTCCAGTTCCAGTCCAGTTCCAGTCCAGTTCCGGTGTTTTAGACACCTCCGTTCAAGTCCAGTTCCGGCTTGGAACAGTTCCGTGTTTCCTCAAGTCCAGCTCCGGCTTGGAGCAGTCCTCAGTTGGACGCTATCCTGTGTTAACTAACTAACCTGTTTTGCTCCCGTGTACAGCTTTGGGACCACCCCAACGCTTAATAAAGTTCCACTTTCTGTAATCTGTCTCCTGGTCGTTGCACTTGGGTTCGTCCCGTATCAGGATCCTAACAGATAAACTGTTATTGTTAAATCATTGTAACAGACACTTGGCCTTCAGTGAAAAAAGCATTGGCGTACACAGTAAATATACAGTGTAGTGACTAGTGAGCTTCACCTATGTGTGTTTCTATCTCACCCTGGAGACAGTTCTCCACCTTCTCCCTGATAGGCTTTCCTAAGTTGTGTCAGGGCGCAGAGCCACGTCCCTCCTCTCAGGGACTTGGCCCATCTGAGTAGTCCTCCAAAGGGCTGTGGGCCTCCTCAATAATGCAGCCCTCATCAAAGTACTCACGCAACTGCTATCCACATGACTACTGACCAAAGCAGTACACCTTCCACACACAGATCACACACACCTTACACATGCCATACACTTCTCTTACACATAATTGACGTGCCACTTACTCGCAGCATACACACACCTTATGCACCCCTTACACACAGCTTACACACACCTTACAAACACATTACACAAGCCTTTCACACACCTTCCACAGCTTCCACATACCGAAAACTTGCCTTATGCACACCTTACACAAACTTAACAGCTGCACGCCCCTTCCTGACAGATCCTAGGTTAGAGTGGAGATCCATCACAACTTTGGCAGAGTGATGAGCCACAGCACAAGTGACCATATAGGGGAATAACATCAAGTGTCCCATAATGCTAATACATTTTTAATATCCCCTTTTTTTTGCTTTTTTGGTAATTAACTTACACAGGAAAGAACACCTGCCTGATGTTTTCTTTCATTTAAACTGTTCACAGTTCTTCTTAACAAAAGTATTACAACTGTGTCGACATACCTTGGGTATTTCGGCCTTCAACTTCAGCTTCCCTTTCCTTAACTTTCTGGTTGGATGAAATGATCAGACACAACCATTTTACATGCTAATTTAAGGTCATAGTGAATAAAGAGAATTTGAAGTATCCTATTACTTTTTAAATAAAGATAGCATGTATTAATGATTCCAAATACTTTCAATCTCATCTAGTTGATATCTTCAAAGGAAAGCCTAATGCCGGTCATGCGGTGTATTAAGATTGTGTTAGAACTGCATGATGTAATCAAATTGAAATAAGAGGCATGGTTGGTCTGACTTGGATATTTGGTATGTCTGACATGGTCATTGTGGGCTCCGTAGGTTCACATTAGTTACACAGGACCCACGCACAAGACCCGAATCTGCATATATTAAAACGTGAAAATCTGTGTGAATGCAGTATCTTATGTGAGAGGAATGATAAATGGCAAATAAAAATATAGCTTATTTGCTAGTACTATTTTCAAATAGCTTTGAAATATGGATTTATGGTTCAAACCATTAGTACAGATTTATGAAGGTACATAATCACAACGATAGAGTATAGAAAAATTAAAAGCCCTTGAGGCACCCATTCACTCAGACCAGGGATTAGTTTTTCTTTCATTGTTGACTGTACTAAATCAGGTCACTAGATGGAGCAAACATGCAAGGTAATGTGTGTCAAATACTGCTCCGCTATAAAATTCTAGTTTCATTGCTTAGAAGTTTAGAATTAAAGGAAGTTTTGACAAAACAAAAAAATTTCAAAAAGAATAATCTAGTCTGAATGCAAGGCCTTTAAATTCATATTTATAAGTATGGTGTGTGTGCCCAACAATTAATCAATTAATTTATAAATGAAAAACAATATCTGTGTCTCATTAAAAGAAAGTTTTGTGATGCATATCATCGTCTAGAATGCTTGAATCAAAGCTTAAAAGCCATACTCCGAGCAAAGTGGTCCCACCGAGAGTCAAGGTTCTAGTTATTAAAAGTACCTGTTGGGCTAAGCCGCATCTCAAACAGACCCTGCAGATGCTCTTTCACTTTAATATGAATATGTTCATGTGGGAGATAAAGCCCTTTGGTAAGGAAAGGCGTAAGAAGAAGAGTTTCAGAGCTGTGCCAAAGAATTCAGTTCCCTCCTAAAGATGGCTTCAGTTTGGGGATTTATGTGTTATTATAAAATGCATCTTAGTTTTTTGATCCTTGTCATCTTTATGATGTTGGCCTGTCCCCAGTCATAAGAGTGTAGATCAAGACTGTATAAATGAATCATAAAATCATTTAGAAGTCTACTTGTCCAGGGATGGGGGGGGGGGGGGGGGGGGTGTAGTTTTCAAGCCTTTTCGGCGTAATTAAATCAGTCGATGAGTATTAACAATTAAATCCAAACATCTTATCTAAAGCCAGGAAAACACGCTCCTCCTGTGCGCATGAATTCCTGAGCCTCTCAGGCCTCTAAAGATCTTAAAAGCATCGTCCCAGAAGCGTCTCCTCAACCTCCTCTGTGACTGTCACTCCATGGCCCTCGGCCCCATCTCCCACAGTAAATACTTTTAAAAAAATGTAACTTATTTGATAAGTTCTTCTTCACGCCGGGGAGACACTGTCTTATACAAAATACATGCTCCATCTGGTCAAACTTGGTGAACTTAAATGCACCTGTCAAGTGGAACATTAAAGATTGTTACACGCTCCAGAGAACCCCCCCCCCAGCCCCCCCCCCCCCCGTTTACATTTCGGCTTTAATTAAGGAACGGCCCCGATTTTGGAAGGCCCCTGAATGAGGAACGTGGGTCTGGCAGCAGTGCGTCCTGGGTCTTCGCTGGGACTCAAGTTATGGCTTTCATCACTCTGGTGCTGCTAATCTGAAGTTCCAGAGGGGGAAATATCCATCTGGGCAGCGGATAAAGGTAGGAAAAGTACATTTCCTCCGAGAGGAACATGTTCCATCCTTCAGCACAGTAAAAATCTCAGTGTTAAATCGACTCTAACAGAGTTTATATGAGCACAAAAGGGCTAAAAGTACTCTTTCAGAGTTCATTTTACACTGAATATTTTGTTGTGCATAGATGTTCAGAGTCTCTTCTCTTCTTTAAACTAATTTGTAACAAGACCAGTCAACATCCCATTGCAGGAAGTGCATGTGTGGTGTGTGTAAGCCCAAAGAGTTTATATGAGCCAAAAAGGGTTAACTCTGTCAGAGTTAATTTTACACTGAATATTTTGTTGTGGATAAATGTTCGGAGTCTCTTCTTTTCTTGCAAATAATTTGTTAACAATACCAGTCAACATCCCATTGAACAGATCAAGTAGTGTTGTGCTCCGTTGGAGATTTGTGTCTGGTATGTTTTTTGAAACATGGTTCTGATAAACGTGGGCCTCCAGTTAAATTTTGGATTGGGCAAGAAGTGTGTGTGAGGTGTGTGTAAGCTTTATGTTTGTTTTTTGGTTTGTTTTCTTTTTAAAGTCAGTGCAAATGTTTTCTTTCAGTGTTAGCATCATAACAGCAATAGTCTTCCGTTCGCGTCATACTAAAACATTTTTTGGTGCCCCAATGCCCAGAACAGTTTACAAAAGCAGTTTCCACTATAATTGCGTGCCTGAAATAAACAAAACTGTATTTAATGTCTCCTTCCTTTTCAACTTGAGATTTATTTTTTGGCTTCAGTTTTTTTTCTACCACTGGTTTCTACCGAAATGATCACCGAAAAGCAAAGAACTACAGGAAGTTAATATTAAATTAAAAGGTTCATCTGACTAATGCCTCAGTTCTAAACTTTTTTTCATTGTCTTACTATTTTTGGGTGGGGGGGTTGTTTAGTCTTCCAGTGTTTCTCATAATCTTGGAGTGTGATAACAGTAGCAGGATGGGGTGGGGCCTCAGTGATAAAAATCATTTTGATCTTCTTCCAAACAACTGCGCCTCATTAAAGCCCCACTATTACCTCCTGGATAAACATCACATGCGGGAAGACTGCGATCATTGACGTAAAAGCCTTGACCAGAGTTTTCCTTCCACTGTCCGACAAGGAGGTGTCCGTCAGTCAATTCCATCACTATTGCATTGCAGACTCATCCATTGTTGATATTGGAAGCGTGTGCATGGACCACCCTCCTGCAGAATTTATATATCCAAAGGCTAACTTCAAAGCCAGTGAGATAGCTAATGCAGTTTACATTACCTGTTGGGCAATTTTATTTTATTTTTTTCAAAAAAAGTATCATTGTTTTTAAGTACTTATACTTGCAGGGAGACATTAATAATGAGAATGAGAATGAAGCAAAAAACATAATTTGTTCATATAAGTTTGGTAATTCAATTTGAAAACAGGGTGATAAAATGTTTTTTAGAAAATCAATCACAAAGCTTCTTCATTCAACAAAAAAACCAAGGCGTGTGTCTGTGTCTGTTTGCGTGTGTGTGTGTGTGTATGTGTGTGTGTGTGTGTGTGTGGTTTGTGCGTGCGTGTGCGTGCGTGCGTGCACAGGAAATAAAACATGAAATCTTTTTTTTTCAGCTTGTTCTTTACACCATTTACCGCAAAAGCTTTTATTAAACTGTATGACGTCCAACCTTTCTTTCAAATCCATTTGTTTTCATTTGCAAACAGAGATATAAGCATACAGATAATATTAATCAGGTCCTATTCAAAACCAGGCAGATCATTAGCAGATCAATTTGGCCTCTGCAGTATACCATCTGTTATTTTCAAAATGATGTATTGTGTTTTGAATGCATTTATCAAACGGAACCATGCTTGTAACTCAGCCAAATGCTGTGCCAAAAAAAAGACAACAGAAAAGCATGATATATTCAGGACATACTTTCAGGCACAGAACACAGAAAAAAAAAACTTGCTCAGTACAAGGACTGCCAAACTTGAGCTCATATTAATGTTTGTGCCCTTTCGAAATTATATTTTAAATAACCAAACAACCATGACCCCTTGTGGTACTTTAGATCAAATACAAAGAAACAAGTGAAAAGCCATTTGAAAAAGAGTCCTGCCATTATAAACTTCAAAATTATCTGCTCTAGATTACTGTATATTGTTTTGTATATATATATATATATATATATATATATATATATATACATTGTTTTTTTTTTTGATAACCAGCTAAAAATTAATAATGTAATTGACTTGAAAAACATTCACTTATTAAATTACAATTATGGTAGTATCCTATTGACAAAATATTCTAAAATGAGTTTTCTATGAATACCTTTTCTGTGATAAATCTCAACTGTAAACTGACCATATTTCTAACATCGTTCTCCACAATCGTGACTGGAGGATACATCTCACGATGTGATCACGGTCGGACGTGCGGCGATGCGACTTTTGCATCTCTGAAGACAAAAAGCACCTCCGTTGAGAGAGGTTTATGGCGGTGTTTGCTCTTAGGGCCGTCTGTATTTGTGATTCAGTGTGATCCTGCTGCAGGTCGTAAACTAATCGGCCTCAAGCCTGCTTGAGCTGAAAAATGAAGGACGCACTCCTGCGCGGTGAAAACTGCGCCGCGCGCGACAGGAATACCTGCATTACGAGTATAAACACTTTTGAGAATCAGGGCACTTATTCGCAAAAAGAAAAAAACACTCGTCATTCTCCAATTGACAACAGAAAAAATACCTGGACTCAGCTAAACCGAATATATCAGTGACATGAAAGACTATACTGTATATTCAGTTATATACAGTATATAAATGTGTACGGCAATATCACATCCATATCAAAAATAATACTGCCATGACATTTTGATTTGGTATTTGATGGTAAAGCCATAATTGATAAGGGTAGTGATATTAGCCATCCTATGTCAGTGTATTTGTCAGTTGTAATAAACATCATTGAATGGTTATTCAATATGTGGTGTTATTTAGAGCTTATGGTGGTGTTATGTAGCTCTTATGTAAGAATTTTCAAAGAAAATTAACTAAAAAGATTCTAATGAATATGCAAACTTTCTAAACGCATACTGTATATATTTATTTAAGAAACCACTGGTAAAAATGCAGTTCCCTGAATTTAAATTTACCGCTTTTGTAGGCATTTGATTTGCAAGAACCTGAGACATAGCAATTGTATATTGTCACAGACATTTCCTTTAATCTTTTCTTTGAGGCATTGTTTTACAATACATTCGGCCATAGGAAACCGTTCAGCACTAACAGTAGGCATGCTGCCAAAGTCTAAAGCCAGGCCTGAACTTTGGAAGAGGTTAAGGTTTTCACATGGAATTTTTCAGGCATTCAGTTAAGCCTCCCATTATGTTGAAATTTTATGATGGCTTTTATGTATGGGGTACAATTGACCCCCAACAGTTTAAACTAGCACAAAATCATTGTAATAGAAAAATTATTACACTTTATATCTCCCAGGACTTTCGAAAACAGCATAATATTTATTACATGTTTACTATTTAATCCCACCGAATTAGGAAAGATCTGACAAGATGGAAAAAAAATTATTTTAAGAGAGGTCAAACATTGACCCCAAACATAATACGAGGGATAAAAGAGGGTTTTAAAGGAGACAGTGCTTATCAGTGACAAAATAAAACTTATCCACATGCAAAAGTCATTGCAGAGAGTTACTGGAGGACAAGTTTAAATATTCAATCGGTTCTACACAGTAAAAATGCTGGTGTACATATAACACCCTAGGGTGTTTATATGAGTCTGTGGATTACAGTGTTACAGTGTTACATTTACGCCAACATTTTTGCTGTGCAGAATCGCATAACATTGGTATAAGGTCACAGGATGTTGTGAGTTGCAGAGGGCAGACTGATAAAAGTCAGTGGATTTGTCACATAAGGCCTTAGAACGTGAACTCAGGCTAGTTCAGGCTCAGGCAAGGTTAGTAAAGTGCAGACTAAGTTCTCTGGCTTAGACCTGACACGTCTGGGCTATGTCATCAGCCATGACTGGGAGCCTGCAACAGTACGACACAACCTCTTTTATCCCACTGGCGTTGGATGGGCTCTATTTGGCCAGAGTTACTCAGAATGCCGTTGCATCAGCTCCCCCTAGCTACTACCTAGAGTGCCTGCAGGTTACCCGCTCTTATCAGTGAAGGACGATTCTTCCATTGTTTTCCTGTAGTATGCTGTGAACTGTTCTGAAGTTTTCCATTTTTATCAGCATCTAAAGACTTCAAGCATTTATATGTACTTGGCCCAGGTCTAGTCCTTTTGGTGTTGTGAAAGAGAACCCCATTGTTTCGGCAGTTTATGAATGATTTAATAATAAAAAAAACTATTGCAAAACGCTTTGATGCTTACTGTCAACATGTGTCTAAATATTCTACCGCTTTATGCTATGAAGTTGTTAATTAATTGATTCAGAACTGTAATAAATAAACTCATAAGTAAATGAATACATATCTTATATTGCCTATAACCTCATGAGAAGTACTTGCATCAAACGTATAGTGCTATAGTTGCTCTCGGCCTCACGTTTATCAAGATTCCCTTGATTGTAATAAATTGTTCAGTATAACTGTACGTCTCAGAAAAATGAGCCCAACATTCATCATGTTTATGCATTCCATCTTGCTCCATATCTGCCTGCCAAGATGTAAAGACTGAAACGTCTGAAGTTGTATCGCTGTACAGTATCAGGCACTCTATAATGTAGCTTAATCGGGGTTAATGTTAGAAATGGTTTGCACATGGCCAGTATTGAGTCAGTAAGTTTAACTTTAGATTGTGTCCTTATTCATGAAAAATGAATGAGCTCAAGCATATACACTTTACACAGAAATGACTCAATGTGTCAGCTTTAAATCGTTCATTAGAGTTGCGTTTTGCTGCACTTACACACCAAGGTAAGACATGGATTAAGATTAGGAAAAGCTCATATTAATTCAAAAGCTAATGTAAGTTCAGTTTTACCTTGCTTGTTTATCTTCCAAGCTATATATTGTATAGGACATCCAGGAATTTGTCTGTGTTAAGTTTAATGCACAATAAAGTGTGTACATTTTACCCAAAACAACAAAGCATATAGTATTATGAAACTGGTACACTTTCCTGTTAGGCCTAATTGGCCTATGTCTCACTTGGACATGATGTTATCTAAACCAACCATTTCCACCCTTATCAGAGGCTTGTCCATGTGATCTCTTGACTAGACCCAATCCATTTGTTTGTCAGGAATGTGATCCAGACATTAATGAACCTCACAAATGTTGGCAATAAGCACACATTAAGCATACTCTGGTTGCATAATGCATCCAGCACACTCTGGTTGCATTACGTTTTTAAAGTTATGTTTATGTCTTCATGCTCCTGTGTAATTTGTATGTTTATTAGTTTCCATTTTAAATGCAATTCATTTCTGTGTTTTAAAAATAGTTTATTTTGTTTTTGTTTACTGGTATACACTTTGGGCTCCAAAACTGGGAATGAAATATGCTGTATGAAAAAGGTATATTATGATTAAATGCTTATACCTGTGAAGCAGTGCAGATTTGCTGGTTTTATCACTGTCATCAGTGAAAAGGCCAAAGATGTGCCAGAGCTCACTCCTCTGCTGGTCTAGAGTTCATGAGTCGGACTATCTGCCTCCACACATGTAAATAACTTGTTCAGTCAACCACCCCAGGGCGTCTGTCCTCACGCTGGAAGACCTAAAGCTGAAAGCCAGGCCAAAGTGTTCGAAAATGGCGCCGCCATTTCTCCAGTGTTAAGAAGCCATAATGGGGTCGTCCTCCCACTCTGTTTCACATCAGAGAGATCCAGATAAGTGCTGACCCGCTGACCCATGGGAACTTGGACACGGCTCCCGTCAGGCCCGTTCCGAGTCGTGTGAAACCCAACTCTGCAATCAAACCAAAAGGACACGTAAACACACACAAGTATTTATCAGCAAAAAAAATGGCCTAGCATAAACAGAGATTTGTTTGGTGTGAAGGGGAAACCTGAAGCCTTCCGTTCTTTCTCCACGGACAGCCGTCCAGATGTTCGGAAAAGGAGCGGAGGATGAGTCTCCCAAACACAGGGTGCAAAGGTCTGTGCAGATCTATCAAAATGATAACCCCTCAGGGAATCATTTTGCTGAAATCAAATTTTCATACCCATATATAACATGATGACACTCAATGATGATGTCCTCTAAAGCTCAGTCAAAACCTATTCTAAAAGCTGAAATTGTTGATTTGAATAATATTGCAGCAAGAAGGTTAAAACCATCCTTAAATCCACAATTATAAAATAGATACACATGTATATGTAAATTTTGACTTAAATCATAAATTTATTTTCCTTTATGCCTTTAACTTCAGTTTATATTAAAGAATCCACAACATTGATGACTACACTCCAAGGTAAATTGATTGTTGCAAATCTAATTGCGTCAATACCAATATTTATACTTATTGGTAATTTAAATTTCAGGCTCCTGTGTTATATTTGCTGAAATATTCTGATTAGGCCTATAACAGTTGGTAGACAAACACACACACACACACACACACACACACACACACTCAGATTCTGACAGTTGCTTTTACTCTCGTAATTTATGTGGGCCCCCAATTTAAAAATGAAATACATACAAGTAGTGTGGTGGGATACTCTCACGGTGATATAAGTGATTATTTTAGGAAGCAGTGCTGCCATCAAACCAGGAACTGTTTCCCATTTCAGCACAGCCCCAGAACACGCCGTTTCTTCGAGCTGCCGTACACACTGCTCGGAAACCCCTCCTCCCTTTGCTTCTCAAAATGGCTGCCGTTTGTCTCTCTGCAGTACTGATCTTGGATTACACCAACGGGGAGGACCACATCCTGGAAGGAGTCTCAGAGGATCTGGAGAAGTTCTCCTTCGTATGCCAGTACTAAAGTCAGCCTTAGATGCTGCCTCTCTAGGAGCTGCTCAGCTCCTCTCAATGGTTGATGAACACAGCCACCAATATATGAATGCTGTTACCAGGCGATTGTTTTTCTCTAGGGCACTAAATTTAATAGCAACTTTTCTAGTTGCTAGTCGACTCCTGGCAGTATTTGTACGTGGGGATAAGCGTGATACTTTACGGTATATGTCGCATCAATTACACCCAGCAGTACACAGATTACATTCCTTTCATGGTTTATGCAAAACTTGAAGTGGTCAGATTCCTGCCTTTTCTAGAGCTGAACGGCTCAAGAGGCCTGGTTGTGGGGTTATAAAGCATAATCTCTCACACATTTTGAGACAGGGCTGTGTTACATAATGAATCACTTACCAATCCTTTCATTTATTTCCGGGCGGTCGAGTGCAGCACCGAATGCAGGGCTGCGAGAAGGCTTGACTCAAGTGAAAACCAAAGAGACCACATTGTGTGACATGCACAGATGGTCTCACTGAGATCAGAGAAATATCTAAGCCAATGGTTGAATGTTAGAGAGGAAAACACGAGAGAGAGAGAGAGAGAGAGAGAGAGAGAGAGAGAGAGAGAGAGAGAGAGAGAGAGAGAGAGATGCATGGGTAACAAATACACAGCCTGTGAGTTTTACCTAATACCTTAAAAAGTTAAATTTTTAACAGCCAACATAGGAAACTGTGAGGTTTAAACCATCTATGGTGTGAGATGTACAGTAGAATATTTTATATTGTACAGTTCTACAATTGTGGAACACATGTCCACTAAATATGTGTGGAAACCATATGTGTTTGCGACTTTAAATGTGAAGTAGCTACTGGTATGGGAAACGTCTGAGGTTTGAATTCTACTGGAGAGTAGTATGACTAGCATAGGTGACTCCTAGTGCTTCAGACAACTGAAGTTTTTAGGCACGATGAGTTGATTATTCACAAACCAAAACGCATACTACTTATAGCTCTGAACACACTCTCAGTGAGTATAAACCAGGGGTTTTAAGGGGAAGACCTGTAGAGTACACTGCTAAGTTTTGGTGCAGCTGAACAGAAGAGAAAGGGCTGATTTTTATCAGTGACTCGGTTTTTGCCCTAAAAAATCTGCCTGAACCCGAAAATGTGTCAAACTTTGTTTAGATATTCCAGAACCATTATTAATGTAGGCCAGGGGCCTGCTCCCAGCTCTTTGTTTAGATGGGCTGGTTGGAAGACCTCCACTTTGAGACCATCCAAGACCATGTCCTGGACCACAAGAACATTTTGAGCTCAGTAATGTCAATGACCTCACAATGCTTTTAAGCACACGACACGTACGCCCATAGTACAGCGCACATACACATGCATGAACAAACACACACATATACACACCCACACCACACACAAACAAACAAACACACACAAATACACACACACACACACACACACACACAATCAGAGGGTTTTCAATGATATTAAATGATAGAATAGCATATATAATATTGGAAAGGTGATGAAACTACAATGTTCAGGAACTGTGTGCTGTGGAAAGAAAAAATGATTCAAATAGGTGCATTCAGTTAGATATTACAGTATTTGGGAGTATGTGTATTTGTGTATGAACACAGGGGCATGCTATCAGGAACCCTTGGCCCCCACAAAAAGACATGACACTGCCCCCATTAAAAATATATTGATTACATTGATAATATTCTGCCCTGGTGAATCCAGACATTTTTGGTCCCCATTCAGCCTGGGCCACCCTGAATTGTTAGCACTTGTACCTGATTGTGTACGTGCCTGTTTATTAATATATAAACGTACATTACTTCCAGTAATCTATTCCCATGATAGTAAACAGTAGGATAATTCATTTTTAATATGATTGTTGCCGTTCAATATTCTAAACGAAGTAATTGATATTTTTCTGTGTTCTGGAATGTTAAGTGCTACAATCAATACAAGCGTTGCGTCTTTCTGCCCATAATACTCATAGGATTCTAAATGTGCCATATTATATCTAGCCTTAAGAGCTATTGATGATATTTTCATGATCATTTATAACAACATATGCATATATTGCCTTTCTGAGTTTGTCTATTCGGTTGTGTGTATTGCATGTTATAATTATGAAACGTGAGTGTAAGCCTGATAGCTGAGGTATATGCACAGAATGTTAGGCAGCACTAAGCGTATCATATCAAATCATTATGTGATTAAAATGAATATGTAGGCCTTCATACATAAGTCTTAGTATGTGCTATGTTTTACTGTTGCCGTATCTGAGCGATGCTGATAGCATAAGGACAGGGTTTATGGCCTGATGATCCCACGCTTGGAAGGCTTACATGGTCAGAGGGACTAGCTGACGGTTGCATTGTGTATTTACAATTTAAGAGCATTTCAGGGTGTGTAGTCTCAACGTTCCCAGGCTAGGGCTTTCCAAACTCCCACAGGACCGTTCCCAGAGTCACACAGCAACAAAACAGGAAGCTCCTCCCACCGGTGGTCACGTGACTAATTCCCACGATAGGGGAAGAGCGACCCCCTTTCCATGTCACTCTTTGTCATCCTCTTTCAAGCTTTTCCTTCAAAGGGAAGAGAGTGGAGAGAAAAATGGACACGTCGTCATTTTTCGCATAATCTTGTGTTCTTGGAAGTAAATTGTATATATTTCTGCTAATCAAAGTAACAGGAAATTTACCACGAAAAAAGGAACTGCTGTTAACAAAGGCAGGTAATAAAGAAACACAATATAACAAACCAAGCATGTGTCCACAAGCAGTTACCTTTTATTGGCACGTGGCTATCACGGGCCACTATAATTATCTATGATTAACTATTTGCTCTATGTCCTCAGTCTCCCTTTCACACCTATTATGATACTTAATCTTGTGTTGTAGGTTTGTGCAATGACCAATAATATCGATTATGACACTGATAACTTGATAACACATTTGCTCTTTGCCTAAACCTTGACCTACCTGTTCTTTTGTAAGTTGCTCTGTATAACAGTGTCTGGCACATTTCTAAATGTATTGTAACGCACCGACATTAGAGGTGCCACGATGTGCCGGTGAGCGGCATAAACCTTCAGTCCACAACCAGCCAATGGAGCAGCCGGACATTTTTGCTATACATTCAAGCTAGTTAGTGCTGGTGACAAAGCCTATATTCAGCCATAGGAAATAAGTACCCTTGGTACTATGTCACCAACAGAAGGGCATAGATTTCTAAAGGTGCTAATTAGCATCTGACTGTATGTTGCTTGCAACTTCCCTTGGATCCCCTCCAGTGTACCGAACTTTGAACCCGACTGTGCCCCGGAACACAGTGAATATCAATGATGTTGATGGGATTTATCTCCCAATTTAACTCCCAAGAGCCAAAAGACCGACAATGCGTCTGTGGCATTTAGCGCATTCGCATTTTTACATTACATTACATTACATTAATTTAGCAGACGCTTTTATCCAAATCGACGTACAATTAGTGCATACAGAGACATCATCAAGATCACTACAGAACAGACAAGACAAAGCACCTCCTTCCCATAATGTAGCAGCTATTCCTAGTAATGAACGTTGACTGTAGTTCACAGTAAGCTGTGGGTAAATCAGCTATACTACACTTCTATTCTAAATACTATTATAAACTATAACAAACAGACAGGAAAACACAGGGAACTAGTAAACACAGGGAGCTGTTAGAATATCAGTCAAGGTGGAGTCTGAAGAGGTGTGTCTTCAGGCCTCGACGGAATGCAGGCAGGGTTCGAGTAGAACGTAGGGGAATGGGAAGTTCATTCCACCACTGAGGAGCTAAGGTGGAAAAACTCCGCAGTCGGGACGAGAGCCGTTGACATGGAGGGGGGGAAGTGCGAGTCGCCCTGCTGTAGAAGAGCGAAGTAGTCGAGCAGGAACATAGTTCTGGATTAAGTCCTGCAGGTATGCGGGGCCTGTCCTATTGGCTGCAGTGTAGGCCAGGGTCAGAACTTTGAACCTGATCCTGGCTGCAACTGGCAGCCAGTGGAGTGACCTCAGCAGGGGGGTTACGTGGGAAAATTTCGGGAGGTTGAACACAAGCCGGGCAGCTGCATTCTGGATCAGTTGAAGAGGCAGAATGGCGCAGGCCGGTAGGCTTGCAAGCAGGGAGTTGCAGTAGTCCAGGCGTGAGGTGACCATGGTCTGGACAAGAAGCTGGGTGGAGTAGGTGGTCAGGTACGGTCGAATCCTCCTGATGTTGTACAGGAGGAACCTGCAGGACCGTGCCGTCGCCCTGATGTGTTCTTTGAAGTCCAGCCGGTCGTCCAGGACCACCCCCAGGTTCCTTGCAGAGCGGGAGGCAGCCACCACGGTCCCGTCAACGGTGATGGAGAGGTCATGTAGTGGGGAGGTCTTGTACGGCATGAAGAGGAGCTCTGTCTTGTCAAGGTTGAGTTTCAGGTGATGGGTAGCCATCCACTCAGAGATGTCAGTCAGACAAGCAGAT
Source organism: Synaphobranchus kaupii (assembly GCA_029718625.1). Classification (NCBI taxonomy): domain Eukaryota; kingdom Metazoa; phylum Chordata; class Actinopteri; order Anguilliformes; family Synaphobranchidae; genus Synaphobranchus; species Synaphobranchus kaupii. Next base: position 11,089,929 of record CM056395.1, read on the forward strand.
ATCCTCTCCTTAACCTGTGGGGTAGAGGGAGGGAAAGAGAGGAAGAGTTGAGTATCATCAGCATAGCTATGGTATGAGAAGCCATGTGAATTAATTACTGAACCAAGAGACTTAGTATACATAGAGAACAGCAGAGGACCCAGTACAGATCCCTGCGGGACTCCTGTAGACAAGGGATGGGGAGCAGAGACGGAACCCTTCCAGGAGACTTGGTAGGATCTATCAGTGAGATACGAACCAAGAGAGGGCAGCCCCAGAAATGCCCATCTCAGCGAGTGTGGAGATCAGGAGTTTGTGGTTGACCGTGTTGAATGCCGCAGACAGGTCAAGGAGAATCAGAACAGAGGAGAGAGAGGAGCCAGGAGAGCAGTTTCAGTGGAATGGCCGGTTCTGAAGCCGGACTGATGCGGGTCAAGCAGGTTTTTCAGGGCGCAACGCGTTGAGCGCCCGCAGACGGCGCAGCCAGTATGGGACATCCTGCACGGCTGTACAGTGAACCGGTCCACAAATAAATAGCGGAGAGACCATTTGGTATGATGCACGTTATCTGTGCAGGAAGTGATTCCATTACAAGAATTCTATTTTTAGAGGTAGACATTTTTTTTAATGAAACAGATAATATGCACCCCGTTTAAGCAGCAATGTTTTCAGTGAGTGCCTTGGGGAGCAGATGTCATGCTCACAAAACTCACACTGGGTGGCCACCGGGTTATCAGGGTAGCACTGCCTGACCCGGTAGCTTAGTCCAAGGGAGAGGAATGTAAGGATTTGGGTCCCATGTTAGTGGCTACACCACCGGAGGCACATCTAGCTGATCCACGGCCAGATAGGCCTTGACCCGTCAGTAACGCTGGGGATGTTTATTAACTGTTATAACACATGGTCTTCAAGTAAGAGGAGTTCATAATCATATTTGAAACTTCTTCAGAAGCTGGAACTAATTCAGATAGACTAGAAACCATCAAGAGGCTCATGCGTCGAAGCAAAGCTACTGCTGTTTCCCTGTCTCTCCCTGTAGGTTCAGTGAAAAATAAATTGATAAATAAAAAATAAACAAATGAAAAAAGAAAAGAATAAGAAATTATTTAGGAAGAACTGGCAACCACGATATTGTACATACATTTGTAATCATTCTTTGATGGTGAATTCTTATGTAGACATAAGATTTTGACTAAACTTCCCCAAAGCACACAGAATCCATTATACCACACACACACACACACACACATAATTATTCCCAGAGAGTCCCCGCCCTTTTCTTTCTGAGCTCTAACCTCTACCACACAGCTAGGAAGACTGAGAAGGGCAGAGCATAGAGAGTGGCTGGGTGGGGGAGGTCTGATTTTGCAGAGTGGGGCTTGGGGGGGGTGGGGTGTGGCACAGGATGAGGGGCGAGGGGATTCCCTTAGGCACATTAATCAGTGCAGAAAATAAACACAGTGCATGCACAGAGGTGATGGATGATTTACACAATCCCTGCTGAGAACAGCTGCACCCAAACACATTAATCTCACAAGGGAACCTTTCTTTACCATTCATTGACATCTGGGAACCATTATTTAATTGCAGAAGTTTAAGATGTTTCTGTCATATTAGACCCCCTTGCTTGTGGAAAATATCAGTCTATAATTATAACATACAATCTACCCTGAACCGCTCTACCTCTGCTACTACCTGTTACATCCAAGACCAAGAAATGATAACGTATCATATTGATTTAGTCTGTGGAACAGTATGTTGATGTGTTTTTTTTTTTGGTTTGTTTTCTTTACTTTATATTACACCTACAGCATCGTTCGCGATAAAAATTGTCAGACTTTTTTTTTAAAGTTTGCTTTTCTATGAAAAGAAAATAGATTGATGTCTCTTCAATTAAAAAAAATGCAATTCAATTGCAAATAGATTCAGTGTAGTTTAACAATAAATCATACAAAATCAAACACAAATGGCCAATTCCACGGTAATAGAATTACAATTCACAGAAATGATGGCCTTAATTTTACTTGCTGTGGATAAGTCTTAAAGCCTAACTGATTATAAAAAGTTTTATAACTTCAAATGATACCCCTGCTGTCATATCAAAATAAAAAATGGGAAACTTCCTGCATGTGAAAGGGTCCAAGACCGAAAGAGCGTTTGTAACGGAATTACGACAGAAAATTCTGTGTTATTTTTTAATTTTTCCTTCCACATGCAAGAAGTTTCCAATTTTTTTATTTTGATATGATAGCAGGGGTATCATCTGATGTTATAAAGCTTTTTATAATCAGTTCGGCTCTAAGACTTATCCACAGCAAGTAAAATTAAGGCCAAAATTGTAATTCCATTACCGCGGAATTGCCCAAATAAAAAAATGTAAAGCATAAAAGCGTATATTTGGTTTATAAAGTAGTAATATCATGCACACAAAGGAGCTGCTGTATGCATGTGAGAAGTTCTACTTAATTGTGATACCACTGCAGATGCATTGAATGAAAGGGCCTTCAAATTATTATGTTAAAAGTGGTCTCTGACATGTCTTTCTGAACTCCAAGATCTCTAAGGTCTTCACATCGCATACCGTAACGGTCAATTTAACATGTCAGCAATGTGCTTGTATTCCACTGTATATGATGGCAACAGTTTTTGCGCAGATTTTGTGCTTTGCTATGTAAAAAAAAGGGCTGTTTTCATGGATTAAAATGTTAGAGAAATATTACCACAGCTGTGGAGACTGCTTTGTTTTCACTCTGATGTGCTGCATCCATCACAATAACAAGGCAAGCATCACAGAGGACTCCCATTGACATTCCCGCAACAATAATAATCTATTCCGTTAGCGCTCCAGGTCTGTAATAGCAATGTGCTTTCCTGTAGCGGTTGCTATAACCCCATTACCACCTGCTGCTCTTTGTTCACAGACATTAAGATCTCAGGAATTTACCTCAGCACACTTCTGATCCAACGGAAGCGTTCGCCCCGTAGGACACCAAAAATAAACGAGTCGTTTCTGACTCTGAAGCAATTGCTAAACTTTGCCTCACATTTCAGATGGACAATCAGGAAGTACTGTATGTCGACAGGTGAATCTCAGCTTCATTATAAGAGTGAACTGAATTCTCAGCAGTCTGTTTCCCGTGGGATTTTCATCCTCCACAAACAAAATTCCTTTCACCCTCCGCATTTGAATCAGGTTTCAATCAAACGCGGTCAAACGGGCGGAAAACAGACACCAAGATGTCAGATTTTAGCAGGAGCACGTTTGTTTCTGTAACGCGATATGTCATTACGTTTAACTTGGATCTGCAGAATTACCTAAAACTAATACACAGCTCTGCAGTCATCAAGATAACAATGATATTGTTTGGTACGAAGAAGGCTGACCTGTGCTCTTTCTTTTCAAAGCCGTGGACCGATCCTCGCAGTCCGATTGAGGTTTCAGCTCAGCCAGTAGGCCAACTTTAGCACCGCGGTACAGTTTGCAAAAAGCACACAGAACAGAAAGAGTAGCTCAATTAATATGTTTCCTAATTGTTCGATGAATTTAGGCAGAGGATGAAGACATCTAATAACGTTGTATAACTTGTGCTAATGAACGCATACTAATCACCCATGTGGAGAACATCAAAGTTAAAGGAAACATCATGTGCAGTCACGGAAGATAAAAAGGGAAGACAATGTTCAGAACTGTAGCGCTGAGATGGAAGATTCATGTGAGGGACAGCTGCTGTGAAGAGTTTTTTAGACATGTGTTGAAATGGCCTAAAGAAGCTGCAAAACAGTGGGAAAAAGTAGGACCATGGCATGGAGATGGAAAAATAGTGTTGAGATGTGGTACAACTGGTGTAACAATGTGGTAAAATGACACAGAGGTATTGTAAAATAATAGAGAAATGTGGTGTAGATATGGTTAAATCGTTTAGAAATGTGGTAAAATGATGTAGCCTTGCGGTAAAAAAAGGTGTAGAATCCTCACCCTTTTTGTGGATTAGCATACCTCCTGATTGATTTACATGATTATAGCTGAGACAAATCAACTACAGATGTGGTGGCGAACAATTGATGATTGCCATGGATATCTGGGCAGCTGCATGTTACTAAATTAAATATGCATCCATTTATTGCCAAATCACCTTAAAAGCTGAAGAGCAAACTCAGACTCAAACTCAGCCTGTCCATCGGAATTGCTGTATCACAGAGTGAATAAATGAATTATATATTTAATCATTTAGACTGAATTAGAATTGTGAAATGTGTGTAACATGAGATGATGTGAGAATCTTCCTCTTGTCGTTTTGCCAGTATATTTCCCGTTTGCCTGGATTGCGTTGTGTTGTGTTGCATCGCGTTGTGCATTCGTCATTTGCACGCCATGCTCCGATTAAGCCCAGATGTTCTAAGACCTGCCCGAGGTGAAGGCTTCTGAATGATCGGATCAGGCAGAGACCACGTTCCCTGAGCCAGCTTTGGTTCGCCGGCTCTTTGGCACGGCGTCCAAGGCGAGGGGAAAATAATCACTTTCAGAAGGAGGTTGAATGGCTGCCGCGCAGATGTCTGCTTTGATTTCCCCTGGAAGGACGGCTAGTCTTCTTTCTCACTGATTGCGATATCGCTGGCATGCAGGCTCAGAGCAGGGAGAAGAGGGGTCTTGGTACCTTGTCTTAGGACAGGGGAAGAGAGGTTCCTTCATGCTGAGTGATCAAGGATGCCATGGATACAAGATGTGACTAGTAAGTGTTCTGAAACATTTTGCAACGTCAGACAATCTTTCTAAAAGCTATAAAGTTGAGTTAAATGAAAGACAACTGCGTGGATTAAATCAAGACAAAGTTAGAGTCAAATGTTGATTGAATGCCGTCCAATCAGTGATAGTGTTCATAATTTTATGGAAGACCTCTACTTTCCAGACAAAAGGATATTTGTACATTAGCCTTCCAATAGATTTTACTGTGGGCGTATTTCAGTCAGGCCACTGTTGTTCAAATAACTTTATTGACATTATGAAACAATACATTTTAGGTTTGGCGGTATGGTTCTGTTCACCAAGCCCTCCCGCCCATCCACGCGAGCAAGCATGGGTATGAGAACCGCAGCACTGAGAATGGTTTTGACAGATTCCATTCAGTCAGTTATATATATATATAAATGGCACTTTTAAGTGTCATTATCACAACAATTTACAAGGAACCGGGCCTGAACCCCCGTAGAGCATGCCTAGGGCGACAGTGGCAAGGAAAAACTCCCTGCTGTTAGCAGGAAGAAACCTTGGGCAGAACCTGACTCTGAGGGGGACGTCCATCCGCCGCTGACTGGCACCGGTTACTAAATGCTGATTACGGAATAGAAATTTGTAGACCGAACATATGAAAATGTCAATGTATAAGGAGCCGGTGAGGAAGACTGATTGAAGCCCGGCAGGTGCATCATAGCTGGGTACATGCATGGAGCTGGAGCTGACCGTCTACTTCTGGAGAACGATGTTTGTTGATCTATAGCTACCGCTCCGGTGGATGCCGAAGCGGGAAGGAGAGAGGAAAAGAAATCAGTAGGCACTCGAAAAATGTTAGTGATTCATGCAGGAGCGATATAGGCTAGGTGTATGTGCGCAATGGGAAACTGAAGAGGATGGAGCTGGGGTGGAGGGGGGGGGGGGGGGGGGGGTTTGTGTGCAGCGGGTGTGCTGACAGGGGATCCACCATGGTAGGGCGAGGCGGTTAAATAGACCGCCTTGTTATGTGAATGGACTGATGGGTGAATCGTCACTACTCAGCTGAGCTGTCAGCTGATTAACTATGGCCGGGTTTCACTCTCGTGACATGCCTGAACTGACGCTATGCTCGATTTAAGGTATAACACCTACATTTCTATAAGGTAGTAAGGTAGTAAAGAACAAAATCACTTGTACTATAAGTAGAACAAAGGGTCTATCTGTTCGAGGATGAAAAATGCCCACGATTATTCTGCAATAGAACAAGCTCTTTGCTTGACATGAAGTAAAGAAACCTGAAGTGTTTGGCCACGTCTCAACCTAATTGCCCTGCCAAAGACGCCACTGTCTGAGCTAATGCCTTTAAAGGTGCCTTTGAGAAGCCAAGAAGTTCTAAGCTTACTCATCCAGCATTGGTTTTTAAAACAGTCCAGATAAAACAAGCACAGGGAAAGTGGTCAGAAGCTTTTCTTACGTTACCAAGTTATTAAGTGCCGAGTAAAGCCAGATGATACCGCGATCTACTGCAATCTTACAGTAGTCTAACAGATTAATGGCTCTCATACCAAAGAGCTCTGATCCACATTTATTTCTGGGAAAATGAGAAACGGCTAGTATTTGTTCATTTCTTGTCTTCAGTCATTCTGCATTGTCCGGTAGGCCAATTGGAAAGAGGAATGGTTCTGACGAGGGCTCGCTCCTCTTCCCACAAATGAGTTGACCGGTCGTTTACGAGCGACCGGACAGACCGAAAAACATCACGTCCCATGACCTTTGTCACGTTGTGTGCGCTCAGTAAGAATAAACAGCTTCCTGAACATGTATAACGGGAATGATGAGATTTGTGTCACGTCCTCTCTATGTTAGAAGCCAATAAAGATGACAGAGCAGTAAATCTTGTATGCTTTCCCAAGACCACAAAATACCATGCTTTACAACAGTGGCCATTATTGTACTGACCCACTTCACTCATACACACCAGACAGCAAACATGATCCTTATCTTTCATCATGCAGGTCCTGTTTTGGAAATTTATAATGTTTGGTTCACTGCAGACAATAGAAAATGTAATAAAAGTGAAATCTTAAATATTGATTACATGGGAGGCAGTTGGACAGTGTGCAGAAAGAGTGGTGAGCACACAGTTAGATCCTTCCATAAAAGGTTCAGAGATAATTTTAGCTTAATTTTAGACAATCGTTTTAATTTACTTTACTGCTCTCTCAATGAGAGCCTCAGCCAGCGTTCCGCAGCCAATGACGTGCAGCCATTTCGCCGCGCCGCAGAAGCAATCTCAGCGAAAACGAAGCTGGCCTCTGACTTCTTTTCCCATTCTTTTCAGCAAGTGTCCCAGTTAGGAAATCACTTCCACCCTACTGTGGCTGGGTTTAAATTTCCCACAGGGGATGCGCTAATATACAGCCAGCACATTTCCACAGACGCCATCAGAGAACAAGAAGATGAATTAGCAGGCAGCCTGCCATCTTTCAGTTCAGACGGAATGACATTAATACGTTATTACGACCAAAACAATAACACAACAACAACATGAAAGTCAAAACAACTGGGACCAGGTAAAGGTTTCATCCTTTATATATTTATGTATTTATTAACAAAGCCTAACTAACCCTCCACAGTGAAAATGGTATGGAAACTGTGAACTACCAAGGGACTTTGAAAACAGATCCCATCAGCAAGGCACGTTCCGTTTAATAAAATATCAAACACTGTTGACCATGACTAATTCAAGAGTTATGATATATTTATGCCTTCCATTAAAGGAGACACAATCCTTTAAATTTAATTGACGATAAATATTAGCATTAGCTAATTAGGTCATGTTGTATTAAGCAGTTAGCGAAAAAAACTTACATTGTTATTAAGCAACTATTACATTGTTATTAAACGTTTATGTACTGTACTACGTCTTCTGCAGGCGGCCACATAGTTATAATGTATATAATATATGCACTGTTATATGTTTTATTTCAAATTTATGTATATGAAAGCAAAGGGTACATGAATCTGATTAAACAACGACGACACTATGCGTATATTTGTGAACTGTTTTTCCAGATTGATCCATAGTTGCTGTGTCTCTAGCTGCTTTGTGCATATGGCCTTGTTATTAGTATTGCTCCTGTGATAGTATTTAATGCATTTAACCAAAATAACTTTTCAAATGCTTCTGGAGAAGAGAGTCTGCCAAGTAAAATAAAAAAGAAATGTATAATAACGGATACTGAATAGTGAATACACTCGATAATAATAAATAATAAATACATTCAATTGGCATGAGTGTTCAGACCCTGTCTATCTGCCCTGTCATAGTGCATTTGAAATGCATTAACTATCATTGATTTCACAGTTAGGAACACGGCACCCTATATAAGTGTTTTTCCCCGGGAATGTTTTACCGTTGCACATACTGTTATTGTTAACATGATGATGCAGACCTGCGCATTCCATAATAAGCATGAAAATGGACCTTTCCTGGGTTAGGGGTGGGTTGGGGGGGGCTAAATTAGGCTTTGGGAAAAACACAGTGTATAACAGGAAATGAGTATGATGCTCGAGGAGCTGCAGTTGACCCCTCTGGGAATATGGGAGTACACTCTGGCTTTTAGCTCCTCTAAACACACTGGAAGTCGCTGTATTACAGAACAGGTTGTTACTGGATGGCTAAGCCGAGCCAGCGGACGTGCATATTTATTTAGCTTCATCCTGTCGGCCAAACATCTTCATCAAAGTACAAAGAAAACCTACCGTATAGGGTCAGGAAAAGCCTTTGAGACCCGAACGGGATATACAGCGCGAGCAACGGTAATGTAAATACAAGGAAATGCCTTCCGGCGTTTCACAACCTCACACAACATGGTTTTCACGATGTGTTTTCATCGTAGTTCTTGAGTGGTGATAAAACCACCTGTCTGTACACACACGGGCCTTAAATTAAAGCCAAACCTTATACGCTCTGCGTGTGAAGACCCCTTTCCACCGCACTTAAGCATGTCTGTAGCAGGAGGGACCTTCATCCAGTCAGTTTCCCTGCTACCTTTCCTGTATACTTCATTCTCTGCATCCAACCAGGCTGTTCTTAACTTTATGCCTGCATGCTATCTTTTAAAAAAGGCCCCATATAAGTGAGATAAGGAGATAATGGACCACTTTTTAAGAGCCAGGGGGCGGCTACAGGTGACTGTATGTCTGAGGACTTCAGGAATGTCCTAAGAAGTGGCTCCTAACAGGTACAATAACTGTTCGGCTGCATTTAGACATCTGCCCCTGCACAGGCGTCTTTTAGTGCACTGCAGAGAGAGCGCTGCTGATACTTTGGAGGTTAAGATTTTAATTACAAAAGCAAAATTATGTGTTTTTTCCCCTTCCATTGTGACCACAAGAAAACACATTTCATTTTGCGATATTTATTTAAATGTTTCAGATTTCTTTCTTTCAGTTTGATTGTCCTGATCACACTCCTATGTGAAACTACAACTAAGCTCCTATCCCATCCCGATATGAATGAACACAGGTATAAATTACACCTGTTTAAGGATGTCCATGATTTTAAGGTAGTCAGGGTTTCATATCAAATTACATTAGTTGAAATCCCTGACACAAAAATTCCACCGGCCGTATACAAAAGTTACTCCATTGACAGTACTGTAACACTTAGCATATGGTACGTTTCAGGCAAAGTTCAAAGTAAAAGCTTGGATCTAATCCTGATCTCTGTGCCTCTCTGTTTATCCAGGAACGTTAAAGACAGGAGATCGGGTAATGCAACTTGATTTCCCCGCTGCTTTCCTACCTCTCTCTCCCTAGATTTTTAACTCTGGAGCGTTTAGCAAAGGAAATTGCCGCGCGCACCGGGCGAGCTCGGAAAGGGAGGCGCGCTAACAGCTGCGCTGTTCCCAGACGCCCGCGAGCCGTGACTCGGAGATGATTGTCAGCAGGCAGGGCAGTGGAGGCTGGCGTTTCCTCTGGGGCCCCGTCGGTGACTGGGGGAGGTGGAGATTTACAATCACATCCAGTCAAAGTTCTCCGCTGCTCCAAACAAAAAAAAAAAAAAAAAAGAAAAGAAAAAAAGCCCTCCCCAAGACACCGGGAAACACAGAGCGCCGCACCTCACAACAGACACACAAACCGGGAGGGACGCTGCGCGCTTTGATACTCCGTTAATTACTTATGTGATGTGATTCACGCATCCCGGGGCAACAGCCAAAACTTCTTCAGCTGGTTCCAGGGGAGGCAAACATTTTAGGAAGGGTAGGTGAAAACCAAATGCATTTATTATTTATAAATATATCAGTTTGCGTTCTGTCACCGGTCCCACCAGGGCTGTGCCAATTCTAAAGTGTCATGCTAAGCAAAGGGATGTCTCTGCTAAATAGTTCCTTGTGTAAAAGGTGGCAGTTGGGAGTTTGAACAGGAAATACTCTGGGCAAAGAAATTTCTAATGGACAGTGATGTGATTAAAAAATTTAAACACTTACATATACAGGCCTTTTCTCAGTGACTTTGTATGGTGGGACCTAATACAGAGTCAATTGTTTACTTCTTGTTGTTAAGGATCTATTACTGCAGTTTGTTTAGCAACAATGTTCTGCCATTTTATAATACTTCCTTTGCTTATAATAATTCCTATGCTGAACAGCCTGAAGGTCAGACAGTTGCATGTTGACATAAAGTACAAAAACTAATATCAGAACTGCAATAGTTTCTTTTAACGCCAATTTGAAAAACCAAGATTCAAGGATGCATTTAAAAAGATTGCATTTGAATGCATTTTATTCATTATTTTATAACAAATTAATTCTTAAAAAAATATCAGAATATGTAAACATATTATTTTCTTTTGTTCTGTAAGCAAATTTGTGTTGCAAAATGTCAGGTCTGTGGCTGTAATCAGAAACAGAGAAAACACCCGAAACAGGCGTGATGAAAGCCACGCACAGGACAAACTGTCAAAACAACAGAAAACAAACATTTGTATTTATCCCCACACTGCACGCACAGGGCTTTCACCCCCCAGGAACACCACAGAGGGGGCATCTCGTCTGCGGTTTGATCGTGACGAGCAATGGCATCGCCATCTGTGCCCCTTCAGCTAGGCTGTGTTTGAAGTCAGGATATTATTGTCATTCAGTCAGCTTGGTACACACTGGATGTCGAACTTTAATCCTCACAGTTGAACTTTCTTAGCCAGTTGTATATATATATATATATATATATATATACTGGATAACTGTCACATTGATACTTTGTATACACAGTCCATGGGGATACTTTTTTTTGATGATTGAATTTCTTTGTTGAAAACAATATTGACATTGGTGTCTAAGTAAAAAACGAAATACACACGCGACATCTTACACTGATGCAATGGTCGTACCCATTTACCTGTCTTGTAACCCTGAATAAGTTTTTTTTTTTAAGGAAAAATAATACGGTGTTTCTCTCTTTTTTATCTGAACAGCTTTCTGGTGGATTCTTATCTTTCTGTTGCCTTCAGTCAAAGTGTGGAGTGAACATGGACATGAGCATGGCCTTCCCAGTCCTGCACGTGTTGCAGGTGGTGATCTACATGGCCTGCACTGGAACGTGTCAGACAAACATTATGACCCAATTCCCAGGCACAGGCGCCCCCGTCGCAACTCAGCCCACTGGCTTACCCGGCTCCGGAGCTCCGGCCCACGCCACCCTCTCCGACGGCTCGTCGCTCTTCTTCCCTGTCTCCGTCAACACCCCGGCCCCTGTCCCTCCGTCCACCCGCCCACCTGCCGCCGACCCCCTCTCCACCAGCTCCCCGGGCCCCGTCCAAAACTCCAGCGGTCCTCAGCCTCTCAAACCCCACTCAAACGGCTCCCTGGCCCCTGACCCGCGCTACGTCCGCCCCCCGAAGCGTGAGCAGTCCAACAGCTCGGTGAGGATACAGAAAGTCCCTCCGTGCACCAGCTCTACCCCCATATCCATCCAGTCGCATTTCAAGTACATCAACACGGCGATCTCCTGCATCGTGTTCGTGGTGGGCATTGTGGGAAATGCCACCCTCCTGCGGATTATCTACAAGCACAAGTGCATGAGGAACGGTCCCAACGCCCTCATCGCCAGCCTCGCCCTCGGAGACCTCATATACGTCATCATTGACATCCCCGTCAATGTCTATAAGGTAGGACCGGAGAATGTGTTTTTTTTTTCCCCCCCTTCTGGAGAGTTCCATAAGTCGGACGCGGTTCTCATCAGACAGGACTGTCTATCCCCTCATTCCGCGAGTTATTATGGCCTAATCGATCTGCGTTTTCTCTACTGAGCGGCCGCGTGGCGATCTCAGTTCGCGGACGGGACCGAAAGGGTTTGTGGCGTTACTACCAGGGGCCCGACGCACTCTCGTCTAAGAGCGTGCAGTGAGACCCTTCTCCCGTCCTAATCTTCCAGATCCCTATCAGGACCTCAAAGACTTCTCTTTTTTCCCCATGAGAGCCTCTGATATATGGCCAAGTAAAATAAACATATGAAACATAGTGTGGTCTCATAATGAGGCATTTGGGCTTTTCAAAAAGTTTATGGCTGCAAAAGTTTCACATGCACATCCCATCCACTATCTGTACTAATGCAACACATAAATAAGCAAGAACAGATTGTTGGATTCTAATGCACCATTAGTGCAAGTTCCCTTTGGCCTACAGTATGTTTCGAATTTACAAGTAAAATCATCAGTATTAAGCTACTCCAGATTTTATTCCGATACAGTAGATCTGATCCCTCTTGGACTCTTTATAAACTTGGTTTGAGTTAAATGAATGGTAAATATATGAATTTATACTATCTCTGAGTTAAAATAATATGTTAGGATGAATCTAGGGATGAGTCGCAGTGGAAGTTCAGTGAAAAGCACTGTCATGCATGTATTCTCGGGTCGCGTTGAAAGAAGTCCACCTTTTATTATATAACCATAAAAGGTCAATTCAACCGTCTGATGCGTAAATGCAATATGCAGTAGGAATGGATCATGGGTTGGACAGTAACTATGCAGAATGATGTTCATTCACCTTAGCAACATTGCACAATTATTATTTGTGAACATCTGAAAAAAGTAGTATTACAAGTATTCAGTTTTTTTTTTTTTTTTTTTTCAGCCATTCAAAACTCAATTCTTAGGATCCACTAATCAAGTCAACCCACTTCCCTTAAATATGAGCTTGAAAACATTTGGGCCTAACCGATGAAAGGGTCTCTCTAATTATGGTCTGACATAGTTTTTTTGAAAAGTACGGTTTGTACTGGCTGTGCTGTAATGATCATATTTGATTCAATAGACATTATAACCTGTGAAACAATATCCAGAGAAAGTCCAGAGTCGAAGCGTTTAGACATACTTTTTTTTTTCTTGGAAATAATGTTGCGAGTAATTCAATTTTTTTTATGTAACTCGACTATCGCATCGCGCGCGAAGCATGAAAAACAACTGAGCGATGGCAGATGGGCTGAAAACCTCAACACAGTCAAGCGTAACGCAGAGGTGTACAATCCAGGTTCACAAAGTAAAAGTCCTCCCCAGTATTTTGTTCCAATCACCTGGGTTTGCTAATTAGCACAATTCTTCGGCCAGGACGCAGAACAAATTAGTGAAATCGGCTGGCTGAGTTTGTGGGTGGAATAAAAACATGGCAGGACTTTTACTTTCTGACCCCTGGATTTTACACCTCTGGCGTAATAACGCATCCATTTCACTAGATAAAATGAGTTGTATATCTGGAGTGATTTAACACTAGATGAGTCAGCATCATTTCAGAAGTCTTTATTATAATTATTATCTCACAGCCTCTGCATTTCATGTTACCGTTAATAAACCAGTAAGGACTTATGTATCTGGGTAACTGCCAGCTGCTAACCCAAACAATATTGTATGCCGTTCATAAGTCACAAAGTGCATTTCAATTTCAGTGCATTCAAATTTGTTTTCATTATCTTATAAAACTGATTTCTCAGCATCAGATCAGTATAACAAATTTAACAAAGTGGATACTGAAATTAGTTACGTTTATTTCACATACTATATTAAATCTTCAGCATGCACAGCCATATGTCCTTGTCAGTATATTATATTAAAATACAAACACCGTTAAAGCTTCAAGAAAGCCTTCCGAGGTTTTAATTTCATCCACATGTCCTTTACTATGACCTTTTAATGAAAATGTTCTTCTTCACAGCCTGGCAACGTATTTTTGATGCTTGCTGTTTGCTGAGTTGGTTGTGAAGAGGAAAAAATAAATTAGCATTAGCAATTGCATTTAACTGTGAGTGAAAGTTAAGCGGACATGTTGATTGAATCCAGGCCTAAAACAGGGTTCATGGCAGAGAGTTCGAATTTTCAGCTTCATACAAAACTGATAATGGGGATCCAATCTAATGAAGAAATGTAATGTGATATATTCCTGGATGAATTGCCTCTCAAGACTATACTCATTTTGAATTACTAGGCAGTTAATATATCAGACAGTTAGTTCATCATCTAAAATGTTTATGTCAATTCTTCCCCTGGTGAACACCGTTCTCTTATGTGAGGTTTGCTTACATGTTACTGTATCTGTCGGAGTGCCTAGGAGTTTGAAGTTTCAAAGGGTCAGATTCAGAAACAAGGAATTAATATATCGTATAGGCATCAATTAAAAGTGTACACATTTACAAAATTACAACAACAACAAAAAATCCTCTCAGCCATGTCCATATTTGTGACATGCACAAAAGTTTGCAGATGTGAAAATGTACATGTAATCATGGACATTTTGACTTATTTCTGTACCTTTGACCATGAGCACCCAAAACATGAAGTACAGTAATTAATTATGTCCATAAAAAAATGCCATGGTTGTAATGAGGTAGATACAAAGTGGATATTGAGATTTTGAAGGCAGGAGTGTTTATTTACAAAGTCTCCAGACACTGGTGTACACTGGTTTATAATATCTTTTCAGTTGTCATGATAAAATTAAGGATCTCTCTAACCACAATTACTCATTAGTAAGATCTTATTTAATCAGCTCCCCATTTATGAATTGAATAAAATTATCACCCTCTGCATATGCACAATATTTGAACATTTTCTCTCCTCCCAGGCAGTTAGAACAACTTGTGCCTTCTCTATCATCTAAAGCCAGTGATACAAGCTAGACAGATTTGAGGATTTCATAACTTCTCTAACTCTCTTTTCTCTCAACATAACTAGGTTGGCTGTGGGGAAAATGGGTCACTGAACTATGTGCTTCTTTTCACAAAGCACTACACCTTAATCTTGTTGTCCCATCTTAGCTCAGGGGCATCAGAAGGCCACGGAGAGGCAACACACCGCTAATCCCCCAACCCCCGCCCCCATGACCTTACTGTGCAAAGAAAATAACTGAATAAGTTGGCTGGCTATCAGCCTGAATCCTCTATATTTGGGTTCCAATAGCAGATAAAAGGCTAAAGAGGTTTCTGGAAGGACAAATATATTAATATACAGTTGAAGTCGAAAGTTTACATACACCATAGCCAAACCCATTTAAACTCAGTTTTTCACAATTCCTGACATTTAATCCTAGTAAACATTCCTTAGATTCCTTAGGTCAGTTAGGATCACAACTTTATTTTAAGAATATGAAATGTGAGAATAATAGTAGAGAATGATTTATTTCAGCTTTTATTTCTTTCATCACATTCCCAGTGGGTCCCAGTTTGCATACACTCTGTTAGTATTTGGTAGCATTGCCTTTAAATTGTTTAACTTGGGTCAAACGTTTCGGGTAGCCTTCCACAAGCTTCTCACAATAAGTTGCTGTAATTTTGGCCCATTCCTCCTGACAGAACTGGTGTAACTGAGTCAGGTTTGTAGGCCTCCTTGCTCACACACGCTTGTTCAGTTCTGCCCACAAATTTTCTATTTGATTGAGGTCAGGACTTTGTGATGGCCACTCCAATACCTTGACTTTGTTGTCCTTAAGCCATTTTGCTACAACTTTGGAAGTACGCTTTGGGTCATTGTCCATTTGGAAGAACCATTTGCAACCAAGTTTTAAATTCCTTGCTGAGCAGTCTTTCAGGTTTCTGTGGATATAGATACTTTTGTACCTGTTCCCTCCAGCATCTTCACATGGTTTTGCTGTTGTTCTGGGATTGATTCACACTTTTTGCATCAAAGCACATTCATCTCTAGGAGACAGAACGTGTCTCCTTCCTGAGCGGTATGACGGCTGCGTGGTCCCATGGTGTTTATACTTGCATACTATTGTTTGTATAGACAAACGTGGTACGTTCAGGCGTTTGGAAATTGCTCCCAAGGATGAACCAGACTTGTGGAGGTCCACTATTTTTTTTCTGAGGTCTTGGCTGATTTCTTTTGATTTTCCCATGATGTCAAGCAAAGAGGCACTGAGTTTGAAGGTAGCCCTTAAAATACATCCACAGGTACACCTCCAATTGACTCAAATAATGCCTATCAGAAGTTTCTAAAGCCATTACATAATTTTCTGGAATTTTCCAAATTGTTTAAAGGCACAGTCAACTTAGTGTATGTAAACTTCTGACCCACTGGAATTGTGATATAGTGAATTAAAAGTGAAATAATCTGTCTGTAAACAATTGTTGGAAAAATGACTAGATAATTAAGTAGATGTCCTAACTGACTTGCCAACACTATAGTTTGCTAACATGAAATCTGTGGAGTGGTTAAAAATGAGTTTTAATGACTTCAACCTAAGTGTATGTAAACTTACGACTTCAACTGTATCCTTCAGTACAATGGGACAAGACATTTTAAATAACCTCTGGCCTGAGAAAAGAATATAGGAGGTTTCTTTTTTTGGTACTTTTGTATGAAAAAACTGAAGGCAGGGTAATAATGTTTGGATATGATGGACCCCATAAGTATAGCAAAGCCTGCTCCATTTGTTAAAGGACACTTCCTATAGGTTTGATGCAGTTTCAAAAATGGCTCCACTAATGTATAATTAAGCCCCAAAGTGGCTACCCAGAATTTGCATCCCATAATGTTGTAATGAGCTGGAAATGTCTAAGTAGGTAATGAGCCAGAATGCGTCAGTGAAGAGTTTCCTCTAAACACCCGTCCGAAATCATTTGGACAATCCCTTTCAGGGAAAAAAAAAAGATTGCTGCTCAGGAAAAGTTGCCAAACTGGAGCCCTGATGGAACCTTTCGAGGGCAAGTCCTTATTTCCTGCGGGAGACAAGGGAGATGCCGGTCAAATTTAGTCAAGGGCATATCTCTGGAAGCCACCATTGCACAGGGGAGTCGTTTCTCCGAACACACACAGACAGGCCACACCCCTCTGCTGGGAAACAACTTTTCAGGTCAGAGACCTGTAACCCAAGGGTTAATTAGTCCCTTTATGAGTCAACAAGCGAGTCCAACTCCTCATTCACAGCCGTCCTCATGCCTCTGAGCCAAGAGAGGACGGAGGAGCTCAGGGTGGACTAGTGCATCACTGCACTTATTTTGTTTTACATAATCACAAAGTCAACACTTCTCTCAGCCAACAGCAGAGCTGTCAGAAGTCGTGCATGCTACCAAAATAAAAGACACAAAAACAATCACACAGCTTCAGACTGACTGCCATTACAGCTAAATTCATTACTGATCGTATGGGTTGGAATCGTTTGAGAAACCGTGTAAAACACTTGAGTGCTTAAAACTGTGTGATCCCCTGTTGGAATGTAGCTACTGAAGAGTATTCAGGAGGTGGAGATGCAGATCATCTGTGTTTTACGGGAAAATAATATTTACTTATTTACTCAAACACTGTCAGTGAGTTCTGAATCTATGTCACGCGACGCACGTCACTCAAGTGGACACCTCCACGAAAAGCTATTTGGAAACACCCGGCGTGGTGACTGTTCTATGTGCAAGTAAAAGCTATAGTTTGTCGTGTTCCAAAGTACATTTTCTGCAACATTCTAATGGAAAGGTAACAGACAATCGTGTCATTTCTCTCTCTCTGTAGCTCCAAATGATGCAGTGGCCTTTTGCTGACTATAGCTTTGGCCACTTCCTCTGCAAAACTGTTCCCGTTCCTGCAGAAGTCCTCATTGGGAATCACTGTATTCAGTCTAATGGCCCTCAGTGTGGACAGGTATGTGTCTGTTTATCTAAACAGGGTCTATCATGAGCTTACAAGTGCTTACTGTATATGTATACTGTGGGCAAATGGCTGTTTATTTTCCTGCTGGCCATTGAGATAAGAGGACTGTACTTATCTATGCCTGCTAAGATTTTTTTTTAAAAAAGGTTGTGGTTACAAATTTGAAAATACAAGCATAGGCATGTTGTGTTTTCTTCTTCTGCTACAACTAAGAAATAAGAGTCATGATTTTTGATATTATCACAATAGATATTCCATTTTTAATCTGCTTTCAAATTTATGTGAGTTTACTTTTTGGTAGTATGCATGCATTGGATTACTTGTCAATATTCCTCAGAAAGTAAATATTTATGAGTTGCCCCAATACAAATTGTATCGTATTTTTTACAGGGCTATTTGTTTTATGTGTTTATTATTTTTGAACAAAGCTAATTTCTTAGGAATGGAGTATTGCAGTGAATTCAGTTCCAGCTTGCAATTTCATCCAGGTGGACTTGATCAATCATACTGAGTTTTGTGGCCTATATTTGAGTAAATCTAGTGTCATTCCGATTGTCCACCGGCAGAGCACTGGTTAAGCAAGTTATATTCACATTCAAGTGTTAATGTTGCTGTAACAATACCTCTTTTAGGCTACTATTTAAGGAATAAATTGCGTCACAAGAAAACTCTATAGCGAAAGGAAATAGGAAGTAAACACAGCTTGAGGAGTTTCCACGGTCATATTTTTTATGGTTGAGTTTTTAGTTGTGCCCAGTACACTTACTGTGAAGGTGGGGCCCAGGACTGATTGTGCTGTAGAGGGGTAATGAATCCCTCCAGGGGAAAGGAAGGATGTGAGTCAGTTCTGTAGCTGTTTGAGGTAAGAGCAGTGGCGGAAGGTAATGAGGTCACAGGAGACCCGTATCCTTCCTTAAATAACCTCTTCCTCCGTAACGATATTTACAGAGCACCGAGCCACCTGCACAGGCTTGTTTATAATCTGCCCCATAAAAGTCCAGGAAAGAATTAAACAGGCTCAAATCTGCTCAATATATCTGCTGCCAATACACCCCCCCCACCCCCCCCCCACACACACACACAAACACTTTTTTTTATCTCTTATCTGTGACTTATATTACATTTCCAAGCATTAATTTTCATTTTGAGGAAATACAGTGACACTAATGCCTGTGAGAGGGGCCTGTCGTTAATGATGCCGTTTTCTGTCATGTTCAGTCATAGGAACGGGGTTGATAATGGGGGGTTCTGAGTTGTTCGGTCACAGATACCGGGAGAATGATGGCAGGGTCTCGTCTGTTGATGGCTAAGCACAGGGGTTGATGATGCATGTTCATGGAATGTTTGGTCAGAGGTATAGGGGCTAATGATGGTGTGTTCTTGTGTGTTCCCTCATAAGAACAGGTTTAATGATGGCGGGTTTTTGTGTGTGTTCCCTCATATGAACAGGTTTAATGATGGCGGGTTTTTGTGTGTTCCCTCATATGAACAGGTTTAATGATGGCGGGTTTTTTGCGTGTTCCTTCATAGGGAACAGGTTTAATGATGGCGGGTTTTTGTTTGTTCCTTCATAGGAACAGGTTTAATGATGGCGGGTTTTTGCGTGTTCCTTCATAGGAACAGGTTTAATGATGGCGGGTTTTTGTTTGTTCCTTCATAGGAACAGGTTTAATGATGGCGGGGTTTTTGTTTGTTCCTTCATAGGAACAGGTTTAATGATGGCGGGTTTTTGCGTGTTCCTTCATAGGAACAGATTTAATGATGGCATGTTCTTGCGTGTTCCTTCATAGAAACAGATTTAATTATGGCGTGTTCTTGTTTGTTCCTTCATAGGGAACAGGTTTAATTATGGCGTGGTTCTTGTTTGTTCCTTCATAGGAACAGGTTTTAATTATGGCGTGTTCTTGTATGTTCCTTCATAGGAAACAGGTTTAATTATGGCGTGTTCTTGTATGTTCCTTCATAGGAACAGGTTTAATGATGGCATGTTCTTGTATGTTCCTTCATAGGAACAGGTTTAATGATGGCATGTTCTTGTATGTTCCTTCATAGGGAACAGGTTTAATTATGGCGTGTTCTTGTATGTTCCTTCATAGGAACAGGTTTAATTATGGCATGTTCTTGTATGTTCCTTCATAGGAACAGGTTTAATTATGGCATGTTCTTGTATGTTCCTTCATAGGAACAGGTTTAATTATGGCATGTTCTTGTTCCCTCATAGGAACAGGTTTAATGATGGCATGTTCTTGTATGTTCCTTCATAGGAACAGGTTTAATTATGGCATGTTCTTGTTCCCTCATAGGAACAGGTTTAATTATGGCATGTTCTTGCGTGTTCCTTCATAGGAACAGGTTTAATGATGGCGTGTTCTTGTATGTTCCTTCATAGGAACAGGTTTAATGATGGCATGTTCTTGTATGTTCCTTCATAGGAACAGGTTTAATTATGGGCCATGTTCTTGTATGTTCCTTCATAGGAACAGGTTTAATGATGGCGTGTTCTTGTATGTTCCTTCATAGGAACAGGTTTAATTATGGCATGTTCTTGTATGTTCCTTCATAGGAACAGGTTTAATGATGGCGTGTTCTTGCATGTTACAGGTACAGAGCAGTGGCCTCCTGGAGTAGAGTGCAGGGAGTGGGCATACCAGTGCAGACAGCCATCAAAATATTCACCATCTGGGTACTAGCAATCGCCCTGGCAGTGCCCGATACAATCTGTTTCGACATGGTCAGCTTCAACCACACCAACCAGTCATATCGTACCTGCATGCTTTACGCAAAGAACCCCACCATGAAGGTACAGTACTTTATACAATTATACATTCAAAAAATGTACCACTGTAATGTCACAACTGTCAACTTACCTATCGTTAAAATGAACTCTGGTATAAAATAACTTTTAGTAGAATAAACGGGTAAAATTGCGCCATCCTGTTAAAAAATACCTCACATGCAACAACTCAGATGGGAAATACACCTTGTACTCGAAATACACAATAAAACACTAGGCTCAAGGAATTTTAATAATACTTTTACTGGGAGAATAAAATGCACTGCATCCCAAAAACAGCATAAAGAAATTTGGGCCAAATGATGAATAAATGTGCATGATAAACGTTTACTCAAATGAGCCATCAGGAAAAAATGCATGCTTTGAACAGAAATAAAAATCCAATTAAACGAGAACAACATGATTTAGAATTTAAAAGACTGTTGAAAATAAATGCATCCTAAATTGATTTTAGGATAAAATAAATGTGTGTTCAAGTATGCAGATCCAGAAGGGACCAAAAAAAAAACGAATACAAAATGTGTGCTTTGGAAATGAGCTCTATGCTATTAAGGTTACTCGGTCTATAGGCATTCCCACGCCTCCTTCACTAAGTCCTAGAAAATGTTATGTGGGACTCCTCTTGGGCACTTATTTGACTTACAAGGTCTGTAAGAGGTCTCTGTCCTCACGGGTTCTCTTAATATATTTTGTGCTGTCTTAAAATGAATTTGCTTGCTCCAGGAATAGAACGGGCAGAGCTATGGGAGCTGACTAACGTCATCGCGAGAGGCAGCCAGGGCGCAGAGGGCAGGTCCACAGGAAAAGATGTCAGACCGCATTGTTAGTGACCGGTCACAAGAACTTACTCATTCACAACTTTACTGCGCCCGTGGAACACAATGCGGGTCAGAAACCTTGACTCTTATCAAAACAAGCGAATGCCTACAAAGTGTTTTTAAACAGAAAACTGAGGTCGCAATGTGATTATTTAAAAAAGGCAAATAACCCATCACAGAACTATTTCCAGACCTTTGAGATGACAGTTCCTTTATGGAAATGAAATATACTGCAGTACAGTAAATTAAATATATTATCAACATATAGCAACACTTCACAGTATATGGAGAAATAACAAATTATTGCCACCTTCAGATACCAGAGGTCTAAAATCCAGGTTCAGAAAGTAAATGTCCTCAATATTTAGTTCCAATCACCTGCTGGATTTGTTAATTAGCACAATTCTTCAGCCAGCAGGTAGGACTAATGAGTGGAATCAGCTGGCTGAGTTCATGGGTGGAAGAAACATCATTTTTTACATATTTCTTTTTTATTTATTACAAAATACATTGCTGTGAGATATATTTTTCATTACATTTTCAATATAAAGTCCACATAATTATCAAATATATTCCATTTCCATAAGGGTCAGGGAAATCTTTAAAATGATATTCCAAAGACTACAACAATAAAACAACACGTGAAAGAAACAATACTCTATACAGTATAACTTACCGTATGAACCATTTGCACTGCTATTGTGCATGGTGATGGAAAAGACGCAAAGTGCTGGTCTAGTGTCAGCCTGTAAATCCATATGAAGCAGGGTTAAAGCGGAACACTGCTGCTCACAATATACAGTATAAGCACCAGTCAGAAGCCCGTCAGCTACGCAGCAAAATCAACTCTGATAGAGTTCTCTGATAGAGTAATATAAACTCATATAACATTACATTACATTACATTACAGGCATTTAGCAGACGCTCTTATCCAGAGCGACTTACACAACTTCTTATTACATTTATCCATTCATACAGCTGGATATATACTGAAGCAAGTCAGGTTAAGTACCTTGCTCAAGGGTACAACGGCAGTGTCCTACCTGGGAATCGAACCTGCAACCTTTCGGTTACAAGTCCAGTTCCTTAACCATTATACTACACTGCCGCCCCTCTGTATTAGAGTTTATTTAAAAGTTTTGCTGTATACTTCACATTTAACAATAAAAACAGGAGTCGCCCATGTAATAGCTGAAGGATATTCACAGATTTTCCCAAGAAGAAGAAAATTAGCAACCTCTTTTTTGCATTGTCAGCGCTCCGTGCGGACAGAACTGTTGTTTGAACTTCATAAACAAACACCTAAAATGCATGGATATACAAAAACAAGAAAGCAAAATAGGCTGAAATTCTTAAAAACCCCTTAAAACCACTTAAAACCCCCACTCTGTGCAACACTGTCCTTATTCATAGAGCAGTTAATTGATTCCAGGTTGGCAATTCAGCACCAGAGGGTTGGATGTGTGTCTTTTCAAAGCAGAGCCAGATGTGCCTAGATTCTAATGTATAGTGCCGAGACTTTGAGGAAGCCACAGGAAATATATGAGCCAAAAGCATACTGAACCTCCGCTAACTTGATTTTAATCAGCTTTCAAGGGAAATTATGCATTTCCCTGGAGTGGTACCATGCACCCAGAGTTTTACCAATTACGCATAGAGTATATGGCATAGGAAGATCTATGTGGCCTATAGGTCTATTGGCCAAAATCTTAATGGTGTCTTCAGTGCAGTTTTGCCTCACGAACAGCCTTCTCTTAACTTTTCTTCATAGAAACAAATGCATTATGTCTAATCACTGTTAAATAAATCTTTAGGAAAAAATAGAAATTAATTAAATGATATGGTTGGTGCTGTAGCAGACCTTGGCTGTGTTGGTTGAGTTGACGTTTTGCGGTCTATATGGTGGTGCTGTAGCAGACCTTGGCTGTGTTGGTTGAGTTGACGTTTTGCGGTCTAGCCTAAGCTAACTCTGCTGTTCCCTCCAGTTCTATGTGAATGTGAAGGATTGGTGGTTCTTTGGGTTTTACTTCTGTATGCCCTTGGTCTGCACTGCCATCTTCTACACCCTCATGACCTTCAAGATGCTCAACCACAGAAAAGGCAGTCTGAGGATTGCCCTCAGCGAACATCTCAAACAGGTACGACAGCACCATCGCCTGCCTCCCAGCACACCCACAGACACAATCACAAAAACCTTATAGGGTATGTGGTCAGAAGAAGCACATGAAGAAAGGCACAAGGCCAGAGGCCTGAAAGAACAGGCAGTGCCCCCTGTGGGGGGGGTGTGTTGCTGTTAGGTAGCGGCATCATTACACATTAAGTTCCTGTTCCAGAACCTCAGAAGGTCCAATCAGTCCTGAAAATTCGGATTTGAGTTCCCTGTGTCATTACAGTCTCTATCCAGCATATTGCCTCAGACACAGTAATCTCTCTGCTGATGGTATTTAACTAGCAGTCTGTTTCTTCCAGAGGCGGGAAGTGGCTAAAGCTGTCTTCTGCTTGGTGCTGATATTTGCTCTGTGCTGGCTACCTCTGCACATTGGCCGCATCCTGAAATGGCTTCTGTACAACCCGCAGAACGCCGACCGGTGCGAACTTCTCAAGTAAGTAAAGCGATTGTCATAAAACTGTAGCACGACTGAGGGCATCGTGAAGCAACGGCTCAGTTTTCTGTTTTCTGTGGACATATTCTGACCTCACCCAAGGCCTCTCTGGAGAATAGCAGATGATTATTAATTTGACTAACGCGATGACGTGGTCAGGCAGCACCAAGCTGGTGCAGACTCGAGCGTTAGCCAGGCTAGAAGATTATTACAGGTTATGAAAATGAGTACAATGCCTATCAGATTAACACAGTACTGATAATACCACTGATGGTCACGCAGCGGATACACACTTGGACTTATTTTGGAATGCGTTTTTTCTCCTGTGGAATGTTTCTTCTTGGATGTGTGGCTTTATGTTCAAAAGGAAGACTGTAAAATTATAGATTTTGATGTCAGGATTAACATTAGTACCGCACTTACACCTGTCGCATACATCCCAGCTTTTGTCTTCATTCTGAAACCTCTGTGGGCTAGTCACACTGCAGTTGATATTCACTGGCTTTTCCTTCATTTTAGCTTTCTGCTGGTGCTTGACCACTTGGGCCTCAATTTAGCCACCGTGAACTCCTGCATCAACCCCTTCATCCTCTATTTTGTCAGCAAGAAATTCAAAAATTGTTTCAAGGTAGGTCTCGCCTCGCTTTTCGCTGTGGAGCACAAACAATTATTTTTTCCTTCCGCTTGTCTGATCTAAAAACAGACATCTCATTGCCTCCCCCTCCCTCACCCATGGGACTCTCAAAACTGTGGCACGATGAAACATGTTGAGAATGCTCTTCTGAGAAAACCAAACTTTTTGTCACTGGCTGATATCACATGCTGCGTTCTATCAGAGGACCCTGGAGGGAGATGGCAACCAGTCACACTGTCTATCCTTCCAAACCCGCAATAACATTCACTGAAAAGGCCCAGTTTGGCTTCTTACAGGGTGCAGAGTCTTTACACTTCACTGCAACCTACCGGAAGCTTTTATTAAGCAGTGATACTGAGAAACTGACCTGCTTTCCCTTTTTTTATAAAACTTAAAGGAAAACTATTCAGCAGTCTTTGTACATCTTTCTGTACATATGATGGATATCCTGAAAACATTGAGTGGCCTTTCAACACTGGAAAACAGTACAACATGGCAGAGATGTATGTGCATGTGGTCCATGGAGCAAACAATAGTGTAAACGTTTTCATCTCTCTCCTCTGTAATCATGGCAGAAGTCTAAACAGTATGCTTTAGCTGCTTAGTGTGCATGCTTGACGGTTTCTCTCTCTCTCTCTCTCTCTCTCTCTCTCTCTCTCTCTCTCTCTCTCCCGCTCTGACCATCTCCTTCGCAGTCTTGCCTGTGTTGCTGGTGTTACTCCGGGGCATTGGCAAACAGCACACCTCAGAACGGCACTAGCATTCAGCAATGGAAGAACCAGGAACCCAACAACCACCACGCAGACCACAGCCAACGTAAAGACAGCGACTGAGCCCTGTGCCAGTCCCAGTCCCAGTCCTGTGCACTGACTGTGGGCTGACAGCTCGCTATTATTTAAAGAGGGGACTTTGACCCTTAAATACATGGCACTGAGACTATAATCACTTGTGCAGAGCACCATGGCAGTTCTGAGCCGAACGCAAAGAAAAAAAAAGCAAGTACATGGACAATGGGACTGATGTGCTTACAGCGTTTCCAAGATCGCGCAGATATCGCAATGAGCGTTTTTCCTGAGACGATGAAAGCATTGTTTGCGGTGGAAGAGGACGGGAGAGAGATTGGAACAGGATGCACCTGAACCCGAGCTGAGCGTAAATCTAATCAGCAGCCTCCCATGTTGCTAACATTTGAGGGCGAGGCTGCTGGGAACAGTAGGAAGGAAACGTGGAGTGGCCCTCGTGTCAGGGACCCAACACTACTGTCTGACCAGGGCCCTGTCCCAGGGTCTTCCTCTCTCACACTCATATTATACATGTACTGCACAGGGTATTTATACACATCTGTGTACTCAGCCTATGAATTCATACAGCCAATCATATCTGAAGTAAGTTAGGCTTGTTCATAAGGTCAGAGATGTACACACTCCCCCGACGACTGAAAGGAGAGCCTTCGACGCTCAAGGCAGAGGTCGTTTCTTCCTTTGACTTTGTGAGGATTATAACATGTTATACGCCGTATTAAAAACATATATGAATAATCCTACGTAATATTTTGTATGTGCTGACAGCGCATTGTATACGCATCCCGACACGTTTGTAAAAGGCAGAGCATAATGCATCGCTTTCTATTTAAACGAAAGAGGTGTTCCGTCACCTCGATCCACTCGTACAAATGAATTTGCGCGGGCATGATCGGAGCTGTGTTCTGTGAGCGATTCATAAACCTTGTTCATTTGTGCTGCCGGGAGGCTCATCCTGTTACAGCACTGGTCCCGTAACAATGGGCCCCGACGTCCAGTATCCAGTCTGGACCGTGCCAGCGCAGACTGTGACCGGCAGCCCCACAAAATGGACAGTGACACAATTGTTGTTGTTCTGGCTCTGTACTCCAGCACACTGGATTATAAGTGGAACAGTGACTATGAGGTCAAAGTGCAGACTTTCAGCTTTAAATTGAGGCTTTTTACATACATATCAGGTGAACAGTGTATCAACGTGTATCAATTTTAGCCATTTTTATACACCTGTTGTTAGGTCACAGACATCAGGAAGTCATGGCATGCAAAGGATATGCAACCAAATATTAAATATGCTGACTTTATTTAAGTTCATGTTAATTTGTCCAATTACTTTTCGTCCCCTAAAATGGGGGGGGACTGTGTATAAAAATGGCCACAATTGCTACACGGTTCACCCGATGAAGTCTGCACTTCAACCTCATAGTCACTGTTCGAATTTAAATCCAATGTGCTGGAGTAGAGTCAAAACCACAAAAAAACGGTCACTGTCCAACTACTTATGAACTGCACTGTATGTGGTTTGGCATTCCAAACTGGGGAGAATAAATAAAACAAATACTGTTCATTTAACACCAGGCTGTTCAAGCTTCTGTGAGAAAAATGCAAACAGTCTTCAGCTTTATCCGAGTGAACACATCTTAAGGAAGCTCTCAAATGCCATGGGAAATTGGGTCACAGACAAAATGCCTATCAATCTTGCCAAGGAAAATTGAATGTAAATATGTAAGTCCGTTTCAGATATGCAAATGAAAATAAGCATATAACAATGCATCCAGCAAAGCTTTATAACTGTTGCAACTGTGAAACATGTACTTCAACTGTAAAGTTAATCTCTCATTAATCTCGTATTCTCTGTATTGTCAAGTTTGTATATAAAAATCGTATTTTGTGTACGTCATCCAATGCCTGGAGCAGGATTGACTTGGTCATGTTATGGTCTGATATATTGAAATGTGAGTGGGATGTGTATCCTAAGGCTAAAGAAAGCTAAAACTTCACTAGGAGCATGTGTGTATTTCGTATTTGAATGATTTTGTCTGTGTGCGCATGTGTGTGAGTGAGTGTGTGAGAGAGAAAAACAAGGCTCATACCACAAATATTATAAGAAATTGTTTTGTAAACCCTTATGTATGTCCACACTTTCTTTTTTTAACAACATGAGGCGTGGCAATTTGTAGTGTCAGCATCACTCTCTCCAGAATAACCACGCTTCCTCTCTCCGCTCACACAGATAAACAAGTAACAACATATTTGTAAATGATTAATTATGAATGGTGAACAATATAAAAATACTCTATGTTCAGAGTCAATAAATTTCACTTAGAATTTGCTAATTATTTGTTTATGGGATCTTTTGTCAAGGCAATTCTGAACAGCAGGACTTTATCAAATGAGTTATTGCTGTAATCTTGCAGTCTCCTGCATCTCCAAGACATTTTAAACGTATTTCATAGGGGCACTTCAGACAAGTAGCTTTGCCTTTGGGCCGTCCACCGAAAGCAATTGAAAAAGCTGGTTTCATTCTTCACATTGACCTTGTCACTGACAATCCACAGTTCATTTGAATAAAAGAACATTTTAACAATGGACAGCTGGTTGCACGGCTGCAATTCTTCTGATTCAGTTCAGCCGCGGGAGGACGGCGCTGCAGGCTATCGCTATCGTCAGTTCGTCACGCAGAAATGTGTTGTCTTTGCGCGGAGGACGACAGATCCTTGAGGGAGACGTTCTTACAGTTTCCCGTGAAGCGGAGTTTTGTCTGGGAGTGATTTAAAACACACTGTGACCCGCTTCGGCAGCTCAGGGTGATTAGTGTCAGCTCCACGGATGTGAACGGCTTCGAGGCGCAGGAAGAGAGGATGAGTGTGACAACTGTCAGGGCCGGCGGGATCGCTGGGGAAACTTCTGTTTGGCACATGTCTCTTTTGAACTCGGCACAGTTCTAGCATGGCCTCTACACTGAGATAGGAGTGAAAATATCATAAATAAAACTATAACTTTAAAGGCCAGGGGTGAAATAAATTGAGGTTTAACTCGGCCAAATGGTTAATGTGTTTAGATTTTTAGTCCCAAGGTACGTTACATGCTGAACTTCAGCTACAGTAATTTAAATCATAGTCAAAATGGAGAGTTGCAGTGCAGCTGAAGTACACATTTAAGTTCAAGACTATTTTATGACAAAACAATGTATGCTCAATGTGAATTGCTAAACACAAACCTGTTTTCTACTTCTGCCTTGGCCTGCTTGGGAATAGCACACTGGTAGATGCAATGTTTGTTAAACCAGATGATGGTGATGTCTACTGTCAGAGCCTTCATACAATTCATACATTCAGCCTATGCAGATTAATAAGGTGCTACGGAATGAGTCCGCATCACACGCAATCCATGGGCATAATAATTCTGATGCTCAATATTTGCATGATAGCATTCATTAACTTGATGAATGGATTACAGGGTACTTATGATACATTACTGATATATCCTAAAAATCACAACCAATAAGTAGTGTTACTTATAAAGTGCAACAGCTGGGTGTTTTATATCTCGACAGTTTTTCCTCAAGAGTTGCTTGGACTGTACTGTGTGGAAGGCCTGGAGGTGTCCTGAAACAGGTATTCAACAAGGTTATATAGGGAACTTTATTACAATGTTTTTCTGTTCATAATAATAATATTAATATTAACTGCCAAAAAACATTACTGACTCACCAGTTAATTAATAATCGCAAGCCCATGCCAATATCACACTTCTGTCATCATAATCTTGTTTTTAATCAAAGGCTGTTAAGCGTTAATAAGTGTTAGAGAGTAATGTTAGAAGCGAGAGGCAATTTGTGATAGTGGCTCAATATGTAGACTTACAGCTTAAAGAATTTGTGTAACAATTTATTTTTTTTAAATCAAGATTTATGTACGTCAACTTTCAACAATAAAGAGACATTTCTTGACTTGTTTTCAACTGTACTGTTTGTCAAAGATTCCGGGGAATGTTTTTCTTGGGAGTCTGGTGTGTGCCAATGTTTCAGAATTCCTCTTGTAACTGTGGTTGAAGACATGGAAAATTATGTCTGCCTTCGATGTAGGACAAAAAAATAAAATAAAAACAAATTGTGAGTTTGTGTGACGTGCTTCTGCCTGTTGGGAGAGAGAGAGAGAGAGAGACCAGTTTTAGGTCTGAGGAATTTGGTGGGAAAATGATCTCTTGCCAGCACTGACTGGAGTACAGCTCTCAGGAAAATGGGGAGGGGGCACAGTGGAGCCTGGGGAGGGTCTTTATATAGAATATAACTGTCAGAGCCAAAGATGTTTCCTTACTAAATATGTTGAAGGACAAAAAACAAGAGGATGATTGAACATTCAGTTCCCTACTGACATTCAGCGGTCTCTGTGTACTGTGTACTGTTTGGGCCGTCCTTCATTCGTTGTGTTTTACATCACAAAAGCCTGCAGTTTCTCACTGTCGTTCCTGTATCCACGGTGTTTGTTAAAAAAGCAAGGTTATGTTCTGCGTGTCACAGCAACGGACTGCTGTTAAAGCCCTCTGTGTGAAACATACGTACAGTGTCTCACCTCTAAAATAATTGTAAACGCGGGACCTACTAGGGGTGTATCTGAACCTGAGTGCCATGTTTGGAAATACGCAGATAATGCGTCGTGTACAGGTTTTGAAGGTTTGAAGTTCACCAATGGTATTCTGAAGATATCTGGGAAATAAGACCAGTGGAACAGGTGAGCAATGACTGAAACAATGGCAATTTGTTCCGCATAAAATAAATAATCTTTTTTACATATTTTTGCCACATTGCCAACAGACCTGCAGGCTTACCAGCTAGCGCAACTGCTGATTGTGACCAGCATTTTTGCTGGGAAATTTGTAATTAGGTGTGGTTGAAAAACCACACCTACTGTTATCGCTCAGACTGACCGTTATTATTCTTCCACCGATTTTTCAAAACCTATCGTTCACACCATCGACACCATTCATACCTCATATTATACCTTTATACCCCCTCCAGGTTGCTATTACTTTTATTATCTTTATAGCATATACACTTTTTGAGATATTTGACATTTTATCGCCAAAAAATGAATGGGGGTCAATGGGCACGTGCAGTAGGTTAGCTCACGGTGAGAATGATTTTGAATCACTTAACGTTCTGTCAACAACCTTGGAAAAATGGCAACGAGAAATGCCATAGCTAACGACGTAGCCTACTTCCGTCTGCAACTGAAATGATCATACTCACTTTAGCTTTCAAAAATAATAATCATTGCCATTGGACTATAACTACAACAAATGCTGCATCATTCGCCACGAACACGCAGGTTATTGGCCTTATCTACGGTGCTAGCCTAGTCGTCAATGTCCCAGTTATAGTAGCCTATTCATATTTCTCTGAAATTGTAAACAAATTCCAATGCAGGATTGCTGCAGAGTCGCCGCTTGTGCATACATGAACCTCTCAAGTTGCACTGCATGATTAAATAGCCCAAACCCGTTTGCAACCATCTTGCCAGTCAGACAATGACATGCATAAAATGTACCGTTTCTACACACTACAAAAACGTTTGTTCCGATATAGGCTAGCCTCTAGGCTACTATTAAAAAGTTGAAACTGTTACAAATAAACATTCGGTGTATTTTCCTTTGCGTAGGCTACGCCTACCCAATGTAGTGTTAACATTTTTTTCTACAAATCTCTGATAAACAGATTAAGGAACCAAATATCCTAACTCGTAATGATTCTACAACTGGTTTCTGTTGAATGTTGAAGAGATTCTCTTATTCCATTTTGCCACTGCCCAGCAACGTTGATGTTTCCACAGCGCTATCGCACTCGTGGCTACTAATAGCCTACGATGCTGTTATGTAAAAACACACGTAACGTTACTTTTTAAGGTATATAAATACATTGGGCTACGTATTTTATCCAAATTATGCACATAACTGTTCCGTTGTATTATGAATGTACTGTATGTGATCATTCTGACATCGTAGCTATCAGCAAGTGTTTTGATGTGGGTCAGAAATAGTCATGAGCATCTGCCACAGTTCTGTGGTATCTGCAGATCCATAGACTAGAAAAATAAGGAGAAGCACTGAAATAGCTTGAATAAGGAACAGCGCCTACAGTGGCTGAATGGGAAAACTACAGGATCGGCGGTTCTTTTATCCACTGATTTTAATTTTAATTATATACTTTTTCAGTTTATGATTGAGGCGAGGCCCCTTTCAGTTGAGAGGCTCTTTTCAGGTGAAACAAATGAAACATAGCAAAAGCCGCCTATGCTTCCCGTCTCTGATCCAAATCCAAATGCTGTCACGTAACGTTATGTTGTCTAAGTTACAAAATAGGCTACAATTGAATTGTTTACAAAACATTTTTAGCGCTGTTGAAATTTTTGGCTATGTTTTAGCTAAATGCTCATCTAGCCTACTAATCACTCCATTCAACATTATTCAACGAATTCTGATTTATGTCTTAATAACTTCCTAACAAAACATGACAAAAGCATAAGCCAGCTAGCTAGGCTACTGTGGTTAAGCTACCAGGAAAAACAAACCTTTCACTCTGCATGAAAATGCCAAGGTGACCGGTGCCAGTTAACTACGTTAGCAAAATGCAATCGATTATAACAACAGCAAATAAACTATCCGCTACACGTGATTGGGTTATAATCTCAAGTTTATGCGAGTCAACAACATTAATCTAAGTTACTATTAGCAAACGATAGCCTATGTTTAATTATTGCTTTAGATAGCTGCATGCTAGGTAGGCTGAATAGAACGCTGAATTCAGCACAGGACATGTGGTTTGGACTTGGTGAGATCTGTAATCGGAATCAGATTTGTTTAATAAAGTGGAGAAATCAGTAGATGAGCATTTGGTTAAAACCTAGGCAAAAATTGTATGAACCCATATTTTTCTACAAACACAACTACAACTGTGTCCGAATTGTCAGAATCAGCACACACTACTATTTGAGTATGCCAGTTGAGTATTTTTTTTTTTGAAAAGCTGTTAAATTAGGCTAGCCTTACGTGCACGGCCAAATTGAGTGTTCTCAATATCCCCAGATGATGTAGCCAAAGTGTGTAAAGGAAACTGATGTAGCCTAGGGCCTAGGCTACTTATGTCCAGGTTTATATGGAGGATATTTCACATACTGCATGTCACTGCAGTGTAGACTACAGTAAGCAATATGCTAGTACACAGGACGCAGTAAATTGGGCATTCACAATGCCTTCCTCTACAACACTGTTATGACCCAACAATACTATCCCAGATGATTTGACATTACCTTTTTGTGCTTTTATCACAATACATTACTTCTTTGTATCACTTCCAGGTTCTTTAGACTACTTACCACAAAATAGGCTACATCACCATATTTTAACACTTTCACTAGATCCCTATACCGCATTAACAGTTCATACCATTTCCACCTTTTATTTTCCACCTCACACTATACCATATTACCATCTTTCTATGCCATTTCCAGCCATTGATATTTGTGAAGCAACCACAGCTACAATTTCTTTAGGAATTGTTAATCTAGTTGTCCATAGTGTCACCCAGGTATAGAGGCTTTCTGTTATGACCCCGAAATGGACTGGACCCAAACGCACGACTCAGACACAGGAATGCCAATACTCAGATATTTATTGCTTAAGCAGGGAAGTCCTGAAGCATGGGGAGAAAGGCAAAGACAGGTTAATGTTCCAAACCGGAACTGGACTTGACAGACAGGGTAGGTAATGTTCCAAGCCGGAACTGGACTTTGCTGGACTTTACAATCAGACAGCAGTAGTTCCAAGCCGGAACTGGACTTGACAGACAGGGTAGGTAATGTTCCAAGCCGGAACTGGACTTCGCAATCACACAGAAATAGTTCCAAGCCGGAACTGGACTTTACAGACAGGGAGAATATTTATGACAGACAGTCCAGGTGTGAAGCTGCAGGGAAGCAGGGGAAGTAGGAGAAGCCGGGGAAGGTTTGTGGAGCAGGGGATGAGCGGGAGCGGGAGCGGTAGAGCAGGACAGTGGAGCGGAGTCCAGGCAGGACGCAGGCGTGGCAGCAGGGCAGCAGGGCAGCGGCAGTAGCAGCACGGCAACAGCAGGGCGGCAGCAGCGACAGCAGAGGCAGGAGCGACAGCACATCAACAGCACCGCAACACTGGCTGTAAGCGGGCACCGCCGCAGGGTGGAATCGCAGAAGCCCAAGCTGCATGCACACACGTCAGGTGGAAGGCAGGGAAACCGCAACACAGGCAGGGATTTACTGACAACTGCAGGCTGGAAGACTTTAAGCAGACAGAATCAGTTAGCGAGACGAAACAATGAACAGCAGGTAATGCTGTTCCAGACTGATCAGACTAGATTAGACAGAATAGCAGGGCGATTAACGCCGACACGGA
Source organism: Synaphobranchus kaupii (assembly GCA_029718625.1). Taxonomy (NCBI): domain Eukaryota; kingdom Metazoa; phylum Chordata; class Actinopteri; order Anguilliformes; family Synaphobranchidae; genus Synaphobranchus; species Synaphobranchus kaupii. The sequence goes on from CM056395.1 coordinate 11,123,822, forward strand.
ACTAAACTGTTTAAAGTAGTAACTAGACAAAGATACTAGGACTCAAGACAAGACCAGAGGTTTTTCACCCAGCGGGTTAAGCGAACAAGACTTTTGCGAACTTGGTCGGAACAACAATTAATGAACGAGCACAGGACAGAGAACACCGGGTGACTAAATACAAACCTTAATTGGTATCAATTATGTGCCATGTGCGAATGTGTGCGTGAGTGATTAACGGAGCAGAGAGTGTGCGAATGTGTGCGTGAGTGATTAACGGAGCAGAGAGTGTGCGAATGTGTGCGTGAGTGATTAACGGAGCAGAGAGTGTGTGGAATGCATGCGGAACGGGGAAATGGGATAGGCAGAAAAGAGTGGGGTGAAACAGAGTGACACAAACAGGAAACCACGCCCAACCTGCAGCAACGGGGAAAACGGACTATGGAGAGACAAACACGAGACAGGGGGAGAAGGAAAACACGGGACACAACAGGACGGGAGTGAGATCATCACACTTTCCCGTCCAAGTGGAATACGTGCTCCAGTGGACTACCTGACACAGGGGCCTATCTGTTCCCAGGTGGACATTTGTAACAGTGGATTTACCCGTCTCCAGTCTACACGGTCTAGGATATTACCGGTCCATGTCAAGAATCTGAAGTCAATACTTCATGCCTCTGCGATCAGGAGGATTTGATCCAATGACTTGCATTCCTAAGATTAACGCTGATGTTCTCCATTTTTGGAAGCCACTCTGGTTGAATGCATCTGCTAAGTGAATGTTAGTATAATGGCTCCTCAAGACCCAGATTGAACTTCTCAGTTCAAGATTTAAAAAAAATGGTTCCAGACCATGTTTCTGAGAGTAGTGTGTTTTGGATTCCCTGCGAAACCTTCTTCATAAAGGCCAAAACAGACAAATTGGCATGGGCTTGCAAAGTATTTCTGTCCTGTTATATTATCAAAGCGTGTTTACTTTAAGAATCATTATGACTTCATGTTTCATGCAAAAGAACTCAAAACTGCTCTGGCGCCAAATCTCTCATATGTGCTATAGCAGGGGAATGATTCCCGATTCCTGATTCCATTAATAAAATAGCAAGAGCATCTGAATTCTTTTCAGAAATGATAATACACCATGGGGCAAATTCAACCCAATCACATACTGTGGCAAAAACTCACTAAAGAATCTGCAACTATATGCCATTGTTTCTTTCAGTAGTCTGCCCCTTACAAAAAAAAAATCACAATATCACATGTGAGAATAAAAAGAAAAGAAGTCACATAAAGTCATGTAAAATTAGCATATTCACATTTGGCATATTCGCATTTGGCTAAGGCATACTATTTCAGCAGATGACCTGAGACCTCCTGAGGATGCTTCCACCAGTATATTAATGAGCCAGTAGGAAGCACTCTTACCTCTGGACCAAAGCCCCAGCACATTGATGTGGACACCGTGCTGTAGGAGGTGTTGGCTTTTGGATTAGATGTTAAACTGAGGTCCTGACTCGGTGTCAATAGACTCAAGATGGCCGCCGTGCATCGCCCAGGTGGGTGCCACACATAGGTAGTGGTTGAGGTAAATTCCCTCTTTCACTGTAAAGTACATAGCGCTGTGTGCTGTATAACAGCCATCGATCATTCCATTATATTATTTTCATTCATTTAGTTTTCTCAGGTCTCCCATCCAAGAAATAATCAGACCCAGCCCTGCCTAGCTTCAGTCATAATGTGTCCCTCGTACCTTCCAATGCTCCTATCTCGTCCTGTCAATTTTCCAGCATGTCACATGTTTTTTTGTCCCCAAAACTGAATAATCATAAATGTGAGAGGTTTCCATATCTGCTGGTGGCAACACCGTGTACTGCTTATTGCATCGACAAAAGCCCTAAGTAGCATACTATCAAATATTTGTAATCATTGTTTAAACCGTTCTACATTATTTAGTCCCAGTCTGGTTGAGTGTGAATGATGTAATAATTTGAAAAATGTTTAGTTTCCACCGAAGCCACTCTCTTGTCAAATTAAACAGAAACGAGTGAGAAAAATATCATGACATAAGACAGATGTGCGTTGTCACGCATGCATGTTTGATGACCATTCTGAAAGCAGTTTATCACACGCGGTCATGCCTAACGCTAATCGCGGTGTTTAAAACGTGTATTTAGAACTTACAGTATAAGGGAACAATGCGTGGTAGCAAGTTACAGCTGCTTTCATTTATCTTTGCTGAAATGCTATTACCACAGACTATTTTGTTTCTGATGAAGTACTTAATTCCCTTTTCTGGAATTACTAAGAATTCTCGAATTTCTACCTCACCTTCGGCCACCACAGGCCACAGCAATGGCCACCCCTCTGTTCATCATTATCATTTGTTTCTGATAGCTACAATTCTGCAATGACAATGACAAACAACACAAAGTCCGACCCCAAGCCACTGTTCATTGACGACACCAAAAATGTAAGGGAATATCTTAACAAAAATGCTCCAAAATGGACCGATAATCTACTTTGCTTTGCCATGCAAGTTTTTTTTTTTTTTTTTTTTCAAGGCTAGGTTAACCAGCACGGTCTATTCCTTGTAAAGGTTACACACTGCCTGGCCAAAAAAAAAGTCGCACACTCTAATATTTCTTTGGACCACCTTTAGCTTTGATTACGGTGTGCATTCGTCATGGCATTGTTTTGACAACCTTATGCAATGTCACAACATTTATTTCCGTCCAGAGTTGCATTAATTTTTGGCCGAGATCTTGTATTGACGACGGGAGAGTCGAACCACTCCGTAAAGTCTTCTCCAGCACATCCCAAAGACTTTCAGTGGGGTTAAGGTTGGTGGCCAATTCATGTGTGAAAATGATTCCTCGTGCTCCCTGAACCACTCTTTCACAATTTGAGCCCAATGAATCTTGGCATTGTCGTCCTGGAATATGCCCATTGATGGGATAACCTTGTCATTCAATACATTCAGGTACTCAGCTGACTTAATTTTATAGCTGCATAACGTTGCTGAGCCTAGACCTGACCAATTGAAGCATGACGGGTTCAACGACGACTTTTTTTTTGGCCAGGCAGTGTATGAAGGTATGACAAAAAGCAGATGTAGGCAAAAGGTTTTCATTTTACGCGGATGGAATTGTTATCGATTCCTTCTGTCCCAAGTTAGACGTGTGGTTCTTCCCGTCCTGCATAGCAGTCCCTCCAAGCAAACATCCCGGGCGCTGGGTTGTGCTAAGCCCATTTTTAATTCATAAAAGCCGAAAGGATGGATTCAATATTCATGTACAATCTGTCTATAAACAACGGATAATGCATCTGTGGGGCATCGCAACACAAAGGAAAGTTCTGTCTATCGCACAAGAAGTGAACTGTGAAGGTCTAAACAGGATATGAACCGGCATACATAGGTTAACATCTGCCTTACCACACTGCCTGGATTGATATTTCCCGAGAACTAAAAAAGTGGGAAAACTGAGAGATAAGAGAGTGTAAGGAATTTTCCGGCAATTCAGGGAAGTCCATATTATATAAAAATTGGCAGCTAGGAAGGCGATGATACCAACTTCTAATAAGGGCAGAATGTTCAGAACTGTTTAACTTTATTATAGTAAACGTCATTATGAACAACTTATTTTTAGACAAGACATTTTATTCAAGTTAGTAATTATGAGGGTGAGTGAAATGGGCCAATGTAGAATAATAAAAATGCATGATTTTTTTGTTCGCAGCAATTTAAGACAAAGACCAACGCAAAAAAAAAAAAAACATTCCCAAGCTCGTCACTTACTGAAAGCAGTCACTGACTTGATGTGATGCATCAGAGTTAACCGTAAATTATGTTATTTGTGAGCACAAGGGCTAAGGTCAATACGAGTGCAAAAAACCCCGCCCCCGCTTCCCATTAAACTATTTACTTGCTTCATAGGGGTCCTGAAAGACAGGCCTGAATATTATTTTTCTTTTGCGTGTGATGAATCCACATAGCTGTATAGGCACTGAAGCAATCACAGTGTAGTCCGGGGTTAGGAAACCCTGGTCCTGGAGTGCCAGTGCTGTTTCTGGTTTTTGTTCCATCTGAGCTTGGTCACAAGAGTTTGATGGACGATTGAGAGTCTGAGCCTGAATGTTCTGAATGGTGAAACATTGGCCGAATCCCAAACTGAGCCTCGTGGACATGCGGAATTTAACCACGTATTTCCAAGGGCAGGTAAGTCTGCATTGATGCAGACTTGCAAAAAGTGCGGGTAGAGTGTGAAGAGTCCACATAAGAGCACTTGCCAAAAACACTGTTTTCACAACGGGACGGGCCTCAGCACTCGCGGACCTAAACGAGAGTCCACGAGTCTGCGAGTCCAGAGAATGGGATTGAGCCACCGAGTGCTTCCAGCACACAGTCACTTGCATTCATTTAACCCGATTCATTCAAATTAATCCAGTTAAGTGGTTACAGGTTTGGATGGAGCAAAAACCAGGACCGGCTCTGGCACTAGCACTCCAGGACCAGAGCGTTGCCCTACCCCTGGTTAAGTCAGTTGCTCAGTAGTGGCCTACCTTAGAATTTAACTGGCAACCTCCGGTTTGGAGTCTCAGCTCCTTATCGACTACACCACCCTGCCACCCCGAAAGAAAATGTCACTTACTTCACGATATTAATTCAGTTGAGGCACAGCAAGAACGTAGAAATGGATGTTTCTCACCCTTCTGATCTCACGATTCTGTGAGAACGTAGTTTTTATATATTGTTTTTCGGTGTTCTTTTGGATACAGTAAACATGAAACCAATCTGTTCACAAGTGTTTCTGATAAACAGAAGATCATTTCCCGGCAATCTTCCTCGAGTTCTCAGCAGACATTTTAACCCGTGCGCCGTTTAACTCTCTGAGAGTTATCTTTTTTTTAAATAAATCAAGTTTCAAATGCAGAGGCGTAAAAAAAAGTGTAAATGTCTGTTAAAAAAAGAGTAAGCAACCGTTCAATAAAATCCTATACTTTCATTATATCGCCTTTGCAAAGAAGTTTTTTGACAAAAGGACCTGACACTCGGCATGAGGTAAATTTATAGTATTATCGTAACTCGTAAGATTGTACAGGGTTGATTATGTTCTCTCTGGAATTATGAATTGGCAGACAAAGGCTTTTATTTTTTGTTACAGGTCAAGGTGTAGAGATCATTTCATGAGTGGGGGGGGGGGGGGTATATTTGATCATTGGTCAAATATATTATAAACATTCCATTTATTCAGCTTATTTCAATGTCCAGTCTGACCGTGCTGAAGTGTCCTACTTTTAAGCATGTTTAATGCACAAACACAAATTGCCCCTTGATGCCTTTCACATTTCGGGAATCTTAATTATAAACGCTTATTCTGACTCTTTCAATGTATAGCCGTTGTGCTAACTGTGAAACACAGCCTGCTTCCAGAGTATAAAACACTGACAGATGTTGCGGTGTCGGTGTCATAATTCCTTATGACTCGAAGTGCAGTAGGTTTCCAGTGTAAAATGGAAGTCTGATGTCCATTTAGTATGATGGTAAGCACGGGGGTATATTCAGTGTGTGGCAAATCCATACAACTTAAAGAAGCAAAAAGAAGAAAGGTTTTTGGCAGACCTTTCCAACATAAATTAGAGAGAAATATAGTTTATTATTCAATTTATTATAAGTTGCTGACAAGTCACACATGGAAGAGGTTAAAAACGGGTGTGAACTACTGATGTATACTGCCATCTAGTGGTAATGACTGAAAATGAAACACAACTCTTGACTTCAACATGGCAACAATTTTATCTGTGGTATGTGAAGTTGCTTCAGTATCTTTACAGCTGTATAAATTGACAATATGTAACAATGTGGAATGTAGATCTGTTAAAAAAGAGAATTAATTGGATGCTGTCACATGCATGTGGAATAATGAATATCTATGTTCTGTAAGAATTCCAGGGGCAGTAATGAGCATCGCCAGTCAAGCAGTCTTACAGCATGTCACAAAGATGGGAAACTGATGTCATAGTTTAATGTGGGAGGGCCCTGTTCCCCTGTCACTCATCCTCAATGAAACTGGAATCAGCCAGTTTTTTAAATAAAAAAAAAAAGAATACAGAAATATGTTAGATGGTTCTTATCAGTTATAAAGCACTTATATTAGTTTTATGGGGGGGGGGGGGGGGGGGGTCGTGTCTGTCGTGTTTTGCTGAGTGCCTCTTGTGTCTGTTCATTCTATGTGGTGTGCACAGGACTCCTTGATTGGATAGATGCACTGGACACCCCTCCAACGAACGGGCAGGAGTTGTGGCAACAAGCTGTTTTGTGGTTACGGACTTAGTAACCACAGACGTCTAGTAACCACAAAACTAGGCCTCTGTGAACAGATGTAAGGCGGAATTGTGTTGAACGCTCATGTGAATTATTTACATGGGATGTATGACTCTCCAGATTTTTATAAACTACACTGTGGTTACTAGTGTTAAAATGTCCAAATCAACACCCTTTCCAGCTTGACAAACTGCTGGCCATGTCTTTAGCAGAGACAGAATGCCAATTAATTATTTTTGTTGATCAAGGCTTGGCAAAAGATGGTTGGCGGAATGGCGCAGTCTGCACTGTGGGAAAGAAAAGCCAGCTGGCACTTCGGCTGTTCTGGCTTTCTTTCCCCCCCTTTTCCAAAAAATGCCTCAGCTTCACAAACACACACTCTAAGCTTGCATATTAAGACTGGTGTTTCCTTAGTAACTCATTTCTTTTCAGAGGCCACTTGGCCGTTTGGTCCTTTGTTCTTGGTTTTTTTTTTCCTAGGCTGCTGTGTTAAAGGCAATTGTGATTTTGACTTTGATTTTTGGCCTTGTGATGTTGTGGCTTTTCCACTTTTTTTTTTTTTTGGAGAGACAGATGATGTCATCTTGGATAGGGATTCTACAATTGCCTAGCAGCCCTGGCGTTGGCACTGAGGGTGAGGACTACCATCCGTACAGGACAGAGAAGGATCTGGAGCCGCTTCCCTGCTGGAACAGGATATCTCGAGCACACAGAGAAGGATCTGGAACCTCTTCCCTGCTGGAACAGGATATCTAGAGCACACAGAGAAGGATCTGGAACCTCTTCCCTGCTGGAACACGATATCTAGAGGACACAGAGAAGGGTCTGGAGTCGCTTCCCTGCTGGAACAGGATATCTAGAGGACACAGAGAAGGGTCTGGAGCCACCTCCCTACTGGAACAGGATATCTAGAGCACACAAAGAAAGTCCCTGTGCTGGAGAGAATTCACAGTAACACAGAACGGCAGTTCAGATTCGTAGACGGTCCTGCCAGCAAAGGTCCACACCTAACCAAAGGCGCTGACAATGACATGCATGATGTGGTTTCACTTCACTGATTTATTTGATTTAAAACAGATAATTTAAAAAAATCTAATAAAAATTTCAATCCAAACACTTTCCCCTGCATAGCGAAGGGCTGAAACGGTCCAGCGTCGCGTGTGAGGGAGGCATTAGTCCGCCGCGTCACTCCGCCGAGGAGAAGGCCTTGAGCAGCAGGTCGGCCGCCAGCCCGGGGGAGATGTCCCCGCGGGTCACCCGGTCCTCCAGGGAGGACAGGCCGCCCCTCACAGCGGGGTGCTCCTGGAAGTGGCGCAGGACGTTCTCCTGGATCAGGCTCCACATCCACACCTTCTGCTGGCTCCGCCTCCGCCGCCCCAGCTCCCCGCTGCTCAGCATCGCCGCCTGGAACTCCCGCATCCTCGCCCACAGCTCCGGTACGCCCTCTCCCGTCCGCGACGACACGCGCGCCACCTGCCGACGGCACGCGTTACACATACCGGGGGGCAGGGCAACTCTGGCTCAATTAGCCAATTAGCAGTAAAAACCAAAGCCTGTTCACTGGCAATTATATCAGTGGGAAATTTTCCATCCAGGGGTTCAAGAATAGTCTTTTGTTGTCATTCATGAACGCATCTACAAATGTCACTAGAACAGGTAAAGGACTCAGTTAATTAAATAATAATGTGCAGAACATGGCGTGAAACAAATATGGCTCTTTTTTCCCCCACCCCTGAACTAGGCCCCGCGTTATTAGCATTGTTAGCTTGGTTTTCTTACTTCTGAAAATGCATTAAGGAGCACGACCGAGAACAACACCGCGGAAATCGACGTTCGGCACTGTAATATAGTGCCAGAAACACACGTTACCGACAGCAAGATCCTGCACTTAAGAAGCGGAGAAGGAACTGGGAGCTGAATACGCGATAGCTCTGTACAGCTCTGTACAATCTGTGGTGACAGTGCGGGAGGGAAGGTCACCCCTCAGCCCAGACTCGCACCATATTTAAGCGGTTTTAAATATGCGACCTCAACACGCCAGCTGAACCCGAGCGAGAACAATCGCACGCGTGCGAAATACAATTATTTTTCGAGCAATGACGGGAGTAAAGAGGTTAAGACATTTCTGAGTGCAGGACACAACCTTCCACAATGATGTGTTCATCCACAAGAACTGAATGCTTAGAGAACAGACTTAGGGATTACAGTTCCTTCTAATCAAAAGGTCACGCTCTCTCTAATGGTCAGCAGGGGCAGGTCACATGCTCAGAGGGTCAGGAACATAGAGCGTAGATGGGAACTGGAGAGGGTGGGAGGGGCCAGGCAGTGAAGCACCCGGAAGTATGCTTGCTGAGCGCAAAAGGGCTTTCTGCCCATTGAAATCAATGGAGAAAACCAAGCTGATTTGACAACCAAAGAAAACATAATCGGTCCATTTTTTATGATCTTAGCATTCATTATGTGTAGCAGTTTGTGAAACAATGATTGTTTTGGCCCAGAAGTGTCTAATTTTTTAATTAAAATTACATTTTCCTAAAAATGTAACATATTTTCATAATCTGCTTTTCATATGAAACGAGACGACCGTTAATCGAGTTTAAAAATATCATCAGGGAAGTTTAATTTCGCCTTCAAAGGTGTGATATTTCCCATTCAATTTAATGGGAGCTCCAATCTTTTGCGCTCACAGCACAGTGACACGTGCAGTACGGGCTTACTTCCGGGTCCTTCAAAACTTGGATTGGTTGAGGGCGTACTTTCCTGCCTAGTTAATATACATGTCTACGGTCAGGAAGCACATACCTTTGGGTTCCACGTTTTGGACTTTTTCCGGAGGAGCTTCAGGGCGCTGGTATACTCCGCTTGTATTCTGCGAGCAGGGACTAGCAAATCTCCATCTGCTTTGGTGACCACAACCAAGTCAGCCATTTCAATGATCCCCCTCTTGATTCCCTGTGCACATTCAGTTCACAGGTGTTAGTTCAGTAGTCTGGGAGATAAGAGAAGTTAAAGCTAATGAAACAATTCAACACAGAAGCGGAGTTGCAAATTGCCCTCAGTTAAAAGACTGACCTGCAGTTCATCGCCCCCTGCAGGCGGGATGAGTAAAACGAACATATCCACCATGTCAGCAACTGCGAACTCCGACTGACCCACGCCTAATGCGGAAAAAACAAAGACAATATTCATGGAAAGGTGAACCGCCCCCCCAGGCCAATGTCCACATTTACATACAACTAATAATTTCCCAGATAAAGTTTTTACTCTTATAAGAGAAAGCTCCAAACCTGAAAGAACGGGGAGTTGTGATACGAGTACAAATACAACACTACTAGGTTACACTGCACCATAATAAACAACAGAATAATAACTCCACATAACCAGGCACTAATACACCTACATGCACCTGAACGGTGGAACCTTACCTACTGTTTCCACTAAAACTATATCGTACCCGGCTCCTTCACAGAGAACTATGGCCTCGTTCGTGGTCCTGGTGACCCCTCCCAGCGTGCCTGACGTGGGGGACGGGCGAATAAAGGCCTGCATGTCTCTGGATAGCTCCGTCATGCGGGTTTTGTCACCCATTAAAGACCCTGAAACAGATATGGTAATATGTAGTTCCAGAGCAGCTGCATCGACTGAATACAAGCCAATAAGGACACAGATAAAGGTGAGGGAACACACACATCGCTGGGTAACAAGGGAATGCATAAAGGAAAAGATTCACCTAAAACTGTAAAAACGGTATCTATCTGAGATAATACAAATGGCACCCCTAAAAGCTAAATCACTCCCATTGCCACACTTTTACAATCACTGTTTAATACAAAAACACTCACTCATGTTCTTGGAAATTTGTCATTATCTTACCAATTAAAAAATTTTTTTAAATTTTTTTAAATAAATCATATATCTACATGTGCAGGCATCTGTGCTGTGTTTGAAAAAAAACAACAAAAAAAACAAGTTGCCATCTATGATATTCTTACCTTTTAAAACTTAATCTTGTAAGAAGATATATGTATCCACTTCTGTGTTTCCTTTACCTCAACCCCCCCCCCCCCCCCCCCCCACATTCACTGCAAACTCTCTCTGCACTTTAGGTGAAGTGCTTGATGGGAAATGGTTTGAAGACCCATTTTACTGAGCAGGACAGAATTGTAAAAACTTTACATCGCACAGGCGGAACATTCCCAACCCTACGAAACTGTAGCCCGCTGTTTATTCTTACCTCCTGTAGTGCAGGAGGAGGGGGTCTACAGCCAATACCGAAACTTTGTGGCCACTTCCAGTCAACATCTTCCCAAACACCTCAATGAAAGAGGACTTCCCTGCACCTGGGGGACCGGACA
>CM056395.1:11134974-11352546 GCA_029718625.1 Synaphobranchus kaupii
TCTAGGAGGGATGGTCGTAGTAGCTCGTGTGGATAATAATTCAGTGTCACCACACTGTCTCTCTGACCGAGGGAGGCTGAAACTTATAGCGCTATGCTAGTTATGCAGCCAACATTTCGTTCATTTACATTGAATGACTGGAAAAGCTAACGTAGCTAGCTACCAATGGAATTGACATAATCGCTGCAATCTGGCTAGCTAGCCCGCAATACAGCATTTACCTGCTTCAAAAGACCTCTTCCTATTGCCACCATTATTTCACGGACGTTCTTTGGCATGCACTTACACAGCAGGTTGTGCACATTCTCACAGTCAATGGCATTTAAAGAGCCACTATCTGACTAGTAAGAATGTAGACAAAGTTGACCTAGCTGTCCACCTCTGCTTGTTGTGGAAAAACATTCACTTCCGACTTCCTGTGACATGGACAGATCCTTCCGGTGGGATTACCACAGAACTCAAGAGAAATGTATTTAATATTTGAATCATTTCCCATTATTTTCTTTACCTTTGATATCATTTTATTTTATGGAGTTGAAGAGCAGGACGTCTATTTGTAAGAGAAACACAAGTAATGTTTGTTCTTTACACTTTCATCTCTCAAGTCGGTGTACTGTAGCCTACATCAGCTGCAAGGGAGTTCATACAACAGAACCTTTTGGAACCACTAGATGGCAGTCTTTACTGTGATAATCACAATACAGACAAACCAAAAACACAACAACCATTTTTACCACGTTGTTTGTTTTCAAAATATTTTCAACGAAAATCCAGAAAGCAGGATTACAGAGTTAGCTGGATAAGTGCACTAAGTTAAAGCGGGAACAGCTCTTTTTACTTAAAAGTCTATGTACCAGATTTAGGAGGGGATCTGGGTTTTACTCAGTGCACCTATCCAGCTCAGTAATCCTGCTTTCTGGAACAGGCCCCTGATCATATGGCTACCATTTGGATTTTCCAGATGAATTCCAACTATATATGAAGTATGCACATGTGAATGTATGTCACATAATTTACATTACTGCATTGCACACGGTCTCTTCCCCTTGCAGTTATTGTATTTTGTCTCTGCAGAGGTTGTGACGACACTTAAATAGGCCTTAACGTATAAAACTCTGAGAATGAAAACCTAACTGCTATATTAATTTGTTTGTATGAGCAAGTTGCATCTCTGATCTCTCTTTCTTTCCACTGTTGATCCATTGAGTTTTCATTGACAGTGTGGCATAGTGGACAAGGACCTGAACTGGTACCTAAAGCCTTAAGAACAGCCTCATATTCTGCTGGGGAAAGCCAAACAGAACCGTTTGTATCATACACTACTCACAAAAAGTTAGGGATATTCGGCTTTCGGGTGAAATTTCAGGATGAACCTAAAATGCACTATAACCTTTACAGGTGAAATTAATTTGACCTTCTCTAAACTTTTGAATGCACATGTCCAACTATTCAATGTTTCAGTACTTTTTGCACAACTTGCTGTTCTCTAACAAGGAGCTGAACGGCAAAATTCACAACAGGTGTTTGATCCATGAATCGACCAATAAATTTCCTGGTTCAATTAGAATTGGTATTTAAACAGTCCTCTTCATCATGCTGTTCACATTTTGACATCATGAGACCAAGACGACACCTAACAATTGATCAACAGTACCTCGCCATTGCGAGGCTTCAAACAGGATGTTCTCAGAGGGAAGTGGCCACTGAGCTTAGAGTGTCACAGAGTGTCATCAGCAGGTTGCAACAGAGATACAGAGAGACTGGAAGAGTCACAGAAAGGCATAGAAGTGGACGTCCTTTGGCCACATCCCACACTGATGACCGCTTCATTGTGAACAGTGCCCTGCGGAACCGGATGATGAATGCCACTCAACTCCAGGCACATTTAAGGGAGGTGAGAGGCACCCAAGTGTCACGTCAGACCATTCGAAACCGTTTACATCAGCGTGGTCTGCGTGCTAGACGACCTGCAAGGGTACCTGACCACACCACCAGGCACAGGCGTCATCGTCTTGCATGGGCCAGGGAGCATTTACGCTGGACGAGGGACCAGTGGGCCTCAGTGCTGTTCTCTGATGAAAGTCGATTCACGTTGAGCAGAAATGATGGCCGCCAACGATGTTGGAGACGTCAAGGAGAGCGCTATGCATCAGCCACTGTTGTCACCAGACGACCCTTTGGTGGTGGCGGTGTTACAGTGTGGGCAGGTGTGTCTAGTCAATACAGAACTGCCCTACACTTTGTGAATGGTACAGTGACAAGCCCATACTACCTGAATAACATCATTAATCCAGTCATTGTGCCCCTGCATGAACAACACAGGCCTAATTTCATCTTCATGGACGACAATGCTCCAGCTCATCGAGGTCGCATCATTAGGGAAAGGCTGCTGGAGACTGGGGTACCTCAAATGGAGTGGCCTGCACTTTCTCCAGACCTGAATCCCATAGAAAACCTATGGGATCAGCTGACTCACCGTGTAGAGGCTCGTAACTCTGTACCCCAGAACCTCAATGACCTGAGGGCCGCCCTTCAAGAAGAGTGGGATGCCATGCCTCAGCAGACAATAAGTCGACTTGTGAACAGCATGAGACGTCGTTGTCAAGCTGTAATTGATGCTCAAGGGCACATGACAAGTTATTGAGACATTGACATTTTTGTTGTGGTATACCCACCACTGTTGTTGGCTTTTGTTTCAATAAATTGTTTGAGATGAGGAAATCACCATTGCGAGCTTCTACTTAAATGCCCTACTTTCATGATACGTATAATATCACTGTAGCGTGAACTTACATTTTCCATAAATTTCACCCGAAAGCCAAATATCCCTAACTTTTTGTGAGTAGTGTATATCAAGCTGTGAAAACTTCTAGTTTGAAGTGTTGAATAAAGGATCTGAATGTCTGCAAAGTCAATCATTACATACTAAATATTGCATGTACAATTCCAACTTTACAATATCATCGTACCATTACTGAACACATTTAGATGTAACTTAAAAGTGGAGAGGACTTTGTCAATCCAATACAAAATGTGTGTGTACACATATGCGTTTCTCGCTCCAGGTAGAACTCAAGTCTTTCCAATACCACCTTATAACATGTAACAAACACAAATGACAAAATACACAGAAAATCAGTAGTGCCAAGGTTATTTTCATACTGAGGAAATAATGCAATTCTTGTAATTAAATGACTTTATTGAATCTTCCAGTAGAGGCCTGATAGCTGTTGAATTTAACTGCTTTCTGGGAATATGACTCAAGAGCAAAATTGTCAGAAAGGAAATAATGCAGGGAAGGTAACCATCTGAAAAATGCAGATACAACAAATAACTGAAAACATTTTTTTTAAAATACAAACATTTGACATTTTAATTAACAGTGAATGGGTTTTCCTGAAGTTAAAAAAAATTTAAAGTACGAAATTAAAATTCAGTTTTTAAAAAAAAACAATACTGCATGGCCATCAGTAACTTGCTCAGGTCTCAATTTACTTGTTTTTTCTGTCGACAACTTAAAAAAAAGATACAATATTAAAAAGGCTTGGCCAACACATTTCATAACATTTATTCATCGAAGCCCTGCAGAGTCAATGAAATAGGAGGACACAGTTGGACAGAATTTTCCACAACGCAGCGATAAACACAAGCTGTACCATGCGCAGCTCAGAAATACTCCGCTGCGACTGTGCGGTCGTCACGCTATTAGTGACAGAAGACACCAGCACCTCTATTCAAACAGAACTACACTTCCAGAGATTGCACAGCACTTAAGTCTAATAGTCAGTTTTATCTAAACACTCAGCGGAACATTACAGTAACACAAATTGAGAAATACGCACATTACCCCCCCCCCCCCCCCCCCCACCTCACCCCACCCCCACCCCCCTCCCTACCGACACTACCCCTCCCTCCCTCCCCCCTACTGACATTCCACACCACCCCAACCCAGCTGTAAGATTCTGAACTGGAACTTTTCCCACGTGTGCTACAATTTATTATTTTTTTCAGTTCTACAGAAGAACAATGACGCGTCTGGGGAGACGCGTTTATTTAAATTCCCGTCCTAATATAGCCATAAGCAAATTGTAATCAAATTCCTTTAAATATGGCCTTTCTCGATGCATTTTATTTGCTCCAGTTGCCTTCGGTTCTGTGCAGGTGTACAACTGCTAGCACCTCGAGATCACCTGGGTTAACCACGGAATACTGCAGCGTAACCTTGGAAACATGTTCAAATGGAAAGGGCTATAACGAGAGCGGGAGGGCACTGGCAACGAGTATAATGGTCTAATTATTACAGTTGGTCACAAATATCAAGTAACTTCCAGAAACGTAGTCACGTCCCCCCCCTCCCCCGCCCCTCCCCACTAGTCTGCCATGTGCCCGATTCGGACGTCCTTCAAGTAAAACACCCCACCCCCCACCCCCCCACCCTCCAAAAAGCCCAGTACTGGCACTCAATTCAATATAGGATGCAGTCCAGCACTGTTCTCGGGTCAGTCTAGGCCACCGATGTAGTCCAGCAGTGTTCCCAGTTAAGTCTAGGACACTGAAGAGATGGGGTTGTGAGGGGACCCCATTTGAGTGAGCACTTTATCCAACCACTGGAGGGGACCGTGCAGGTGAATCTCGATCCAGCAGGGGGTGCTGGTGACATCCTGCCGGTGATACTCTGCACCCCAGCCCTGGAATACAGCCACAAACCCACTGCATATTAATCATACATAATACACACACACAGTCTCTATGTCCCTGGTTGCCCCTAAAATCCACAACAAGGATCAACAAAATTAATTAGTATATAATTTTACCTGACGTACTTACAGTATGGGCTGTCGGAAAATGCAGGCTAACTGGAATTCAATATACAGCATATATATGCATACGTTTGTATGTGTGTGTGTGTGTGTGTGTGTGCATAAGCAAGTATCTGCTCATGCTCGTGCGCACGCATTCGTATTCGCGCGCGCGCAACACACACCTTGACGAAGCTCATGCGGATGGTGCACATCTTGGTGAGCTCGTAGACGGCCTCGAAGCCGTGGTTGACGGACTGGGCGAGGAGCTCGGCGAACTCCTGGTTGTTGAAGATCTTGAGGCTGCAGCCGCTGGGGATCTTGCAGACGGTGGTGGGGTGGAAGCCGTGGTGGTAGTTGCAGTTGCGGCTCTGGACGAAGATGCTGCTGTCGCTCAGACACTCGGCGTACACCTCGCCGCCCACGTAGTACAGGTGCACGCCTGAGGGGACAGAGCGCCGCCGGTCACTCCTCGACTTACCCGTCTACCCGTTAGCCTGGAGCATTCTGGCCACTCGTTGCATCATTCGCCAAGTCGTTTTTAAACGAGCATAACCACCGCACTCCCTCATACTGTACTACACATAAAGACCGAGTGATGTAATCGTTTCCTCCAGCACTGTGAGCGGAATGCAAAAGCTCCCACTCAAATGAGGTTTATATTTATACCACTTCTAAATGATGTGTTCCAGATGATTATTATTATTGTTTTAGTAACAAAAATACCCTGAGGCTAGGCTGAGGAAACTACATCTGAGGCACAGCTTGTGTTTTGTGTGTGTGTACATAATTGTGTTTGCTATTGGAAGTAAATACCAATCAGCAGTGACTTCTGGCAGTGAGCTTAATTCACAAACCATGGGCAATCTGATTTTCTACCACAGTTTGGACGTTGAAATGGCGAGAAGTGACAGCGCCTGATATCAGGTTAGAGAGTTACAATGGTGTAAAATTAAAACAGGAACATTAAAAGATAAGGCCCATGGGAGTCTCCAATGACTGTACCACTACACAAAATGGCTACCTTTTCCAATGTGCCGCCGGGTGTTCTCGATGGTTGAGTTGCGGTTGACGTTGGACAGGAGGCCGAGGCAGAAGCGGTTGCGGTTGTTGGAGGGGTCGGTGAAGCCGTCGACCAGCACGCTGGTGGACGAGGCCTGGAAGGCCTCTCCCACGCGGTTGTTCAGCTCGTAATAAACAATAGAGCACCAGTGTTTGGGCTCCTCGTAGGCAACCGGCTGAACATCTGCAACGGAATTACAGTCACATGACATCCACAGTCAGTTGATATCCACAGTCTCATGACATCCACACAATCACGACATCACAGGAAGTGTACAAGACTTGAGGTTCATTCCAATCGCTTATTTTATCCGTCCTAGTCTCCTCTGTCCTCGCCTGACCCGGAAATCGATCGAGTTTTGCCATTTTTAAGGACATTCCAAACCACTAAGTGCTCCTCGGAGGAGCGAGCAGGCTACCGGAGGATGCTTCAGCGAGGAAACACGAATGTTGGCTTTGCGGAAGGATTTTTTTGGAACGTGTGACATGTATAAATTATCCACCACTGCAGATCTGCCATGTGGCGGGTACACCCCTACACAAATACAATTTTACTGTTCCTTCACATTTATTATTAAGCGCTTTAAATGACACGCATTCTTTATGACTAACAAAAGCCTCGCTTATTCATGAAAAAAGAGGCAAAAAAGCATGATGGTTAAATGCTTAAGCATAATACGACACTTGACTGAGCAGGGACGTTCATTTGCCTAATACATGTTGCCTCGATTCCTCGTATCTCATCCTTGCATTCTTTCCTCGCGTCCTCTGTTGGGCGGAGCTAAGGAGCGAGGAAAGGATGCAAGGAGTGAAACTAAGCGATTGGAATGAACTGCGTTCGGATCAAATTTAACACATTCCCTTCCCTTGCTCTCTTCCCTCGAGGGAGCCATCTTGTGATGAAATTTGCGACGTGCAGCAAGCAAACTTAACAGGTGCTCAGCAAGGGAGGATTGATGAGAAACAACCAAAAACGGAATGTGGGAGTGAGGGAATATAATTACTTCCTCCCCTTTATTAAATTGGAACCGAATCACACTTGGTGTGGCTGCCATATTTCATCCTGGCATTTGGGGGATTCCCCCCTTGAAGCAAGGGAAGGGAAGGACAGAAAGAAAGCATACTATTTGGATCCAAACGCAGCCCTAGGCTGTGTCTTCAGCACCCTTCCATACTATTGAGTACACTTGCTGAGTAAACAGAACAATAGTTAAAGGTTGTATCAGCGATTTTGGGTGGAAACATAAATGATCACATTCATCTGATTTTTCCTCACGATCCGCTAGCTGCCCGCCCCATAAGCAGGCCGTCAAAAAACCGCGTCTCTGTAGGCAGCCTATGCTCCGAGATCGTACACAAAAACAATGGTACTACCAACTACTCAAAACCAAAATAAACAGTATTCCAACCAATCACAATGATCTGCACAAACGCTAATACTCTTATCTCGCTGAAATCTTGACGGATTTACAAACGGTTTGGTTTCTTACAAACGTTATTAACGTGGTTATAATTCTGGATGCTTGAACACTGTTTTTTAAAACATAACATAATTATTCATAAGTATGTTTGTTTGGGATTTCGCTTCAGAAGTGACGTCACGTTTGTGCAGATCATTGTGATTGGTTGGAATACTGTTTATTTTGGTTTTGAGTAGTTGGTAGTACCATTGTTTTTGTGTACGATCTCGGAGCATAGGCTGCCTACAGAGACGCGGTTTTTTGACGGCCTGCTTATGGGGCGGGCAGCTAGCGGATCGTGAGGAAAAATCAGATGAATGTGATCATTTATGTTTCCACCCAAAATCGCTGATACAACCTTTAAGCAAGCAAAATTTTTTCTAAAGGTAGTATACTTCAATATAAAATTCTTCAAAATGGGCGAACTATCCCTTTAAAACCCCAGGATGATATGCGTATTTCCGGGGTTTCACTGAGTATATTCAGGAGCATACTTTTCAAGAAGAATGCAAACATTTTAGACACATAAATATGATGCACAGCTTCGTTTTAAATGAGGCACTGCTTCTCAGACATTTTACTTCAATAACAACAAAAACAACACGTGAAATGGCCACGCAATGGTGAGATATCTTACGACACTTCCATAGTACGGTTGGAAAACAGTATGGGGAAATCTTTTAGCATACTGCATGTCACATACTAAACAGTACACAGCTGCTAATACACAGTACACAGGGGACAGGATGCAGTAGATAGGGCTCTGTGTCTGAGTCAGAGCCCTATCTACTGCGTCCTGTGTATTATGCACTAGCATACTGTGTACTGCTTACTGCATGCTGTTTGGCACATGCAGTATGAAAAAAACATTCTCAATACTGTTATCAGAGAAAACTGGAAATAAATATATCAGCCAGGGATTTCAAGTACACTATATTTAGAAAACACAACTTTCTCATCCAGTGTACTCAATTAGGGCATTGATTCGGACACAGCCCAGCTCCATAACAGAAAAGTATACTTGTAGGGGGAATCACAAGTGTGCCGTTTGTTCAGAAGTATCATGCAACATCGCTGGGTGGCCAGACTGAGACACAAGATACTCAACTTGCTCATGAAACACACACTATTTGCATGTACTCCCACCTGAGACAGACTGACTGCATTGAATAAGTCAACAGAGCAATCGTAAAGACCAAAGGTCCCTGCACCACCTGCTTTGTCATTTCTTTGTCTGAATAGACATTTCTGGTTATTAGCATCGGGCCCTATGCTAGCTAATTGCTTAACTGCATTTAAAATACTCCGTAATATAGCATAGCAATGAAATCCAATGTTGGGTTACTTGCATGTTGTTTTATAAAGTAAGTAGACTTAAATTCAGGCATCTGATTAGCTAAACTGCTAATCAGATGCTACCTTTAGCTAGCTTTCTATAATACCATTCTGTATGCTTGCTTGTTACCAGGCTTATGTGACAACGAGCTTGCCAGATTTACATACATTTTCCTTCAAGACCTGGTGAGATAAAAACCCTGCCAATAAACCTTGGTCTGAGTGTGAAAACGTTGCAGGACACTGGGTACAGCTGTAGAGCTGGGATTATGATCTATGCTGACTTATATGCAAGCAACCAGGAACTGGGAGTTTATGGTGGAGAAACTATGGGTCATTGGTCCATATTTACCAGTTAACCCTTGTGTTGGTCTTGGGTCAAAAATGACCCTTTTCTGAGTTTAACATCATTGAGAACCCCCTAAAATCTATTTTTTTCAGCATGAAATTCATTGACTTTTCCTTGAGTGACCCTACAATTAGAAACAAGTTAAACATTATTTTTATATTTTTACATTTTTATACCATCAAGGAAAAAAGATAGTCTTACGAGTCTTTTTTAATCCTGCATTTATGAAATCAGAAGTCATAATCAAAATTAAGCGTCACACATCTATTACAGCAAAAAAATGAATGAATGACATTTTCTCCATGAAAAACAGATTTAGGGTTTAAAATTCAACGAAGAAGCTTTATCACAAGGGGACTGCTGAGGGTGGGTCATTTTTTGACCCCAGAGTGGTCAAGAAATGACAACACAAGGTTAATCACCTCACCTCAACAATCTGGTGTCACATTAGTTCATACGCTAAAAATTACCCAAAAAAGTGAGGTCGTTAGATGAAACTGGCAGCACAGCCAGCCGCACTGCATCTGGGAAAGGCGGTGCCAGCTGTCCGCTCTCAGGGGACTTCCACTATGTTTACCTTGCGCAAATTTCTGCCACACTTCCTTTACCCAGTGGCACTGGCCTGCAGGTGTGTTTTGTCTACACCGACAATGGAAACCAACCCCATTGCGCAGGATGCAGCTTGGCGTTCCAAAACGCCCGATGCCATTTTGGACAAACATTTCCACATTTCCCTCCGTTTCCTCTGCATGTCAGGACTCTGTATTGTTGCCATCTCGTGCTGGACATGCAACAATAAATACCACGTTTCTCAGAATAATGGCTCAAATGTAAACGCCGTTTCACACGCCCACGAGGTGGATTTCCAGCGCGCCGCTGGATCCAAAAACACGGCACAGTCTAATCTAAAAAAAACTTACGCAAGAAATGTAACAATGCTAACTCCAGAGCTATGCACGCAATGATGTTTAGCTCTCATATCCTGTAATGAACTCTCAGTACAATGTACCGAGACGTACAGCAGGACCAATCAGTGCCAAACGTCATCTGTCCAGAGGTGTAGTGATGTTGTGAAGGTTGCTCAGGCTTTGGTTGAGACACAACTGTACACTCATTCACTTATGTGCAGGCGACATTGACGTATAGCATTTGATGGTTTTTGTAGTTCACAAACGTTTTGTAGTACACAGAACGCCATTATGAGTGCAAGCAATGTTAGCGTGTTCATGAGTTACCTGGCCGGCTGCTTATCTCTACAGGCAGGGGCGGGGCCAGCAGGTTGGTGTCCATCGGTTGGGGGCAGTCCTGAGTCACCTGTTCTTCTGGGGGCATATACGCAGGTGGGGGGGTTTCTGCTGAAAATTAAAGAACATTGAAGGCATAAAACGTTCTCGATGACCCCAACAAAACCACAAAAAAAAGACAAATATTATTTCATAATGGGCTTTAACACGCTTTTTATGATTACCGCCAACTCGGGTCGGAACGATGCGGCTCACCTGGCATGTGGAAGGGGCTGCCGGGGTCAGAGCTGGACGGGGACTGGGGGAAGGTGGAGCTGCTGCCCCCTTCTGGTGAGCTGGGGTAACTGTTGTTGGGGGAGAGGGGGAAGGGGAGGCCGCCGCCCTGGGGGAAGGAGTCCGGGAAGGTGGCGTTGTGGGGCATGTGGGGCTCGGTCTGATGCAGCGGGTTGCGGAAGCGCGGCAGCATGCTGTGCTTGGCGTTGAACTCGCTGTTCCTCGGCACCAGCACAGGGGGCAGCACTGAGGGGAACACAGGGCCAATCGACGGTCAGCGATCGAGGAAAGAGTACGCTCGTTTTTCTCATTTCCGCGTGATGCTTGGCCCTAGGAATGGCGGCTGGATACGCCGGCCCTCGTGTTAGCGTTCAGTGAGCCCTAGCGTCCAGCTGGTTGTAAGAGGCGCTAACCTGATGCCGGGACAGCTGAGGCCTTGCTGACACCGGCCAATTACACATCACATCTGGCCCATAACCATGCTGGCTGTCATCTGTGTTTAGTTGTGCAGATCTATGTATGTGACCTTACATCCATTCAATTAGCATCAGGGGTCAAATGCTCTTTACTCCCTGTCCCTGAAAGCAGGGCGTGGCATAACGACTGTATACACATTTTGAATAATATTTTAAAAACCTAAGTGAGAGCGTGTTAGTTACAGCTGCCTATATGGAAGCTTGCATGAAAACCAAAAAATAATGGAAACTTCAGATGGAAATGATTACACTAGTCCTTGTCTACATTGTTTATCTTACTTGTTTTTCATTTATTATTTACTATAATAAAACAATAATAGTACAACTACAAAGGCATCAACTGAATTTAACACACTCTTCCATTCTCGCTGTATTCTGTAATGCTTATGGTTATAATACAAGATCCTTCCGTGTACTTTTTATTTTCAGAATGTACATCATGTCACATTTTTCAAAATAATTGGGCATGAAAAGTGCAGGAGATCAAAATGTCAGAATGTGGAAAGTGTCCACAGTGTCACTATGGGCACACCCACTCTTAGGCATGTTGAATACTATATGGGAAAGTAAGCCAGAATGGTACTGGTCTGGTCTGAAGTACACTTGGAGGAAGCCTAAACCCAAATGTCACCACCTTGGCTACACAACTCCTTGGCTACACTGAGGTACAGCTGAACCATGGAAATTGTAAATGCACCGTCCATAAGAGTTTTATTACCACATTAAAACTATCCTTGTCTTTAGCACCTACATTTCTGGAATCGCAGTTTTTAGATTGTTATTCCAGTGTGTTACAGTGCCAAACGTTCTGTGCTGAAACAACATCTTTGAGGAATTCAGCTTCAAACACATAGTTCTCATGTGGTGTGGAGGCCTTCCAGAGCTGCCTGATACCATCATAGCGATGAGTGCTCCCTCTCTCTCTGTCCTTCTCTATCTCTAAGTGTGAAGTTTGTAATTTTCCCTTAAAAGACAAAGATACAGAAGGTAATCTGGACTCCATTTTGAACTCCCGATGAGTTTCACCCTTGCTGAGAAGAGATGTACAAAAAGATGCATTATTACTGTCATTATCGCTAAACTGAACAAGTACTATGCAATTGTTCCACACTCCAGCTCCAATTTTCTGTTTGAATCATCAGTCAGTTCAACAAAACCCCACTCTAATAACAATTCCATTTTACCTTGTGACTTTCCATCACATTGGAGACCCTTGCTCAAGGTCATGGCAGGATCTCACTTAGTGAAATCACACACAGTTTAGCACGGCTCCCTCATCTTGCCCGTTGGCCGATACCATTTATATTGCTGATCAAGTACACAATGTCAAAACTACACAGAAAAACAGTTTGGAATATCAATATTCATGCTGGGGGAAAAAAAACAACTAAATTCACTATTACAACAGCGTTTAAAGGCCAGCATGTATAATGTGGTATGAAAAGTGCTTTAATACGATGGAGATAATGTGCGTTTGCACTGCGTGCTTCTGCGTCACGTGCATCGCCATCACGCGTGTCCGCATCACATGCGTACTTCTGCAGTGCAGCGACTATGGCTAATCTCTTGAAATGATCTACTGTACAAATGTGAAATTTAGCGTGGGCGGTTACCCCAACAATAAAATGCGCACATTTAATTTTGCGCGGTCATGTGAAGTCCAGCGCGGTCAGAGAGGAGGGCGGGGACAGCCAGGTGTTTCACCTCTTGCCCTCCTCTCCATTTCCTATGATTGTGAGGCCGTGACAGGCTTCCCGCCCTGCCCCTGCCCCCGCCCCCACCCCCCCACACACACACACACACACACACACATACACACACACACACACACACGCAGACGCACAATCACACAGAATACAGCTCCCATTTTCTCATCTGCCATGGTCATTTCCTGTCCCCTCTGTGGACAACCTTTTCTGCCCAGTCAGCCGACTGTCTTCTTCTGCTTAGCCAACAGAAAACAAGCTTTGAGCTCTTCTGCCCAGGAAAGTGAAAACTAATATCCGTGTATCGCATATATCCTGCGGTTCTATCACTGCAAGGACACAGCATCACAGAAATAGGCTTTAGAGAGTGCCTGCCAGACAGCAGAACAGTTTGACATGCCTCGTTGACAGTGGACAGTTGAGAGGGGACAGCGTGACACGCCCGGATGACATGACGGCGTGACACGCCAAAAACGGGAGGAAAGGATGAAGCCAGCCAGCCATGTGTGAAAATAAAATGTATCTGCAGACCAACGGATCCCTGAAGAATGGTCTAAGGCAGTGGTTCCCAAACTCTGCCTTAGAGGACCCCTGTGTATGCGGGTTTTCGTTCCGACCACAACTGCATTCCCCTTAACACAATGCAGGTTTGGCTCACTGTCATTTGCTTTGTCTTTGAATTCTTCATTATCTACCAAATGGTTCGTTTCCGTGTCCACAATTTCACCAATCAGGAGCTTATTGATTCACCGCAGTCTTTGATCAAAAACCTCTTGCCTCTTTTATGTAATCGTTTGCAATATAGCAGAATAAGCACAATGCGAACATGGAACTTCTATTCTTCATGGCATGCATAACCATTTCTGACATAACGTGGCTTAGGATCGTAAATAATCCCGCCAAACATGAAAAGCAACTAATTCAGAAAAAATAACGTTTTATTAAAATGCCGGGATTGCAATTGTGGTTGGAACCAAAACCAGAATACACAGGGGTCCCCCCAGGACCGAGACTGGGAACCACTGGCCTAAGGCTACAATTACACAATTACACACGCCTCTTTTTCTCGTTTTACAACGGCTGCAGCGAACAGAGAGCAATGGGCAGTTTGTAGAACAGTGTTCCTGGAGATCTACCGTCCAGGTTTTCATTTCAACCCTATTTTGGCACACCCGATTCTACTAATTAGCAGCTCAACAAGATCTCTAGCTGCTGTCCGAGCTGCGCTTTGCTAGGGTTGGAGTGAAAACCTACAGGACGGTAGATCTCCAGGAACAGGGTCGGGGACCACTGCTGCGGAAGACGCTTTTGTGTTGGTACAAGTACACGCGCATGACAACGGCGAGAGGAACAGAGCGCAATTCAATTTCACGCGGCTGCCCCGCGCTAATGCAAGAATTATTCATACTACGGGGCTGTGATGTTAGCCCCTCGCCTCACATTGATCATGGCTGCACACATCAGAGCAGGGTCCTGGCACCAGTGACTAAAGGCGGCTCGCTAAGCAAGCCGTTATAGTTATATCAATGGTGTAACTGGGCATTGCTGTTATACACAATGCAATTACCGCAAGCCATTCAACTGCACTTGCCTTTCAGAAACGCAAGCTAGCGCTCATTTGCAAACTAAGGCTCGTCGTAACCGTCCATTTCCAGCAGGGCTGACTGGCTCTTTCAGTTATTCATAACCATGCTGCATGTGACTTAGATTATACTAAGAGCAGAAAGGGGAATTCAGAACTATATTTTGGGGTAGCATGAAGGCTACCTAACACAGACTAAGATAGACTATAAGATTGAACAGAATGTGTTAAGACAGGCGTCCTAATAAAGCTCTTTTCGGTTGGCTTAAGAGGCTATTCAAATTAAAATCCCCCCAAAAAAATGATAAAGCGTCATTTTTAACATGGATTGCGTAAATCTCAGTAGCTACGCAACATACAGATTAAGCAGGGTGTCAACCTGCTCATAACCAAAATATAAATCATACATCACGGTTGTAGCCGGTAATTCTATGTGGTACATTCACCTTTACTGTTTAGGCATTTAGCTGACGCTCTTATCCAGGGCAACTTATAATGAGTGCAAAACAGTATTTCCAATGAATGGAATTCCATTACATTGCATTTACAATAGCCTAGTCTTGTTTACATGGCCTATCACATGTGGTGTATATATTACGCTTAGTATGATGAAGATGCATTAACCCTCACGTTATGTTGAAATTTTATGACGCCTTTTATGTTTGGGGTCAAATTGACCCCAAAAGTTTAAACTGACACAAAACAATTGTAATAGAAATATTTTGAAACTTTCTGTCTCACCTTTTGTGTGTCTCCCAATTGACTAGGCCAAAATATAAAAAAATCTGTGATGAAACATCTAATTTTAGAGATGGAGGTAAGTTAAAGTTTAAAATCTAAAATCTGTGTGGGAAAGTGGCACCAGAATCACTCACAAAAAATGTTAAAAAAAAAAGGTAAAAAAAATTTCAAATGGCTGTATATTTTCTTACATTTTATACACCAACACAACACCTTTGTATACGGAGTTGGTACAGGACTTTTGGAAACATAGCATTATGTTTATTGCCTATTTACCATTTAATCCCAAGAAAATAGGAAAAGTCATATAATGTCAAGATAAAAAAAATAAGGTTAACAGGTTTTTAAGAGACGTCAAACACTGAATCTGGTCAAATTGGCCCCAAACATAATACGAGGGTTAAATACCACCTCCCCTGGCTATAATTTAGCCTCTTTATTAGGTTTTCGACTAACAGTACCATATCAATGTCCAACAGGCCACTCGGGCTTCACAGTTTAAAAGCAATTACTAAAAATGCAGTCTGAAATGCATCTACAGATATTTTGGCCCCTGATTAATAGCCGCATAAAGATTTGCGCACCCATTCACACTGTATAATGATCCCATTTAGAAATGCTTAAATTAGCCTGTGCAATTCAGCGCTCCGTGCATTTAAATGCAGGCATTCAGCAGAGCCCTTACTCCCTTACAAACGTGTGGCAGCTCACCGGGACTATCCACTCTCTTGTAGTGGTAGGGGTTGATGCACACTGTGTGTGTGTGTGTGTGTGTGTGTGTGTAGACTCACCAGGACTATCCACTCTCTTGTAGTGGTAGGGGTTGATGCACACGTCCTTCTGCTTGGAGCCGAAGGGGAACTCGCAGCACTCCAGGGCCTTGAGCTCGTGGTGCGACTGCAGGTCGGGCCAGCGCCACACGCGGCAGTAGATGACGTGGGGCAGGCCCTTGCGGTGGGACACCTGGAGCCGGCCGTCCAGCGAGCGGGGGATGGTGACGCAGCTGCTGGGCTGGCCGGGGCAGCTGAGCGCCCGCTCCAGCTCCTCCATGGCCCCCTTCTTCTTCTTAAGCTTCTTCACCAGGGCGTCCACCGCCTTCTCGGCCCACTTTTCCTCCTCGTCGCCCTGCTTCCATCCCAGCAGCCTCTTCACCGCCGGGCTGGTGAAGGAGAACAGGCTGGTGACGTTCATCGCCCTCCCTGTGGCGCCCCTGTGGCGCTCCTGTGACGCTGCGGCGCGGCGGCCCCACCGCGACCGTGTGGCGAGCGGACCGGCGTGGGCTCTCTCCCTCGCTCACCGCGGGAAACGCAGAGCAGGGGCTCGGTCCTCTGTATCCACGGCAGGTCAGGACACCTGAAAGGGAGGAAGAGGCTAGCTTTACGACTGCGGCTGACGGAGGTGCTCCTAACGGAGGGGACAGGCGGTTTTATACACTCGGGTCAAAGCCCGTGGGACTCGTCGGTAACCCCTCCTGGTGCGACATTCCGATTCATAACTGCTCAGGATGATGTCATTCAATTACTGAATCAATATCATGACGCAACTGGCACAATCTTTCATGACACAACAACGCCTCCTACAACAACTTCACGGCAAGTGCACAATTCCTGAAAATGCTTGACATTTGGAAGGATTGCGCAATGGCGTTTCACACTTGTATGACAAGATTAAAACCATAAACAATTCTAAAATACTCATTATCACAGGGTTTTCATCATATTTGACAAATCTCCACTTCCATACCCTAAAAATGTATGCATTTAACCAGTGGTTTACCATTACTAATTATTGACTTTGTATTGTGGTGACAATGTTCCATCAGAGTAAGGAATAGAAAGCAAACAGAGTAAAGATTCCCCATTACAGATGATATATGTGGTAAAAAAAAGTAATTTGTCCATTACACCATGTCACAAACCTTTCGAGAGCAAGCACTATCTTCCTCTACAACCTGCATGAAAACGAAGCAGATAGGCGATTCGGAAAAAAGGGCATTCCCTGCTACCCCAAAAGCCAAGGCACACTCACAAAGCCATTAAAAATGCAATGAAACCCATACTCTGGGAGGCTGACTGGGAGCCAATGGCGGCGAGCTGCCTCTGAAATGAGATTACATTTCCCAAATTCTCTTTTCTAAAAACAAGGGAGGCGAGGCCTGCCAGCTGAATGACACACAGTGGGCTGTAGAGGGTCCCTCCGCAGGGAAACACTGCCCGGCTGCCAGGACGCCGTAATTCTGAGCGTCCCGAGTGTCCACTGGCTGTACCTCCATCACAAGGGGAAAACGGCCCTTCTCCGTCATGTTCTCCTCAAACTTCTGGGCTCACACAGGGCTCCAATTTAAGAAAAACCGATGTGCGCCAACTAGATAAGTATTTTGGAGCACATCTATTAATCGTGATGTATTTAGTGTGCTCCTAATATTTTCAACATAGGAGCACATGTGCTTCTCGGGAAAAATGTTAGCGTAGAGCCCTGAACATGCCTAGCCTCCAGGCGCAAGGCTGACACTTCAGAGCAAAGACTGTATCATTCAAAACTAGCCTAAATTTCAGAACAATATTTCCATCAACTCACTATTCTCTGCACAGCAGCCACGGCCCGAAAGAAGTCTTTATTGAGCTTGTGACTCAAGCAGAGTCATCTCTGACAGTAAATGTAGAAGTGGATTCAATTTCCTGCAACCGAGAAACAAAATCACCACCGGACATCTTTTCTCTCCATCCCCTCCCCACCCCCCCCATGCCAGTCCCTGGTCTCTATTCGCTCACATGACGACCTTTTATATGCGGGTGGGTGTGGTTTTCGATGCGCGCGTGCTGCTTTTTTTAGCGCCGGCGGTATTCTTATCGTATTTTTCTTCGTGTGAGTAATGTGTTATTTCTGGGCTGCTGCTGAGAGATGAGACGCTTTTATCTGAGCGCAGCCGTGAAGCCGCTAGGCTTGGACGGCAGGTGCCGTTTGCCGCCCGGGCCCAGGGGATGGGCCCGCCAGGCCCGCGGAAAACAAACCGGAAGCTTCTACTAAATTTAGCCCCGCGGGGCTGATTCCCGCTGCTGGGCAGCTCTTCTGGGAAGAGTGTCCGTGTGGGCGGGCAGCGGGAAAGGAAGTGTCTTTAAGGGCAGATTTCTACCCAGGTCTCCAGTGCCATGGTCTCATGGGTCCTTTCCACATTGTTCAACCTGCCATTTCCCTCGTTTTCACTCCGTAAGTGACATCACTTCCTGTCCATGCATGTCCAGGTGCAGCCTTTTTTTTTTTTTTCTGCCTCGCAGCTGGGGGGGGAGAATAGGGAGCAGAGGATCATGGGAACATTGCATATACTGCATCTCTTCCGAGATCCGAGGGGTTAGTTACAGATTTACATTCACTGCTACGTTACCTCTGTATGAATACCCATGATCCTGCGGTTACAGCACAAGACTGCTTTACTGTAAATACTGAACAGTACTCTAACTGTGGCTTCAACGTGTAGGGCCTTGAACCTTTTTGTGACAAGTGACAAATGACACAATAACAAAACTGCAAAAAATATGCAAGTGACTTACTATACTATACTATATGCAAGTGAATTACTATACAACAGAACACCTTAACCGCCCTTGTAATAGTCTCGTAATAGTACTGTAGCACAAAAAGTACACATCCCACTCTGTAAATGTGTATACATCGGTAGAGCCAATTAGCTGTCGGTTTTAAAAAAAAGTCATTTATTTATTTTGCGAATATTATAGCAAGATACTAGTATAGCTAGTACCCCCACACAACACGCAAAAACTTTTAAACATATTGGATGGTAGCCGACACTATAACACATTTATTTGAACTAAAATAGATGATATTCCACCCTTTACAGACACCTCCTCCTGCCACGCCTTGTATGTACAGTACTCCGACCCACAAATCCCCCCGGTTAGCTTTCACAATACCGTGCGTGTGACTGCCACCGACAGCCAAAGGATCTGAGACCAGCTGCCCAGCTGTAGCGCACAGCATTTAATCAAATTCCACACCGTTCCGTAGTGCAGGAAAACAGACTGGATCCGGGGGCACAATCATCCACTGTCATACAATCGTCGATTCATACGTGAAGGGGGTCGAGACGTGGTCGTGTTGACGTTGGAGACCACGCTAGTTTTGGGTTGTCTGTTCTGCAGACAAAATAAACGGCGCCCTCACTCCGGCCAAATACGGCCCTGCAGACGTCAACATGGCAACCCTGAAACACAACACGGCAAGACGCCCAACTAACCACCGCACCACAACAGCCGGCAAGTGTGAGCACGAGCTGGCGTGCGAGCGACCGCCACAGGGTAGCGGGCGTCGTTTCACTGCTAGCGTCGTGCGTTCACGCCTGTTCCTCTCGTCTAATAAAGCACGTCATAAGAGAACGATTCAGTAGGGAACCTAGACACCTGTGGTCACCTTCCATCTCACCTCAGGTTCTCCGATGATGTATTCACAATGACTCACATCCTAATTAAAAATTATTTAACCAAAAAAAAAAAAAAAAAACCTTTTAGCCGCCATTTTCCCCTGGCCCTAAATTCATCATTCGCTTTTCTGACAGGCTTTAATGAACGAGGCCGGCTGAAAACAAACGGTCCGTTTCAACTCCCTCCGCCATAAAGACTGGCAAAATACAGCAATTAAAGACAGAGGATGTGAGCGAGTGCGCGAGCCCCCTTCCTGTAAACGTTTCGCATGAACGTTGTAGCCGAGCGTTTAAGGAAAATGAGCGCTTTGTGACATGACTGACTGCCTGACGCTCCCGCTGCCCGCCTGTATCACTTTGCGCTGCTAATCTATTCAGGATCTCCTGTAGAACGAGGATGCAGTAATGCTGCTCTCTGGGAGCCCCCGCGGGACGCGGCATTATACAGATCTTACATTATTTATCAAGTCTAGATGGGGCCTCCATTAGCCCCCCGCTCGATTATAGCCCCCGTCTATGAAAGGGCCGGGGGCGAGACCTGCTATACTGCAGTTTAATACGCACGGCTCGCTCTGGGTTACACCCCGAGCGTCCGCCTCGCGCAAACAATGGCGCGTTTCCGTGCTACGCCTGTCACCTGTGCCTTTAAGATGCCCTTAAGCGGGGTTTGCTCACCTTAACGAGCAACGCTGAACTTAAATGAACCGTGCGAACACCTGGACGGACCCGCACACGGGCAAAGGCGAGCCAGGGAGCAGAAACACGGCACAGGCTGCAGACGGACGCTTCCAGCCTCTCTCTCCGACGGGGGACGCGAGGCGCGGATCTGTGGACCTCAGACTGCGGCTCAATGCTGCCTGCACACACCGCTCCTGACCTGTCCAGGGCATGAAATTAACCTTTTCACCCACTGGCCAGAGAGTGGCTTGTTACCAGCCACATAAACTTTTACAATATAACACCTGGTTGGTTACTTGAAGAGAAAATCTTACCAGCCACAATCAAAATTTTACTAGTGTTAATTTCACCCCCTGACCGGTCACGGCGACCTTTGGAGGGAGACCCCTTAACATGTGATCAGAATGGCAGGGCCCTTATAAAAGGCGGCAAGCGCGGAAGTCCACCCGGAGGCCCGGCCCGTGGAGTGCGGTCCAGTGCTCTCTGCGATAGCACGGTGAACGTTTCAGACACGGGTCCAGAGCAACGACTGGCGTTCTGCTTACAAAATCAGGGGCTCGCAACCCATTGGACAGCATAAGCCAGACATCCCAAACATAGTGTGTCATGTGGGCCCACAATGGGGGGGGGGACATTCCTATTCCCATAGAAAGACCAATAAAGACACTAAAACATAACACTCAAAAATTTGATCACTGACATTTAAATTGTCTCACTAAACACTACACACGCACACATAGTGCGTGTGACAAATATTCGGCAAATGTACTTATTTGTTTTCTTCGTCGCATGATTTGGGCTGCATAAGTACGGGTGTAAGCTGATGTAAAGCGTGCGGCCGGGTGGTCCCTGTTCAATCATCTCTGTCGTGCTCCTCGCTCTCGCCATTACGTACGGCGTTCAGAAATCTAAACATCAAACCACATCACCACATGTATGGCAGAGCAATTTACACATTACCCAAGCAAACAAAAAATAATGCACTTGCATTTTCCATTATGCTTCCTGAGGTTTCAATCATCGCGCGACGCGTGATGTCAGAAGTGAGATGTTGCGGCTGCATACATTTTATTTTTTCTCCAGAACAAGCATGCAAAAGCAGCAATTCCAACTGTGTATCCAAAGCCCATCCAGTCTTTTTCAAAGATAGAAAAAGACTGAATAAAATCCAGCACAAAGAGCAATCTGATCTGTGGTGCTGGGTGATGCCAAGACATTTTTCCTGTGAGTGGTTCTCGTCCTCTGCAGCTCAAAAGGCCTGGATGCGCACATTAAACACGGAAGGTAAGGGAAAACCGACGTACTCAAACATGGCCCAACGTCGGTCCGTACCGCGTCCGCCCGTCTAACGCCGTTCTCTTTTTGGAGGGTCACAGTGAGAAGGGCACAGGGGCCCACGACCAGAGGGACCACACCCTATGCAGGATGCCAAGCCATCACAAGGGCATACACACAGGCACACACAGGCGCACACGCGCACAACCCAGGCACAAGACAGCATGCCGTTGGATTGTGGGAAGACATTGGAGTGTCCAAAGAACACTCCGCACGAAGGAGAACATACAATATCCCTCCAGCCAAGATCAGCTTCACACACAAGACCCCCCCCCCCCCAAAAAAAACCTTTTAAAAAAACTGTGAGGAACAGCCATGCCCCCTGCAATGCCGTGATCACAAATTATTCAACTCCTTATCCAATTTATTCAACAATTACTTAATTTCCATACACATACTGCTTTCATGTAACTTAAAACGTTCCTTGCCGACTCCAACATTTTACCATCGCTGTATTCTTGTGATGGTCTGTGACAATACTTTGCTACTGCAGTAAATACAGCAGAGATCAGGAGAAGCACGTAAAACTACACTGGCTATGCCTGTGTGCACAAAAACCTCTAGTTGCACTATAATAGGAAGAATGCACAACAGCAGAATTTTAAGATAGCAATCCAAAAATGTAAATTCACCGTCTGACGGCTTACTGCTTACATGCATATTCACGACACACAAACATCAAGGAATTAAAGATCCTAACAGCATGCAAAACAAAAACATCATCATGAGCTAACAAATATATCCTAGTAAACACACATTCAACAAACTTTCATTTCAATGCAATAAACAAAAATATCACTGCAAGAGACACAATAACACGTTTTGAATATACCGCAACACGATAAACACTGCGATGGTAATTAGCAAGCTAACTTGCTGGCTAGCTCTCCAGCATGCACTGAAAAGTTTGAAGACTCAAATTTGAGATCGCGTAACCCGTAAGAAACGTTACAAACAAGAACTGAATCATATCATCTATCATCCAGTAAATGTGGTAAGAAGAGAGACAGTTCCAAGGTAACTTGTGTGTTGTGTTAAGAAAAGTGGAGTAAAGTTTACCTCCAATACGATGCGACTGCGGTGCGCAGCTCGTTTCCATAAACCTCTACAGAGCCTGGCTGTGGCTCAAGCTGCTCTCCCTGGCGTCAGTGAGTCGCGAACCGGCGCACCCTCCGCACACCATTCAGTATCAGTCCGCGGGATCCAGTCTGGGCGGTCCAGGAGCCCCACTACAAGACATTAACATGTTCA
Source organism: Synaphobranchus kaupii (assembly GCA_029718625.1). Lineage (NCBI taxonomy): Eukaryota > Metazoa > Chordata > Actinopteri > Anguilliformes > Synaphobranchidae > Synaphobranchus > Synaphobranchus kaupii. Next base: position 11,157,701 of record CM056395.1, read on the forward strand.
TGCACGGTGGATGGAAGAGGTTATGTAACAGTATAACAATGTAACAATGTATTCTTTCCTTGAGTTCAGCCAGCTGGTCAACAGTGTCTTGCTCGTTTTGTGCCAAGTCCATTGTGAAAATGTGTAATTTGTAGCACCAGGTCGTTTTTGAAAATGAGTGGTCAGTTTGATTTTACTTACTAGAGAAAGTGAAAAGGTCCTTTGAACATTACTATATATCGTTTGACACATCTGGTACTGATGATGCTTTTAGTGTAAGTGGTTGAATCATAACTTGAGGAAATAATGACAGTTTCCTACGAGTCAACATCTGACTGAAAATAAGCAGCAACAACAGAGAGTATGCATAACTGTAATACCTCTTTTTCAACTGTATATCTGTGTTTGTTTATCATTAATCCAACCAAGGGGATTTATCAAGGCATGATGATTAAAGTATTTGTAAAACCTTAGTAAATATAATGCAAAATGCTTTTTGAACGAAACAGTCTCATTAAAAAACTTTGTGTGCCCCACAAATCCAATCAAAAGGTGTTGCTCTTCACTGCAAAATGCTATGATTTTTTCCACATAGAGTCACTGAAAACAAATGCTATAGGTAAATTTCTGATGTCCTACTCTATCACCAGCTGTTACAGAATTTTAATCAAATGGATTATTGCCAGCAATTTAGCTGTGTTTGTATGTCTGTTTGATTGCTTAGATTAGGTCAGTACAGACATAATTTACTATATCAGATGTACAGCTGTGTTTGAATGTCTGTTTGATTGCTTAGATTAGGTCAGTACAGACAGAGCTTACTGTATCAGAAGCATAGCTGTGTTTGTATGTCTGTTTGATTGCTTAGATTAGGTCGGTACAGACAGAGCTTACTGTATCAGAAGCATAGAGGTTTGTATGTCTGTTTGATTGCTTAGATTAGGTCAGTACAGACAGAGTTTACTGTATCAGAAGCATAGCTGTGTTTGTATGTATGTTTGATTGCTTAGATTAGGTTAGTACAGACAGAGTTTACTGTATCAGGATCATAGCTGTGTTGTTTCATTGCTTAGATTAGGTCAGTACAGATAGAGCTTACTGTATCAGAAGCATAGAGGTTTGTATGTCTGTTTGATTGCTTAGATTAGGTCAGTACAGACAGAGCTTACTGTATCAGAAGCATCGCTGTGTGAATACTGTGCCTCTTTGTCTCACTGTAATGTTGCTTCGGTACTGCCAAAAGAACAGCTTTTTGACACTAAGTCAACATACTTTGTTTTCAGGGCATTCACTTAAACTCACTTCTGTTCAGGTGAAAAATTGGTTTCTCTGACATTTTTAAAGGGGAAAAATTAAGTGTGTGGAGGGTAGTAAGTTTTATTTTGCTAGCAGAAGCTAATTCATTATGGAGATTCACGTGACATGCTTTTTTACAACAAAAGTGAAAATTGTTCAGTTAAAGTGTTCTACCAGAATGCTCAGGTAGCCTACTCCTTCAGAATGTTCAGTTAGTGTGCTTCCATGAAGCTCAGTGAGACTAAAGCCCATAGAGAGAGATATACTATACAATCTCTGGTCAGACTGTTTTGTGAAAGAGTTCCATCAGAACCTCTTGCTCACAATTGTCTTTCTAAGCAACATATATCTAATTTCTTGAGAAATCCGATATGTCGCATTTGATGGAATTGTATATGGATTGGATTTGTGCTAATATGATTCAAAATGCTATCTGGAGGAAGTCTGCATCAGATTCTATCTGATCTCAATGTAAACACTCCATCATGCGTCTACGACTGTCACCAACGTTCTACCAACAAATAACATCCCAAGATAAGCTTGTGGGAGTCATAGTTACTCTGTTGTAGAGCTGGTCATCAAAGCAGATTGAACACTGAGTGCAGCAGTCAGAGAAGAAAAGTAATCTTTGGCCAAATGCACCAAACGTGATATGCAACACATTAAAATCAAGTGTACATACAACCACGTACATCAGATATATGGAAGCCTGATGTTCAGCCTGAGTCCAGTCAGAATGTTCCATTGGAGAGCTGTACCAGAATGTTTATTCAGACTGTTCAATGATTGTTTAGTGAAAATCAGCCATCAGAATCCGTTTTTATAATTACTAAAATAAAACCTATGCATTTTGAAATTAAGAAAAAGTCATAGTTCTTTGCCTTTTTCCCCACTGGAAATAACTATTTCTATTTAATTAAACAATTTATCACACAATTTTAACAGTGTGAGTGTCTTGCTCATACAGGTTGAAGTCTGTTAACTTTCAAATGGATTATCATGATTAACTTGTCAACCATGGGGATTAATTTATTGGGGCTTGACAAAAAGGCTCACTACAGGTTACCCCTAGCATGTCAGAACAAAGACTCATCAATGAATCAAACTGGCACATTTCATACTAATATTTTAAAATAGATGATCAGGCAACACAAAAATGAGTGTTATATATATTGTTAAATAAATATAAAGAATGAGAATTTAAAAAAAGAAAAAAACAGTTTGAACTGGAAGCAAATACACTCTTGCCTGGCATGTGCATTCACAAAAATAAATCACTTAAAATAAGCCATATGAATTAGTCCAGCAGCGTGTATAAAATCTGCATGAAATGGGCCACAAAAGACTTTAAACATAAAAATTTTTTAAAAAAGTTCTAAATAATGTATTACACCTAGGCTGTATGAGCTATATCCACCAAAACTGGAAATAGAATTCATACCAGTTCCACGCCACCCACCAAGTTTGAGTGAAAAAGTTTAAAGTCAAACATAGTCCTACATTGTGGGATACATGTGTGCATGTATATTGTACGATCATGCGTCTGTACACATGGTTAAGGACAGGATTGTAGCAAAAGTCATTCAAAAACATTGAAAGACTCAGCTGGGACTAGATTATCCTCAAGTCTGCTCTGACAGCGGAGGAAAACCATTGGGAGTGGGAGCTCCTAGCGCAGGTTACGTCACACGGCTGGCGACAGAATGTCTGAGTGAGGCAAAAGCAGGCTGCACGTGAATGTGAAATCTGGGAAAACAGTGCGAGTCTTAAAGCATGATGAGAAGGGACTGCACGAAAAGCGACCACCGAAGCCCAGGCTAAATGGAAAATGGTCTTGGAACCACGCGCGGGCATGTGTGGTTGTTAGTTTTTTTTTGTATTCGCTTGTTTAATAAACTATAATCCTGTTCCCGTAGAATTACCTTCTAAAATGTTTCCTGTTGCTAATTATGATTAAATCCAGCTTTATTTTGACAAGTCAGGCTACCAGGTAGATCATGCATTACGGAAATACAAGTAGGCTATAGGGGGGAGACAGGTTATTTTCAAATGAAAAACAAGGTTTTAAATACTGAAACCATCTTTATTATCATTTTCCTTAGTCTTTTTCAGAGGAAAAATAGTCATGCTGAACTAAACGCCAAGACGATATTTTAAATTGTGTCAGTAGCTTGCTGTTACCCGTTTCAGGCAATAAACATCAAATATGATAAATTTGATCTGTTATAGCCTACAGCAGTAGCCGTACTTTTGTTTTAGAGTAAAATAAATTGCGCTTTTCTCCAGAACTGCACGCAAAACAAGTCCCAAAGTTTAAATTCGGAACCGTAGGCCTATGCACCAAATGGCGCTTCTTCAACAGAACAGGCACATGCTAACCACAAACTCCTATTTCATTACAGCCTGCCCTATACGCCTGATCAGTCCCCTTCCACAGAAAACAGCTGCGGTAATACTGACCTATAGCAGCTGCTGTTTCACCTGTTTAGATCAGTTTATCATTGGAATTATTCCAATATGATAAACAGCTTAGGCTAATTGCAGAAAAATGTCAATAGGGAAATTCTATTTTTCTTTATTATTGTTAGTGTATTTTATTTAAACTATATAAACTGGCGGCTATTTATGCGTTAAAGCACACTTAAAGCAATGAACTAAATTAAATACGTCTGTAGCTATTAAGACCACCGATTGCTGAGAGTATCTTAAAGTGAGTAGTATTATAATCAGTTGTACAAAAGGCAGGCACTGCATTGAATTTAGAAAGCCACGTTTTGGCACCTGGATTTCCATTCATTTTTTGCAAAGGATTTTTTTCTGTTTTGGGAGCGCTAAATATATAGAACTTTGCAACGTGCGATTTGCGACTTGGCCATTTTGTTACAGTAGGGTTGGATTTTTATGCCCGTCGGCGCCCACGCGTAACATATTCATTTGGATGGAAAAAGCCAAAGTTTACTTCAGCCTAAAAACATAATAAAAAATGTATATGGACGAAATGGCAACGTTAAAATGTATGGACCATGGCCTTTCTATGATGTGAGAACCAAAAGAGGAGCTGAATGCATCACGGGTCAAAATAGTACACCGAGAAATAAAACGGACTTTCTCCAACAATACATGAAGATGATTTATATATTTAAAGATGAATACAATAAGAAAAGCTTGTCTTAATTTAACATTTGTCTACATAGACACAGAAGCCAAATATGGGAAACATTATGAGAATGAAACTCAAGACAATACCAATGACAAACCCTTTCCCTCACAAATTAATATGTGATACAACTTGCATGCACACTACAACACACAAGGCAACACTGTCCAGTTGCAGTATTGATCTAATACAAAACAGATTTTTAAGCAGTTGACGAAGCTGAAAAGGCAGAGAAGTTCACATCACAGCATTCTTACTTGACATATGCCATAACAGTGCGTTGCAACAGTTTCTGAAAATGGTGTACTGTATAAAGCTTAATTTCAAACAAAATTTGCTCACCACTGCAGGTCATTGGGGTGGGTTGCTCTGTGGAATATCCTCTTCTATAACAATCACAAGCATAGTTTTTTATCAAGCTCTAACTTAAAAAACTAGCCAATGAATTTTAATGATCCTGGAGGAGAAAATTATCTTTTCATACCAAATTTCAATCAACATTCAAGGCTATGAAGAGTGTGATTATATAGTAGGTCTATAATTTTATCCAGAGTTCTAAGATCTTGTTCTCCATTCATTGGCCATTAGAAAAGAGCTGTTTCTAGACTGAATGATGATGTCACAGCACAGCTGTGTGATGGGTTTATTTGTGCATGAGTGAAGGGGGTAGGGGGGTTATAATGTAATATAGTTAGCCGCTCGTCAAACACCCCCCCAGTTCCCCTCTGGAAGTCTTTGAGCTTCCAGTCCTATCTGCTTTCAACAGGCAGAGGATCCCCCCCCACCCCCCTCAGAGTCTGAGGTCTGAGGTCATGACCCCCCGAGGGAAAGCCATCAATCAATGACAATTTGCCACAGCACTCAAGACATGACAACAGCCCTGATCCAGCCAGTTGCAGCTGACCTCTGATAACCCTTCATAGAGGTCATTTTACGACCCAGCCGGATCTCATGTCTGTGGGGTCACATTTCAGTCTGAAGTGCAAACGAAAACCTATAAAACAACCCAATCCCAATGATGAGCACCCTCTGTATAGTAGCCTCAATAAATTGTCCCTGCTCGTGGGAGGAACTATAACAATCTTGCTCTGCTTGTGTTTAACCCCTGAGATTGATGGCATGCTTGTATTATTATTATTATTATGATTAATAATAATTTCCCCAAAATTTGCTCAACTAGGGTTTTCCTGATTTCTTTACTCCCTCTGAAAAATTTCCAATTCATTTAATTTTTCCTTGATTGAACCAAGTAGGCCAACTGAGAACTCAATTATCTTTTGTGGTGATGACCTGGGGAATCGATGCAGGCTGGGAATGCAAGAGGCTGGGTAGCCAATCAGAGGTAGAGACCTAGTTTTTGTGGTAATTTGTATCACAAGCAAATTGCGTTTTTGAAAACTGTCAGAAGAACAAATTCTTCACACCCAGTCCTACATGGTGCGGTGCTTTAAAGGCACGATTGATACTGTACATTTGCACATGTAAAAAAAGGACACTCGACTCTACCCCAAAAGTGCTGCAAATAATTTCTTTATGTTACTTACTTTTCAGGTTCTACCACTCCGACCTTCATTTAATTCATTCTGTTCTGTATCAGTATCATGTTTTCCCTTTATAGTGTAGTTATTTGTATTTTACATCAATGTTAACACTGACTTACAATGACTATATACAGACGGGTGACAAATTAAAGGAAAAACCCCTACAGTGAGGGGGTCCTCTGTTATGCTGTGGGGGGCATTCTCCTGCCATGGTTTGGGACCACTTGTCCCCTTAGAGCAGGGGTGTCAAACTCCAGTCCTGGAGGGCCGCAGTGTCACAGGTATTTGTGGTTTCCTTTCAATCAGCACCCAGTTAAAGCATTGAGAACAAGGTGTGTGGACTTCTTAGCCAATTAGTGACTTAAATTAATCACTTGTGCTTAAACGCACCAAAAACCAGCAGACACTGCGGCCCTCCAGGACCGGATCTTGACACCCCTGCCTTAGAGGGAAGGGTCACTGCAAATCAATACAAAGTTATGCCCCCATCCACAGGGCACGAGGGGTCACTGAATGGTTTCATGAGTATGAAAATGATGTGAATCATATGCTATGGCCTTCGTAGTCACCAGATCTCAACTCAATTAACACCTATGGGAGATTTTGGACCGAAGTGTTAGACAGCGCCCCCCACCACCATCATCAAAACACCAAATGAGGGAATAGATTTTGGACGAATGGTGTCCCATCCCTCCAGTAGAGTTCCATAGACTAGAATCTGTGCTAGACTAGAGGTAGAATCTATGCCAAGGCGCACTGAAGTTGTTCTGGCAGCTTGTGGTGGCCCAACACCTTACTAAGACACTTTGTGTTGGTTTTTCCTTTAATTTGGCACCCGTCTATACACTACTCACAAAAAGTTAGGGATATTCGGCTTTCGGGTGAAATTTCAGGATGAACCTAAAATGCACTATAACCTTTACAGGTGAAATTAATTTGACCTTCTCTAAACTTTTGAATGCACATGTCCAACTATTCAATGTTTCAGTACTTTTTGCACAACCTGCTGTTCTCTAACAAGGAGCTGAACGGCAAAATTCACAACAGGTGTTTGATCCATGAATCGACCAATAAATTTCCTGGTTCAATTAGAATTGGTATTTAAACAGTCCTCTTCATCATGCTGTTCACATTTTGACATCATGAGACCAAGACGACACCTAACAATTGATCAACAGTACCTCGCCATTGCGAGGCTTCAAACAGGATGTTCTCAGAGGGAAGTGGCCACTGAGCTTAGAGTGTCACAGAGTGTCATCAGCAGGTTGGAACAGAGATACAGAGAGACTGGAAGAGTCACAGAAAGGCATAGAAGTGGACGTCCTTTGGCCACATCCCACACTGATGACCGCTTCATTGTGAACAGTGCCCTGCGGAACCGGATGATGAATGCCACTCAACTCCAGGCACATTTAAGGGAGGTGAGAGGCACCCAAGTGTCACGTCAGACCATTCGAAACCGTTTACATCAGCGTGGTCTGCGTGCTAGACGACCTGCAAGGGTACCTGACCACACCACCAGGCACAGGCGTCATCGTCTTGCATGGGCCAGGGAGCATTTACGCTGGACGAGGGACCAGTGGGCCTCAGTGCTGTTCTCTGATGAAAGTCGATTCACGTTGAGCAGAAATGATGGCCACCAACGATGTTGGAGACGTCAAGGAGAGCGCTATGCATCAGCCACTGTTGTCACCAGACGACCCTTTGGTGGTGGCGGTGTTACAGTGTGGGCAGGTGTGTCTAGTCAATACAGAACTGCCCTACACTTTGTGAATGGTACAGTGACAAGCCCATACTACCTGAATAGCATCATTAATCCAGTCATTGTGCCCCTGCATGAACAACACAGGCCTAATTTCATCTTCATGGACGACAATGCTCCAGCTCATCGAGGTCGCATCATTAGGGAAAGGCTGCTGGAGACTGAGGTACCTCAAATGGAGTGGCCTGCACTTTCTCCAGACCTGAATCCCATAGAAAACCTATGGGATCAGTTGACTCACCGTGTAGAGGCTCGTAACTCTGTACCCCAGAACCTCAATGACCTGAGGGCCGCCCTTCAAGAAGAGTGGGATGCCATGCCTCAGCAGACAATAAGTCGACTTGTGAACAGCATGAGACGTCGTTGTCAAGCTGTAATTGATGCTCAAGGGCACATGACAAGTTATTGAGACATTGACATTTTTGTTGTGGTATACCCACCACTGTTGTTGGCTTTTGTTTCAATAAATTGTTTGAGATGAGGAAATCACCATTGCATGCTTCTACTTAAATGCCCTACTTTCATGATACGTATAATATCACTGTAGCGTGAACTTACATTTTCCATAAATTTCACCCGAAAGCCAAATATCCCTAACTTTTTGTGAGTAGTGTATGTAAATCTGTATTATTTTTTTCTTCAGCAAACACTAAAACTAACTGGCCGAACTGAGTTAGTGAATAAAAAGTGTTTGGTTCACCCGCCCCCCCGCCCCCCCCCCCCCTCCCCCCCTCCCCCCCCTCCTCCCTCCTCTTCTTTGGTGCCACACTTTTCATGTTTTTTCATCCTTTAGAGCGGTTTTCTTTTCCCAATGATTTTGTCCCCTAGCTTCTGTTCACTTCTCAATGTTATGGACAAATGTTGATTGAATAGAGGCCTATGTCTATTATATTGTGCTTAATGCAGCATAATTTTGCCAGAATGCAGCAGGGAGATGATTATGCATATTATGTTGCCATCTGTTGGTGGTCTATATTAACAGTTGAACAGTAATGGCAGACTCAATACAGCCAGTTTACAGATTATCACACCCCTCCACCGTTTCATTGTAACGTAATTTAATTTTGAATGTCAGTGATACATGGATAAGATCAGACACATTATGCTGCACCCACCTAGTTCAGCACCTAATTCATGAACACTGGGATGGTTTTTGCCCGTCCAGTCTAGTTCCCAGGAGGACCCTAGGAAGCAATTTTCCCCACTTTAAATTGCTTTCATATAAGATGTCCGTATCCTGGAAATATTTTTTTTACAGTGCTGAATATTTTCAGATGCAATTCCGGCTGAGCACAAGGTTGTTCAAAAACACAACAGCAGTGCCCTCACCTGAACAATAAACCTGCAACCCAAAGTCCCGTTTCCTCACCATACGCGTTAGCTTTCATGTCAGCAGCTGCTAAAAATTAGATGTGAGCACTTGGTTTCCAACAAAAATTAACCCTTAAGTTTGCTTTGAAACACCCTGAAATGATAGGTTCTTAATCTAAATGCAAATCACCATTAATATTCGGTCATCATAGTTTGTAAACATCTTATATAAAATGCCTTTCCCGCGCATACCTGGAACGGAGCTACGTGTCTTTGGACACAATTCTCACAGATAAAAGTGGTCTCCTTTGAGTGTATTTTGAAGTTTATAGTTTGGAAATAGCTTAGGAAAGTGGTCCTCAAAGATGAGCCCACAGGCATTATTGTGCCCACGAGAAGCGTCTTGTGCTGCAAAGCAATTAATGTGCACACTTGCTCTAATTGATTGTAAACACAGCACACATCTAAACATCAAACTGCCCACAATGGGCATAATGATCATTTATACATCGCTCGACTAATTCACTGTACTCGGTCCACACCTGGAGAGGTATAAATTATTAGAGAACTACACGGACACCTCAGAGACAGAATTTGTTTTTTAATAAACGAACAAAAAACTGCTATATGTCATTTTAACACAAACAACCCTTCTCCTAGCTTGACAATATAAACATGCATAGGTAGTTTCTAAAACATCCTACAGTTCAAACACCTCAATGGGAATGGGGGCTTTTGCAATTCAGGAACAACCTCCTGAGAGAGTGAGAGAGAGAAATGAAAGGAAAGGGGAGAGAGAGTAGGTGGGAGGGAAGGAGTGAGAAACTTAGAGAGATATGGTGTGTGCAATAGCAGTGTGCAGCCGAAGATTGTTAATTTGTTCCAGTTTACGGAACATTCTTGGGGGGGTAAACAAAACAAAAACAAACCCCGCTCATTTTAGTCCCTTTGTCTTGTGCTATATATACGTCTTATAAAAAAACAGTGTTGTTGGTCAACACCAATGAGGTCAGATTGTAGGGGGACTGGCCTACTTCAAGATTAAAAAGGCAAAATTATTCTGAAATGTGAAATCAGAGCCGTCGCACATAGCGCAGTAATTTTTGTGCGTCAAATGTCACCACTTTATGCTATATGAACGAACGTTCAGTGTGTCACTCAAAATCCCCACTGTTCCCTCTTGCTCCACATCACAGTTTTTTGTCACTGTAGCAACTATGAGTGGAAGTGGGGGTAGTTGCACAGAGAGGTAGGTATAAGTGGGTATAGCCCATTTTTCATTTTGAAACTGGACAAGGAGGGGCATTTTCAGTGAAAGACGGTACCGTTTGGGAGAGGTGGGTGAGGGTGGGGTGTTTAATAAGCTTAGTTTAGCTTATTAGCAGAGTGTCAGAGTAGAGTTTTGGGAGGAAGAGGGGTGGAGGTTGGAGCATTTTCAGAGGGAGGAGTTTGGAGGGTGGGGTATTTGCACAGGGAGATGGGTGAAGGTTTGGGGCAATTGCAAAGAGGTAGGGCATTAGCAGAAGGATGCGGGGAGTTTGGGGTATTTTCAGAGGGACATGGGTGGAGATGGAGCATTTTCAAAGGAAGAAAATGGGATTTGGTCACAGGGAACAACGGCATCGGAGTACAGTGGGGGGGCCTTGGGGCAGCTGGCCATCAGACTCTGGGACCAGACCGGAGCAGCCGCATCTCCCCACACCTCTGGCCTCACATAATGTAAACCTTCTCGGCCTGGGAGAAGCTGAACACCTCTTTGGTTCTGGGACAGGTTATCTTGTCATCTTGGCGAATGGAGAGCAGAGACTGGGGGGCATAGACACACTGTCACTATAAAGAACACAGCAGAGACCAGCAGCCATTTTACAATCTACACGCTCATCGCAGAAAAGCGGGCCCAAAGTGTTTAAGCGTTGAATAAATAATACAAAAATGTAAGAAAATGTTTTTGTTAAAACTTATCTGCATGCAAGTTTTCAAATGTGAATGTAACTTTTGCTTAAATAGCTGAATTTAGAAGATGGATATATCTTAAACATTTTCCATTAGATGTTTCTAAAAATAATATGCATGCCATTTTATGCCATTTTTTGCATTTAAGTCTCTAACAGTCTGCAGTGATCGATTGAGACTCTTCATAGATCATCTCTTCAAAATGACCCTGGAACTAGTCTTGCTGCCGTCCTCCTTCAGGTCAGGCTGATGTATCCATGTTCATTGATCAGAAATGCAGGTTGCTTACAATCATGCATGAAAGGGGGGGGGGGGGTGTTATGCTGATTTATGAATGCATTACATTAAAAAAAATAATAATCAATCAATTTTATTTAATCATTTAGGTCAGGGATAGGAAAAAGCATGGGTCCCAGCATGGATCCTTGCGGGATGCAGATTCCTAGGGCCACACACATAGGAGACAGCACGTGACACACATTTTTTTTCTTTTGTATTACTCACATTGTACCCGTACACGTAGCCGTTGGGCAGCATCATAGGCGGGTTGTTCTCGTTCATCACCTCTCCCGAGATCTTGCAGACCAGTCGGGAATTGGCACAGTGGGCCATGGGCAAGGGCTGGGCCAGCTTGTTCAGTGACTTGCTGCACACGGGACAGTCTGCATTCTTAGAAGTGCCATCCTCCTTGTAGCATTGCCTGGAAGAAGCTAGGTTAAGGGGTATAGGGACTTGTGGGCTGGCTTCCCTGCTCAATTTGTCAATGGGTACGTTTACGTGCACAGCAATATCCGATTACCGGAAGCCATCAGCTTACGCCAGTATTTAACTTATCGCATTCAGATGGAAATAAGGAATGTGATTACTCCAAAAGCCGCGTTTACATGATTCTCTCCATAATCGGCTCTGTGGAAAAGGTAGCTACTAACTGCTTCCCGTTGTAAGGGAAAAAATGATCCGCCCGTCAAAAATTATTATTATTATTATCTATTATTATTATTATAGCTATATAGTAGTTATTTTATAGCTAATTGCTAGTGGTTGATTTATATTATTGTTATTATTATTATTATTATTATAGCTAGCTTTGCCGATTTCTAAATCTGGCCAATTTCCCAATAATTTTAGTTATTTAATGTGCTAGCCAGCTAGCTAGTCCAAACATAAGCTCGTAACATTGAACAATATATTTTCACCGGTGAAATGTGTTAATTTAATAATAAAATTCTGGAAGTGAGATCCTGACGGAACCCCCCGCCCAAGCAAATGTCGACGGGTGGAACAATTTTGATGTTACACCGCCCCTCTCTCAACTCCTGCCTCACATATGCAGTTTCAAAAAGCAGAAAGAAATCGAAGAAAGGCATTTACATGCATCGAAAGTTTGGGCAAAAAACCAGGTGTGTTAATCGGGTTTTGAAAAACACGGATGACCTTACATAATCGGATAAAGGCATTTACATGACCATTTCAATAACCAGAGTATTTTCATAACCAGGTTAAGATCGGAGTATTTGTGTGCATGTAAACGTACCCAATGTTTCACTGATAAATAATTTTCGATTTTCAATTGTGGAGACTCGGGCAGCAAATACCAGTCACCAAAAACTTTTTGTCTTTTTGGCGGAGGGCCTTAAACACGCTAGAGAAAACAAGCAATTTGCAATAACAATGTTTCATGACTTAATGGGCAGGTACTCTGCAAAGGGAAAAGTCACAGATATTCCCTAGCGTGCCCCTCTGTAGGCTACCACATTTGGGATGCAGCTGGGACCGAGACTCCCGTGAGCACACCTTGTTGGCTTTCTTTGTTTACCATACAGACATACAGTTCTATACAGACTACAGCTGTCACAAATGAAGCATTTATGACAGAAACCATAACTTGTAATCGATACAGCTGCACTAGCCCCAGTGGCCGTAGTCTGTTCTCCCTAAAACAGACGCATGTCACAGTCTCAAAGCACAGAGACAAAGAACCGAAAACTAGATAAATCATGAAACAAACAGGATGTTTTGTTCTAAAAAAATTAAAAAAAATAAAAAGGCTGAGGTGAGGTGGGTGAGTCTCCGACGTGACGGTGAATAGAAGGACGTGTGCAGAGACTGATCTGAGGATACGGTGTTTTTATAGCGGACAGTCCGGCCTGGACTGTGATGGTGAAGACAGAGTTGTTCCCCAGCTGGTGCAGTCTGTAGTTGTCGTATCGAAACTGTTGGATCAGCATCTTCCAGCGTGCCGGGTCCAGGAGGTCCTACCAGAACAGGGACACACCAGATCAACAGGCTGCTCTTCTCAGTTAACTCGTATCCAATTCATAATTTACATAATGGATGTAAGATTTTCTTGGACTATTCCTACTGACAGCCTAATAGCCAAAAACTGGTGATTTTTAAGATCCATTTTTAGTCCCACTCAGGCTTTGTAATTATTGATATTACCACAGAATGTTTATTGCCATTTCCGTGAGATGAGAATTACCGGGTTCTAAGTGACATTTTTGTTTAAAATTAGTTGTATACTAAAAAATAAATGCTTTATTTATCATTCTTTACATGTGTGTGGTGTTAAAAAAATGTAAAACCCGTTTAAAACCTGGGTGTAATTCCAGTTTTTAGGAGGTTCCAAGTGATAAAACCAATGAACTGACAAGAACTTTAAAGCTCAATATCACAGAACTGTATAAATGGCCTGCAATTCTCAGTTCTCGATTTGTAACAGTATTTTTATGTTTTACTGCATGTATTGCAGTCTTCTGCCCTGTCATGCTTCTACCGTTGTTTGATTGTTACAAGCGCCTGCCAGGGGATTGCAGATGCAAATTAGCCTGGCTGCAGCTAATTACATTATATTACATGACATTCGCTTAGCAGATGTTCTTATCCAGAGGGACGTACAGAGGTGGAGAACGTCAGTGTTAGTCTCAGGAATACACGCCGTTACCTTGTAGGGGGAGATGTGAGTGTCTGAGGGGAATGCCAACATTCCCATCGCCTGCCGCACCTCGTCCAGCTGTCCGCCCTCTGCTTGGCTAAAGTGCTTCCGCGCGTGCCTGAGATGTTAAAAAAAAATTAAAATTAAATAAAGAAGAATGCTACTTAGCAACAAACATCTATCTCTGTTCTGACCCCCCTCCCCCCCGTAGTGTTATATTGAAGATAGCCGGACCGTGCCCCAAATCCCTGTTATCAAATAGCTCATCAAATAGCTTAATTATAAGTGCTGCAACAGGCAATTTAACCAAAAATAGCCAAGCCACTATATTTAAAACAAGTACAAGTAAAGCTGTACTTCTCTGCTTACGAGGGGTCAGTATTTTGCAAGCAGCTCTATTAAACATGTTTTCATGTGCCATCTCCTTTCTAAAGCCCCTGAAATTAACATGCATTTACTAGACCACTCAGAGCAAAGAAACAGCTGTGAGAGGTCTGTGAAAGCCAATTATTGAAAAAGCCAAATCCATCCCCTCCCAGAGCCACTGTGACTGTCAAAAATCCACAATTTCTACTTATCAGCCCGCCTTTGTTGCCACGCTAACACAAAACAGTAATTCTAATTAGCTTCCTTTTACGCATAACGTGGAGAGCGTTCTTGCAGAGCGCCGATAGCCCCCCAGTGTTGTGCCGTCCAGAGTATTGGGTGGGGGGGGGGGCGCCCCCTTACCTGACGCCGTCCATCCGTTTGTTCTGCCGGATGAGCTCAATGAACTCCTGGATACGCAGACTGAACTCCAGACAGCTCTGGAAGATGAGGTACAAAGGCAACTGAACACACACGCGGAAACGGCTACTTTTAAGTTGGACACGGCCGGACAGTTTGACGGTATCCGTTTTGACACACCGCAAGTGCTTCGTATTATTTGAGTAGATGGATAAACAATAAACCGAACAAATAAATATGTGACCTGCACCGTTATTTCGAGTCGCTTTAACCCAGAAACAACATTTTGAGTTTAAAAGAGGAGACTCTCAGCTTTCTGGCGATACCAATGTTATCTTTCGCCTTCAAATATTAAGCGAGATATGCTCATTTAAATCTTAACTGTCACCAAATAAATCAGTGCTGTAGCGATCCACTGAGTTCGTTACAGAACATTCATTCAGATAATAACTTAACATTAATAGCCGGCCCACATGTTACCTTGAACTATGTGCAGAATTTTGGCATGTTGTTGTGTTTGTACCTTGTGTTTTAATCTAGTCAACGTACCGTTAAGACGAACGTGAGTAAATGCTTTGAATTGGATGGCTGATTATTTATTTATTTGTCACTCTCGACAGGTCGCGCATCTGCCGGGACCGGAGTCAACTAAATATTCTGCTATGAGCTCAGCCCACTCATACAACCATACAGAAAATGTTTGGGTATCATGTCATGGTTTATTTAGCTAGTAACAGCATTTTGATTGGATTCTTTAAAGTTTCCACTGTTTTAGGTCAACATAAGTCACCCTTGGCATCTTAGAATGTTGGTATTTTTGTCGACTTATGTCGCTCGCAGCACTTATGGGGTTAAATACTTGAATAACATATCAACTGAAATCTCCTGGGCCATCTTGGATAGTCTGCCAAGTAATGTGGTATGTAATTATTATTATTATTATTCAGCAATGTTACACAGGCTGCACTACATACACAAACTATATGAAACCCCAGACAAAGCAATTGTGTCTGTCACTCGAAGCTTGGGGCTAGGGGGCTCATACCTTCATTTTGCGGAGGCGGGACTTGTTGTCATGGCACCAGGCAAGGCAGGTAGCAGTTTCCTGGCGCTCCAGAGACTCTTCCACCTCTTTGGCGGTAAGGAACATCTCGATGTTGACCAGGTCCTGAGGAACACAGCGAGTCGAAGGGGGCCATGACACAGGAGCAGGCAGGCGTAGTAGATGAAGCTCGCGACGGCAACACTCATTACACTATACGCAGGCATTTAGCTGATGCTCTTATCTTACGAAGCTCACGTTCGTTCTTTTTTTTGTTTGTTTTAAAAACAATCCATTTATACAGCTGTTTATTTACAAAGGCAATTGAGGTCAAGTACCTTGCTCAAGGGTACAACAGCTGTGCTCCGGCTGGGAATTGAAACCATAAACTCTATGGGCCCTATCTTGGCGATCTTGGCGCTTAGTCTAAGCGCATGGCGCTAAGTCCATTTAGGGCGTGTCCAAGTCCACTTTTGCTATTTTAACGGCGTGTTTTTTTGGCGCTAAGCACGGCGCATGGTGCAACTGGGCTGAACCTAGTCGCTTCACTAATTATAGGTGTGTCTTGGGCGTGACATTCAATAAACCAATCAAAATGTAATATCCCATTCCCTTTAAAAGCCTGCTTTTCCACCTCGGCGGATTGCTTATGATGGCGAAACAGACATGCTCGTGCGTGTTTAGTGTGATCAAGGAATAGGCTAAATGGAGTATGATCAATATTATTCGGACTAACCATTAGCCTATGAGTTCCCGGTAATTCCAGACAGGGCTGTTATTTTACAAAATATGTGCGGTTAAATTTCGTTAAAAGGACCTGCAACAGCTGAGAATAAGCTATCAATGGCTTCAGTCTCACCTTAGAAAACGCCAAATTAGCCTGCTTGTTCAGCGAATTTCGTTTGATTATGCAATGAAAGTGTCAAACATCAATTCCAAGAGGCTGTTCTCATGGAGTTCTCGAAGTTCAAGCTTCATCCAAAGTTCATTAGGCTACCTGCATAGTAGGCTAAAATTGATTAATAACATACATACCGTTATTTTGCCTTAATGATGACACTAAATAGCCATACAATAAAGCTGTCAGGTTCGCAACCCATAAGTTCACGCATATTTCCCCTTGTTTAATAATGTCCTGTTTATGGAAATGTGACCAACCTGTTTTACTCGTAGCGTAATCCTTTAAAACAATCCACTTTCCCAGGAAGACCGTTAAACGTGCAGAGAATGGCATTAAAATTAATTGTGAATTAATTGTGTAACGTGCTGCAAATTTGTTTTAGTTTCTAATTAGACGCTTAGTTCTCTTTAAAATCGTTTTGTTCAGTTAAGGAATAACGGGTGAAATCAGCTGGGTTTTAAACGGTGAGAGTATGGAAACCTGGTCACTGTCATTTAAAAAAATATGAAGAACGAAGAATAGCTAAGGTTACAATTTAGTTAACATGGTGACATCTCCGTTTTTTAACCATAGGCTATCGAAAAAAACCTTATGCACAGCGAATTCGCTGTAGCCTAGGCTATTTGAAAAACAATAAATGCAATATTCACTGGACAAGGTTTTGAACTTTTTTCAGTCACAATCCATTCTATTTACTTACAGGCTGTATTCATAGATAAACAGAGCTGTATTGTAATGACATCTGAAGCGCATTTTCAGAACTTAAATGTCCGTCTATTGCCGTGCGCGAGTTTTCCATTGAATGACAATTCACGCATTAGGTGCAAAGACAATTCGCGCATTAGGCTTGATAGCTATAGGTGTTATCAGCTCCTTTTTAATGGATAGCCATTGTCCCGTACCATCGCACATCGCCTGGATGTTGATGGAGTGGGCTGAGAGCAATGTAATGTGGCATTGTTTCCCTTCGCTGATGGAAAGGTATGTGGACCTATGGAACCTTTTATTATTATGCATTTTTGATATAGCCTACACAATAATAATATTTCACATTGTGATCTAGATATTTTAGTCATGCCTGTGCACGCCCCTGTGTGTAACAGACAGGAGGGTATGCGCGTTGTGCACACGCCTATGTAGACGCACTTATATGCGCCGTTAAAATAGCATGTAAACAACTGCGACATGACTTTAGACCATGTTTGTGGTGGTTCTAGCGCAAGCGCTTTCTGCTGGCTCAAGATAGCAATACGCCAAAAATAATCCTGGCCACTCCTCATCTTAAGACCAACACGCCCAGTTCACTAATGATGGCGCAAGAGTTACGCCGTCAAACATGCTAGTTTGACGGCGTAAGCGTTAGGCGTTATTATGGACCTAGCGCCGGGTGTAAGATAGCAAAGACACTTGCGTTTGCATTAGCGCCGCTTTGCGCCGGGTGTAAGATAGGGCCCTATGAGTTACAAGCCCCGCTCTCTAACCAGTGCACTACACCGCTGCCCGTGCAGCGCTGGTCACTACAAACAGAGAGCGAATAACCTGAGGCACCCACACACTGAATACACTCAGGCTATATCTCATACTCTTAGCAATGAGGTAATGTTTATATTCTATTTTAGGAATATTCCCTCTTTAGTGGACTCCATCTGTATATACACCCCATTGAATATATTGTACATTTTCAACCCCGGGTCATGTCCCTGCAGAAATATCTTCTCATTCTTTGGCTGTAAGAACATAAAGCAATCTTTTGTCCCTTAACCTACAGTATATAATGAAGTGACAAAGGTAACCACTGAAGATATGACTGGAATGGGTCTTTAAGCTCAGGCGCTCCATCCGGGATTTAAAACCGACATTGTTGTGGCAGGTTCGAACAGGCTCAGGCAAGCTGCGGTGGAAACACGGTCGGAGACAAAGGAGTTGCCTTCCCTGTGATCGAGCATTCATTCATTCACCAGCATAGTTGCTCTCCTCTGATCTTACAGGAGCCTCACAGTAAAAACAAGAGCAGGGGGTTTGCAAACTTAGTTGTATGCACCCAATGTGACTGTATACAGGTTTTTTTTTAACAGTTGATCTCTTAGTCAGTTAAGGTTGCAGAAAACACAAAGTCCTTAAACTTATTTTAACACTGCACACGTCTGTTTATCTCTTTAGATAACACACTGATCCTGTATCAAGTGAGTGCCTCCCGGCACTTGAATAAAGTCCTGAAGTGAAGTCTCTGACTGTCTGCTGAGCTAACTAGATTTCCCAGTTCATTCAACATATCAGTTCAAAATGAATTCTAAAGGAATCATCTGCCATACAGAGCAATACAGAGAATTAAATCTTGAATTGATCTGCCTGATTAACTGACTGGGATGTGGATATGGGCCATTTATTCTTCAAGGCATGCGTAGCTACTCTGACATGATGTGGCCTTATGTGGGCAAATCCTTTGGCATTAAAAGTCTAGAGGACACATTAATTACAACTCCAAGGTGGCAATTATGGTCAGGATGAAATATAGGGTCTCCAGACAGAGTTTTGGAACCCCTGAATTACAGAAACACGCTAGCCTTTGAATGGCGGGATATTTTTCTCCCACCTCGATGCCGCTCTGCTGCGCCAGCTTGACAGCAGTGTTGTAGTAGCCGCAGCGCAGCAGATGCTCCACCATCATGCGATCCATGCGCTTCCTCTTCCACACGCTGGCTGCCGCCGGCTGGTCGCTACTGTGCTCCTTCAGGTGCTCGATGCGTCTCTTGCACAGCTTGGCACTCTCATCCTCCGCCTGGATCGACTCGGCGGCCTGAACAGAGCGGCCACAGGGAACACTGCTGTGAGGACAAGCCCACTGAGAACAGTCACATGAAGACCTGCTCACATGGAACACTCCTGCAAGGCCCTGCCCACATGGAACACTCCAGCAAGGCCCTGCTCACATGGAACACTCCTGCAACGCCCTGCCCACATGGAACAGTCCTGCAAGGCCCTGCCCACATGGAGCAGTCCTGCAAGGACCTGCCCACATGGAACAGTCCTGCAAGGCCCTGCCCACATGGAACACTCCTGCAAGGACCTGCCCACATGGAACAGTCCTGCAAGGCCCTGCCCACATGGAACAGTCCTGCAAGGCCCTGCCCACATGGAACACTCCTGCAAGGCCCTGCCCACATGGAACAGTCCTGCAAGGCCCTGCCCACATGGAACACTCCTGCAAGGCCCTGTCTACATGGAACACTCCTGCAAGGCCCCACTCACATGGAACAGTCCTGCAAGGACCTGCCCACAAGGAACACTCCTGCAACGCCCTGCCCACATGGAACACTCCTGCAAGGACCTGCCCACATGGAACACTCTTGCAAGGCCCTGTCTACATGGAACACTCATGCAAGGCCCTGTCCACATGGAACACTCCTGCAACGCCCTGCCCACATGGAACAGTCCTGCAAGGCCCTGCCCACATGGAACACTCCTGCAAGGCCCTGCCCACATGGAACACTCCTGCAAGGCCCCACTCACATGGAACACTCCTGCAAGGACCTGCCCACATGGAACACTCTTGCAAGGCCCTGTCTACATGGAACACTCCTGCAAGGCCCCACTCACATGGAACACTCCTGCAAGGACCTGCCCACATGGAACACTCATGCAAGGCCCTGTCCACATGGAACACTCCTGCAACGCCCTGCCCACATGGAACAGTCCTGCAAGGCCCTGCCCACATGGAACACTCCTGCAAGGCCCTGCCCACATGGAACAGTCCTGCAAGGCCCTGCCCACATGGAACAGTCCTGCAAGGCCCTGCCCACATGGAACACTCCTGCAAGGCCCCACTCACATGGAACACTCCTGCAAGGACCTGCCCACAAGGAACACTCCTGCAAGGCCCCACTCACATGGAACACTCATGCAAGGACCTGCCCACATGGAACACTCATGCAAGGACCTGCCCACATGGAACACTCCTGCAAGGCCCCACTCACATGGAACACTCCTGCAAGGACCTGCCCACATGGAACACTCCTGCAAGGCCCCACTCACATGGAACACTCCTGCAATGCCCTGCCCACATGGAACACTCCTGCAAGGCCCCACTCACATGGAACACTCATGCAAGGACCTGCCCACATGGAACACTCATGCAAGGACCTGCCCACATGGAACACTCCTGCAAGGCCCCACTCACATGGAACAGTCCTGCAAGGCCCTGCCCACATGGAACACTCCTGCAAGGCCCCACTCACATGGAAAAGTCCTGCAAGGCCCTGCCCACATGGAACAGTCCTGCAAGGCCCTGCCCACATGGAACACTCCTGCAAGGCCCCACTCACTTGGAACACTCCTGCAAGGCCCTGCCCACATGGAACACTCCTGCAAGGCCCCACTCACATGGAACACTCCTGCAAGGACCTGCCCACATGGAACACTCCTGCAACGCCCTGCCCACATGGAACACTCCTGCAACGCCCTGCCCACATGGAACAGTCCTGCAAGGCCCTGCCCACATGGAACACTCCTGCAAGGCCCTGCCCACATGGAACACTCCTGCAAGGACCTGCCCAGATGGAACACTCCTGCAAGGCCCCACTCACATGGAACACTCCTGCAAGGACCTGCCCACATGGAACACTCATGCAAGGCCCTGTCCACATGGAATAGTCCTACAAGGTCCTGCCCACTGGGATCACTGTGGGAAGGACATAGTCACAGCACACCCATAGAAAGCAAGGACCCACCCACAGGAAACGCTCGTTCGAGAAAACACACACGCAACACTCCTGCAATGAGGCACCCACACAAATAACATGAGACATTCCCACAAGGAATGACCTTGAAGGCATGTAAAAAAATGCTTCAGCAGGAAGCAGTACGTTTCTTTATGAGTTCAACTTCATGTTTTGTGTCCTCTTTCCAGCTCACCTTCCTCTTGAGAGCACTAAGCTTCTCCACCACACCATCCAACAAGGACACCACTGAGTCCACCACTGGGAAGCTGCTCAAGGTCTTCTCCAGCTCCGCCACAGCCATGGTCACATGACTTGTTTCCCGGTCGATGTTCTTCTGTGCAGCCCGGAAGCGCTTGTTCAGCGTCTCGTAGGGTACCTGTGGACACGCATATTTGCTATCATGTGGAGACTACCTCAGAACCCAATTTGCTTAAATTAAAACACATCAAATCTGCCTTTGTGCTCTTCAAAACAGCAATGTTTACACTCACAGCAAGGCTTAGTTAATCCTGCTTAGAACAGGCATTAAAAACCCTTTTAAACACAGCTTATCGGTTTAATCTGTGCCATCTCACAGTGTGTATGTATGTGCAGTAGAGATACTACTGCAGTGCGCATACACACTATGAGTGGCTAGAGATACTAAAACTCCCATCATGCTTTGTGGCATGACAATAAATGTATAGGACGAAGGAGACAATTGTTCCGTTTACAGTTCAACCAAAGATTTTAGATATGACACGATACGCAACTGGCGTTTTTCCCCATTGGATTTTACGTCCGCACAAGGGGAAGTGATCAGGCATGCACAGTAGTGTTTTCAGTTAGCTTAGCAACTAAAGTTACATAACGTATGCTTAGAGTGGTACGCAACTAACCGGATTTAAAGTTGGTTTTCGTTGGATAGTCAAAATACTAACGGCTTGTATGTAGTAGTACTGGGTCCTGACAACCTAGGCATATATAATCTAAAAAGAAAAGCGAGACTTTCAATTTCGTCTGTCTGATAAAGACCCGTTTAGCGAACTGTTTCTTAAAAACTCCATTGACCTCCAGTCATTGAATGAGCGCCTGTTGTCTGTCTAATAAGTTCCAAATGCGGATGTTCCAGCTCCGAAGCTGGACCTCATGCTCCGCCTACCCTCTTTGGTTCAACCAAACTAAAACATGACTGCAAGTGATGTTTAGTGATTGTTACATTATTAGTCATAGCAATGCTTTCTTCTAATCATTGAAAAGTTATGCAAATCTTATCTTTTTCCCAAAGTATGGTATTGCTAAAATTTGTGCGCACAAACATATTGCAATGGCAGGTGCAGATATTTAAAGCTGTAGTTAAAGCGTCAACCCAGAAACTGTAACATTACATAGCCTATTTAAAAAGCCTAAATCACACAAGATACCACATTGCTCTCATTTATTCATCCAACACCGTTTACACATAAATAAAACCTATAAATATGAGGGGGTAACTCCTAACACTCCTCCACATGGCTGCCCACCTCAAACTAGGCCAGGATGGTAACGAGCAACAGGCAGAGTAACCCCAAATTACAGGCCCTGTCCTCTCAAACCAACACCAGAGTTGACATGTTCCAGTCAGTCTGCCAGAGAACTCTATGACATCAATGCCTACTCACTCTAAATATTAACTGCACATATTTTGCAGCGGGAGCCAAACTAGGGACAGGGTTCAGTGTTGATTTTTCCACTCTCAGCTGTGTTTGCTCTTTGTGTGGCCTTCAGTCGACCCCGTCCTCTCTTGCAGCTGTGGTACAATGAAACGTTGAAAAGGCAGAGTGTGTGCTGGCTGGGTAAAACAAATTTCACAGACGGTAGGAATACCTTTACAAAATCCGGGCAACGGTCC
Source organism: Synaphobranchus kaupii (assembly GCA_029718625.1). NCBI lineage: Eukaryota > Metazoa > Chordata > Actinopteri > Anguilliformes > Synaphobranchidae > Synaphobranchus > Synaphobranchus kaupii. The sequence goes on from CM056395.1 coordinate 11,180,892, forward strand.
GCACTGGCACTGAGCCCTCAGTACTGTATCACATCCACCGGTTCTGACAAGATTCCGGATTTTGGATGTTTAACTGCTCAGAAAGGCAATTCCTGGTTGTACAGCTATATGTCTTAGGTTTTCGTGGGCAGAGATTCCCACAACGTCCGGTGACCCAAGACAGTGTCTACCCTCAGTGGTGTAGTAGTGCTTGGAGAAGTGGGTGTACTCTAGAGAAGTGGGTATACTCTAATTTAGCAAATTGATTAGTACTAATTGATATGTGTGGGGATTAAGAAGTGAGTATACTCTATGCCCACTAAGAAAGAAGTGGGTATACTGCATATACCCGCGTATACCCTCCACTACACTACTTTCTACCCTACAGGACAGGAATTGCACATCCAACGGCTAGATAAGGATGCTTTAACAGTTCACACCACACCAGGCTGTTCACACCAACAGATAAAAGGGTAAACGTAACAGTGAAAAAAAGAATGCATCTGCACTTAGCTACAACGTAAAACAATGAGTCCAGGATACCATCAACCGCGGTTTCTTGCCAGACGGCGTGGCCGGTAAGCTTGGTATACCTACGCGACCATTTTAAGACTGCACTGGTTGCATTCGTAAAGGTGTAACGTTGTTGTACCAAACCGCAATTTTTAAGAGGCGTTGAGTTCAGCTGCTGGTTAAAACGACCAGGGGTTCCCTCATGGAAATGTAATATACTGCGGTATATTTTAATATATTGTGACGATAATTTTGATATATTTACAATATATTGCAGTATATTCTTTTTCCATAAGGGTTTTCTTGACTGCTGATTACAGCTTAATACATTAGCTAGCTCCTAATACAGTACACTATAGGCTAGTAAACTGGACATGACCGCCATTGCATCATGTTGTGAGCTAACGTACGTTAACTAGAATAGGTGATTACAGTAACTAAACCATAGTTAGCTCGTACTGTCGTTGTTATGTAACGGCAATAGCGACCTAACGTCGAATTGCATCTACATCCAGGCCAGTTTAAGTCAGGTTGCACAGCGACTGTAACGCGTTATTAGCTCGATAACGTTAGCTGCCTAGGCTAGCTATCACCACGTCAACTTACTGACAAACGATCTTTGCTTGGTTTTCGTTGAAGATTCGTAAAAGAATGTTAACCAACTTTACATTAGTCATAAATCCAACGTAATCTATCATAGATAGTATCAGCCTTCTGACTTAATAAATGACGATGGGCTCGACGGGACACTGTAAAACAGGACATTGTTGGTAGCAAAATATTTCTCGATGTGTCAATGTTAATTAATCAACTTGTAAGCTACTTACTCAAAAGTGTGTTAACACGTTAAAACGCCAAGCCAGAAAGAAATCAAGCACGCAAACAGGGTGGCCATCGTCGAGCAGGTGACATTTGCTCAACAACCGATCAACCACAAAAAGATGTAATTTTGCATGTCGTAAAACATTCTATAATACAGTCACTCGTTATAATTAAGGCAGCAAGTAGCGAGCAATATAGCTAGATTAACTTCCTAGTGTGCTGGGTTAATGATCGTTATGTGACTAGTAATCCTGATCAAAACCATTCTGGTTGTGTAACGTTGACGTTAGCTGATTCGTTCTTGTTTCTTCCCCACCAAGACAGCGAGCATTTGTCCACAATTAGGTACATAAATAATAAAAACGCTTTCATCCTTATTCCGACGCCTGTGTGGCTTCATTGTAGTTTCGCGGTCAATTAAGTTAGTTTCTTAAATTTAAAAACAAAAAAGCACACCTTTAAAGTTGGATATTCTTGGACTTTCAGTGCCATGGAGAGTTGAGCAGCTGATTCCTGCACCGCCATCTTCCTTTGGGGAAAAATGCTTCAAAGGGCGACAACTAGCAAGGGACACTAGAGCAAAGATACTTGACTGCCACCAGTAGACGTCGCATCCAGCATGTTTGTAGCGTCTATGGGTGCGCAAGGATGAGGCATCTGGCTTTGTTTGACAATCTGTGTTTCACATACAAAACATTGCAATGCATCATGGGTATCTACTTTTTTTTTTCTTTGAGTAAAAAGTGATTTTTTCAGGGATTATCATAAAACCAAATCGGGGGTCAAACAGTGAAATTATATCAAAACATTTTAGGGAATACAATTAAATGCAATTTAATAAAAGCCCCAATGACTTTTTTCCCAATGGCAATAATTCTGGGAAAATACATTTGGCCACATGCATTTTGTTTGTGTTAAAAAGCATGATGTGTTCTCAACAACTCAGGGATCCTCCATCGTACATCCACTGTTTAATATATCACCCGTTCTTGAGAATTTTTTTCATTCACCTTTATTTATTTTTTTGTTTTTGATTTTTTACTCTGCAATTATACTGGGAAAATATGTTTTGATAGATCAGAGTCTTGGCTATTAAACCATGTAAAGGGACCACCTTCCAGTGATTACTTTTTTTCATAAATAGCACGTTTTGCATCTGAGAACTTGAATTATGTCAACTCCATTAGGCACACAAAAAACATAGTAATATAAAAGATGAAGGAAATGTTTAATGCTTTTTGGAGTATGAAATACTAGATAATTTTATTAGCTGTATAATCGAAAAGTGTGATATCTTTCTATTCAAGAAAGAAATACAATTATAATGTTGATGCTAATGTGAGCTGCAGCGGATATCTATAAAACTAGTGAAATCTCAGTGAAACTATCTGGATGGATAGATAGCACACTGGGTATATATAAACTTATTTATATCTTAAATTCATTATCGGGTGAACTGCCCCTTTAACATTCACACAGGACTCCCATTACAAAAAGCTAGATTTGCTAAATAAAGCAGATGTTTCAGCTAAAAAAAATGTTTTTACATAACTTTGTTGAAAATAAATAGCTAATTTAAATAACATGATTCAATTATGAAAGAAAATTGAGAGTGAATACACCTCCGTCAGCATAGACGTGAACTCCATCAGATACAGTGGGCTCTAGAATTATTGGCACCCCTGACTGGAAATGCACTAAAAATACTTTACAAAAAAAACAATACAATTATTGAGATAAACTCAAAATGCCAAGATGAAATATTGTTTAGTAATGTTTCATTGGAACCAACAAAAATCATACATTTGTTTAATAAAAAATAAATTTCACCAAAATTAAGGGTTCATAATTATCTGAACATGCTGCTGCTGTATCTGATCAAAACATTAAATTTTGGTCTCATCTGACCACAGCATCTTCGTCCAGTCATAATTTAAATGACGTTTGGCAAGTGTCCAAATTTAACTATTTTGGTCAGATACAGCATCGGCATGTTGGCGCAGAAACAGAGATGCATACACAGAGAGGCACCCCATACCCACGGTGAAATATGGTGCTGGGTCAGTGATGTTTTGGGGCTGTTTTGTAATTCCAGAGGTCCAGGGGCACTGGTTAAGATCAATGGCATAATGGATTCCACCAAGGATTCCACTAATCTGGTTGCCTCTGCCAGAGGTCTGAGACTTGGCCGTAGGTGGACTTTCCAGCAAGACAATGATCCAAAGCATAGCTCAAAATCCACACAAAAATGGTTCTGTGACAACAAAATCAATGTCCTCCAATGTCCATCTCAGTTGCCGGACTTCAATCCAATCGAAAACCTGCGGGCTGAACTGTAGAGGGCAGTTGATAAGCACAAACCCAAGAGTGTGAAGGATCTTGAAAGGATCTGCATAGAGGACTGGTCCACAATCCCTCCAAATGTGTTCCTTAACCTTGTCAAACATTACAGGAAAAGACTCCATGCTGCTATCCTTGCCAGAGGTGGTTGCACCAAGTACTAAACCAGGGGTGCCAATAATTATGAAACTGTGATTTTGGCGAAATTTATTTTTAATTAAATAAATGTATGATTTTGATTTTGTCCCATGGAAACATGAATAAACGACAATATTTGTCACATCTTGGCATTTTGAGTTTATCTCTATAATTATATTGCTTATTTTTTGTATTTTTTGTGCATTGCCATCCAGGGGTTCCAATGATCCTGGAGTGCCCGCCATAAAATATCTGATGAGTTGACGTCTTATGGAGTTGACAAAATGTTATACTGTATTTTCTCATTTCACGGCATATCTGTGAGAAGTAGCCATTTCCTTTTTCTCAGTTGCTGAGAAGTCTCAATGCAAGTGAAAATATACATTTTTAAGCCATAATTCTTCTTTTGTTTAGATTTAGAAGGGAGATGGAGTTGACCTGTTATGTTTGAGCCAGTCCTGATAGCAATATTATTTATTACATTTTTCAATAAATAGAAAACTTACCAGAGGTCAAGTAGCCTTGCCGCCTACTGTGAAACCGGGGCCGTTAGGCTAACCCTTTTTATGACTGATTAAATAACTTTTTTGTAGAAATCTGACAGTGTTGACAAAATTCTGGGACACAATTTTCAAGCACCAACATTTTCACAAACTTTAGATTTTAAAACAAAGAGGATTATAAGAGTAGATAGGTTATCAGTAGGGACCTTTTTAATTAGAATTTTAGGTTTTGAAGGCTTTTAACACGTTAGTTTTCGTGTTTGAAATTGTGAAATCTTATCTGGGACAAGGGTGTTTCCTGGAACTCGGCAGGTATAGAAAAAATGAATAAATTATATTTATTTCATATATAAAACACTTTTCCCCAGAAAAATTGGATTTAATTTGTTGTTTAAAGTAATACTTGTAAGCTTTTTTGGTAGGGCGTGATTTTGACCCAATGGGTACTTAAAGATACTTCCCAAGAACACATGAACCTTTATTACGTTACGTTACAGGCATTTAGCAGACGCTCTTATCCAGGGCAACTTACACTTTTTTTTTTTGCATACTATCCATTTCACCAATGTCCATCCTTAAAATGGGTATTTCCATAGTAAAGGCAACTAAATTTATACTTAAATTATTCCATGCTCTGGCAGCCATAACTGTTCTGATTTTTTCAGAAGTTTTCCCCTGCCACCCAGTGGCTAACTTGGGTATTGCACATATTTCATACATCCGCAAGAAAGTATAACTCAGCCAGCTTTCTCACACATACAATGAAGCAGGGTAACGGTGAGGTTTCCACAAAATAACCCATGTGCTCGAATAATTTGCATACTTAAGTAGGCAGAATCAAAGAAGGAAAATATAATAGGTCCAATGAGCTGATTGTTGTATTACTCTTTTAAATTGTTGTGTGGAGAAGATAAAATGGAAGGGGTGATTTGCTGATACATAAATCAGTTAATTTTTCATTTGGAAACTGTAATAAAGAAAACACAGCCTATAAAGGTGTTTTTGCGTAGGTGTATGGTTAAAAGATCTCAAGGAAATATATTGAGTTGGAGTATCAGCTTCATAACGACTGTCATTAAAGACTGGATTCATGCCTGGAAGTTGGAACATACAAACACTCCTCCTGGAATTACTTTTCTAATTCTCATTAGCTTTTTTCCAGAGAGAGAAAAGGAATTTGATGGCCTAATCACATATATGTTTAAATGATAATTGTGAATTCAATTATGCTGGTGATATTTCAGAGAGTACCCATAAGCAATGTCTAGTTTTCATTCAGCAGAGTCTCTCCATTCATGGCTACTATTTCATGTCCAAAAAATAACTCACTGAAAGGCTAATGAGATAATAACAGCAGTCCGAACTGGAGGCTATAATTTCAGTGTGAACGTGCAGCTGGGGCTAGTTGGCCGTTTGGAGAAATGAGGTAATCTTTGATGGGATCTAAGCCGCCATTCTGGCAATTACCTTACAGCCAATACTGAAAATGTTCACATACAACATGTGTAAGTGTCATAAACCTGTTCATGTTTAACAATATATTTCGATAAAGTCCATAGATCTTAACGCACAGTTACCTTTGAATTTAACTGAATATACTCACCTGCTGAACCAGCACTTTTGTTCACTTTTCACTTCCCTAGGATTGAATTGAAGGCTTATATTGTTCTGTTAAAAAAAAGTTAAAAAGCAGGCCTATTGATTTATTGTCTCCCCTAAGACACATATGCGATGATCCCTGTTAAAATTAAATGTTGTAATATTCAGAGATATTTACATTTTTATGAACACATTTTGACTTAGCAGTTTAACATTCACGATAATTTGCATTTTATACTTTATGCAATGTAATGTAATGTAATTTAATACGAAATGGCCTCCAGTTGGCCATTGCGTTACAGCCATAATCATCTGTTATATGTCCCAAATGAATCTCCAAAGAAAACCCATGGGATGTTGACTGGTAAAAATGTAATAAACGCCGTGAGAGGGAAATAAACAAATGACTAAAACACAAATGGAAAATTGTTCTCTTTATGTGCAAAATGCATATGGAAACGGTTTAGAATTGTCGGAATGTATATCTTTAAATGTGATCCAAGGTAAAACCATAGTAACTGTACACACAAAAATAATTTGAGCAAGTGGACAATACATAAACATTATATTTCCACACTCTTCTTTATTTCTCCTAATTAATAATAATAATAATAATAACAATCACATGATGATGACACTGATTCATAAAAGCCTTTGGACCATGAATTTCTTCAGCAGGGGAAAACCCTAGAAAAAACAAAGAACTTTTGAACAAAGTTCTTTCAAGAATAGTGCGTATTTGTTTAAGTTGTTTTATTTCAGAAAGTATTTTTTTTAAAAAGCACCTCTGGTTAAGAATTCAATTTTATTTGTATAGCGCTTTTTTTTTTACAGAGAACTGTCACAAAATAATGTACTTTGTCTAGAAGACATTTTAATTCCTAGACAAAGTACATTCTTGGTCTCCAGCATGTGCAGCAGATGTGGACGGAAAGAGCTACACTGGGTGCAGGCTGTGAGAAAAGCATTACAGAGACATTGTACTTGCTTATCCCAAAGGGAGGTGTACACCAAGGATGGCTGTTTTTGTGAGTTTTCCACAAAGAAGGGGGATATAGAGATTCTCATCATCCATCATAGGATGTTCAGAAACAAGGAGGGCCCATCGAGTGGCTTTTGACCTTTGAGTTGGAATTGGCCTCCAGGGTCTACAGACGTTTGTAACATTGGTTTTCATTCTCCGTTGCATCGCTGAAAGTGGCAGATAAATTGTCCGCCAAAGTACATTTGGCGGACAAAGGCTTATCTATCAACCCCCTCCCTAAAGTGTGGTTTATCTATCTTCTTTGTTGATGGCCGCATCCACGCGGCGACAGCCGACCGGCGTTTACGGTCACGCGTTTGTGCGCAAAGCCTGGAGCGGACGCGCTTTCTCATTCCGGGCTCCGGCGTGAAGTATCGAACGCTGTCAAATTTCCCAGGGGGGGGGAAAAAAACACGGTCATTTCGGGATCCGCCTTGCTAGGCCCCTGGGAGTTTCAGGCAATTAGGACAGGTGCGAGGCAGGGGGTGGTGGGGTCGCGTGCCGCCCCCCTCCGTTTGACAAAATGACGGTACCGCCCAGCCGCTTTGAAGAACGCCCCATTGATGCGGTCTTCCGTTGCCTTCGCGGGTATAGCGGTCGGCGGGCGCGGGAGGGTTTCATCTCGGATAATTCTGGAAGGGCCCCACTGTGCGTTTGAAGCTAATCTCCCCTCCTCCCCTCATTATGTCTAAAACAACGGATGGTGCGCGTGGATGTGAGCTCGGGGAAATTAACTGTAATGGTCCCACCATCTGCTAGGCTTCACAACGGAACTCTGGAAATGGATTTTATTATTTATTTTTTGGAGCTCACATTTCCTGCAAATCTCTATTTGTGTTACTCTTACCTGTGCTCACAATCTCTGAAAATTCCCATTTTAACGATCACACTGAATCAGATAACAATTCAAGTGTTCAGCAATGCTATTTTCTTGTTCATTTATATTCAGTGGTGCACTTCCCACGGTTGCCTTTGCAAACATTCACTAAACCTTCTGAGGATTTTAGCCTACCCTACATGATTAATTGTAGCTAATAATATGTACGTATGTATCATCCAGAAACATATTACATAAGGCATTGTGAGCATTCAGGAATACATTATAGGCAGAGATGTAATTAAAGTGTTGCCTAACCCTGTGGTTGCAGTGACCTTTGAACCCCATCCTTTATGTTTGCTTGGAGGACATGGTCCATGCAGGGTGCTTCAGCACGAGAGCTTAACAGTTACATTACTGTGTTGACCATTTAAGTTCCATTCTTGGGGGGGGTATTTCGCAAAGCAGGGTTACTGAGTTAGCTGGATAACTGCACCGAGTAAACCAGGAACAGCCCTTTTTACTTCAGTCCATGTTCCAGATTTGGGAAGGTTCAGGGTTTTACTCAGTGCAGCTATTCAGCTAACTCAGTAATCCTGCTTTGTGAAATAACCCCCTGCTCTCCTGTAAGTGTGATTTATGTTTTTATTTTCTTCCTATTAGTAAACAGCTCATTGCAAGCATCAAGGACCACAACTGTGGGGAGATCCCACACAGGCTCTCTATTCTGTGAAGGAATAAAGGCAAACCCCTTTACTTTAATGACAAGCCCCCAGCTGATAGGGTTTCACCTCCTGGATGCTTTAAATGTCAAAGCTACATTAATTCATGAAGATTATGTCATAAGTAGAACTAGAGTAATCACGTGGCTCCAATGGAATCACATTGCCGTTTTTATTCTACGGGAGAAGCACAATCCAATAGAGGCAGGTATACTAATGCATCTCTCCAGAGAGAATTTAAACACATCCTAAAGCATTAAACATCTGTACCCGTAGCATTTACATTTGTAAACAGCATCGAGCATTTCAATCAACCAATACCCAGTGTGGTAAAAGATCATTGCTACACCCACTCATTGCGTACGGAAATGAATACTAACTACGTATTAACAGGGAATGGCAGGATTACATTTTGCAGCAAGGAGGACTGAAGCGGAATGTGCGCTTCGTTGCAGATCGCGGAATCTGTATATTCCGGCATTCCAGTCCCAACTACAAAACTGGCGCAGGCTCCGTTGTTTATCATAATTAAAAACTAATGACCCAATTAACTGGTCTGAACAGACCCAAGGAAGATTTCACCTTAAGCTGAAAGGACCCTCCGGGGGATAGCCAAAGAGGTGATTAGGTCTTCTTCTCCTCTGTGTTAGCGGTTCATTTTCTGCTTACAGAGACGCTGAGCTCAAAGGTGCGTGGGGGTTACCTGTCATTGGCTTTCTGCAGAGGTAGCGCCTTGGCCCTCCGCCAGGTCTACCGGGACCAAACAAAGTTTGCGAGATTAATGAATAAATTCTAAAGTAGTAAGCAGATTCTAGGCGGCATTAATTGTAAAAGATTGGGATAAAATCAAGTCTAGTCTCTTGCATATTACATTGGACATAAAACCTTTGCTTGCAGGAAATTACTTCAAGGGAAGGGAATGACTTGCAAGGTAAGGTCGTTTTGAGAATGACTGATTCCCTGCAATGAAAGCTTTTTTTTTCTGTCAAAGGCAGCGCAAATGTCATTTTATAAGTGTTGATAAGTGCTTTGTGACATTTTCTGAGGAAGTATTCGTAAAAGTTATGCTTTCGAATTGTCTATATTAAGTCATGTGCATCATAAAATGTGGTTGTGTCAATAACTCTTTTTTAATGAAGGATTTTCTGTTTTCCATTAAATCCACATCAGCTCAGACAGTGATGCATTGTAGCTCTGCAGATAAATTTTAAAAAATGCTTTCCTCCCTTTTTCCTCTCCAATCCATAAATATCTCGGTGCTCATTGCCGCACCCTCCGCTATTGATTTGGGAGAGAGCAGAGCTTCTAATTACACTGCAGTTGCCAAGGTTTGAGTCAAAGGAAGATGCTTCACGCACAGCACCAACAGGTGAACTTGCGGATGCCTGATCGACCAGCAGAGGTAGCTAATGAGGAATGAGATTATCATGGCCGAAACCCTCCCATTCCTGGTCAGACACATCCGCCACATACAGGTATATATATATATATATATATATATATATATATATATATATACAGACGGGTGACAAATTAAAGGGAAACCCAACATAAAGTGTCTTAGTAAGGTGTTGGGCCACTACAAGCCGCCAGAACCGCTTCACTGCGCCTTGGCATAGATTATACCTCTAGTCTAGTACAGATGCTAGTCTCTGGAACTCTACTGGAGGGATGGAACACCATTCTTCCAAAAGGTATTCCCTCATTTGGTGTTTTGATCATGCTGGTGGAGAGCACTGTCTAACACGTCGGTCCAAAATCTCCCATAGGTGTTCAATTGGGTTGAGATCTGGTGACTGTGAAGGACTCATCAAACCATTCAGTGACCCCTTGTGCCCTGTGGATGGGGACACTGTCATCCTGGAAGAGGATAGAAATGTATCATCGTAGGATAAAGGTGATCACTCAGAATAACTTTGTACTGATTTACAGTGACCCTTCCCTCTGAGGGGACAAGTGGACCCAAAGCATGGCAGGAAAATGCCCTCCACAGCATAACAGAGCCACCGGACCCCCTCACTGTAGGGGTTCTTCCTTTAATTTGTCACCCGTCTGTATATATACCCATAGACATGTGACCATAACAACAACAATAACCTCCCACTCCCTAATGCTAATTGGTTGCTGAAAGCAGCTGCTGACATTTGAGAGTCCCTACCCCACCGTAAGGTCCGCACCTTGATAAGCGAGCCATTGTGACTCGACGCTGAAGGTGAAACGTTTTTGGGTGCCCTCCAATGACAAAGATGCAGTGGCATGTCAACAGAAATGAGGGTGACACACTGCCATGCCCTAGGAGACCTCATCGAAAAATGCAGGGCGGACTCACTATTACAGTACAGCGCCCGTCAAGGTGACAAAAGACACCCCGCCCTCACAAATTTCGATCGGTCTAATTTGCTCTGCCCTTTTCATCGAATGCAATGTCAATGCAAGTAGCAGTGTGCGATTGCTGCATGTGTAGGATTCCAAACCACCGCCCAGCAATAAATACATCATAATTTAGAAATCGTTCAGAGTCATTTGTCCAGCGCTGAGTGAAATAATAAGTCATCATTTGTGGCTGAGACGAACTTTGCTGCAGAGCACGCAAAAAGGCGATCCAAAAAAGGCGATCCAATTTTTAGGAAAAATAACATTTCCCTGGTATTTCCATATTGATCAAATTGGCACATGAATGGATTTCAGTTTAATGAGGTAAAATTGAAGATGAATATAAGTGGATGGAATACCTTTAGATGTTATTTCTTGTCTGACACAGCAGGTTATCCTCCATGCGCGTCTTCTCGTGGTGAAAGCACGGGGTGTTTAGATTAGTTTAGTTATTCTTTCTTAGCCACACGATAAATGCCGGTAGAATTTGTGGTCAGTACAGCATATCCTGTAACTATTGTCTTTACTGATGAAATTACAAACAAAGTGCGATCAAATAGATTTCAGGATTGTGTCATTTCACGTGGGTGGGCTGCAGAGTGGTATTCCTCCATTAGGTGGCGCTGTGTACTTCTACATGTGAAATGAACAATAGGGGACATCTAGTGTGGCCAAATGCCCCTCATACCTCCCCTTTCCTCATTTTATTTCTGTCTCACAGTATTTAACACATGGCACACTGTCCAGCAATACAAAATATTTAAAAAAGTCAAATTCATTGACATAAGCTTGTCTTTTATAGCAGATGTACTTCTTCTTTTCAGTGTAAGAGTGCTTATAGGGGGTGAATAGGTACTATAGATTCAGAATGGCTGTGATTGCAAGAGAAAACAATGTTTTTTTTTAACCTTTATAGTAAGAATATTTCTTATTTGCAAGAATATGAGTATTCTGCTTACTTCAAAAGCAAATGAATATGGTCATTTACGGATCTATTCCTAGAATCCATTAACTGTCATGCTGCACAGCAAGGAATTGTTTTTAGACCTTGAATTAATCTAGTCCATTTGTGATTTGATATTATAAAGGTCCTGGGAAAAAATATATATGCACAGTTTGTCCTTGGCCTATCTATTCCTATTTGAACCCATCAGCTCCCGGCATGCACACACACTTTAGAAGCTTCTCGCGTGTCAATGATCTGTGTTTGAGCGACATTAGTTTAGCGGTATTCTCAGCACAATTCCTGGGACCACACTGAGGCTAGCTGGAATGCGATCGGCAAAAAAAAATTTCATGCCGTCTCTTTAAAAGGCAGGGATATGAAGCCACTCCCACCACTATCCCTCGCACCCAATAGGTGACGTCACTGTGGCTTCCCCAGACTCGGTACTAATGATGCTGAGAGTTGCTCCAGCCTGATTTTTCTCCCTCTTTTTTGCCACTGTGGCTGTGAGTCGGTTTCACTCTGTGCCTCTTCCTTCGCTGTCGCTGCCGGCGTGACCGGGGACCCTGATTCATCTTTTAGTCCCTCCTTCCATCTCCTTCTACCCATCTCTATATCCATCTCTCTCTCCCGTTCCTCTCCTCTCCTCCAGCAGGGATGTAGTACTCTCCTCAAACGAACTTCAGCACTTCTCTGGCTGCCGAGGACTGGTTTACCTGCACTTTTTAAAAGAGGTGAATCTTTTTTTTTTTTTTGGCTTTGGTTTAAAAAAATTTTTTTTTTAAAATTCCATTTGCTTGTGTTCCCTATCTTTCCTTCGTCCACTGCTCACAGCCTGGCTTTGGGGACCATGGCTCTGAGGGAGAACATCCTTCCCATTAGCGAGGTGTCTGGTCCTTTCCCGGAGGTGGTGGAGCTGAACGTGGGCGGCCAGGTGTACGTCACCAAGCACTCCACGCTGGTCAGCGTCCCCGACACCACCCTGCACGCCATGTTCTCCCGCCACCCGCTCAAGGACCTGCCGAGGGACAGCCGCGGGCGCTTCTTCATCGACCGCGACGGCTTCCTCTTCCGCTACGTGCTGGACTTCCTGAGGGACAAGCAGCTGGTGCTGCCCGACCACTTCCCCGAGAAGGACCGGCTCCAGCGCGAGGCGGAGCACTTCCAGCTGGCCGACCTGCTGAAGCTGCTGGCGCCCCGGGTCACCAAGCAGGGCTCCATGAACGACGAGGGCTGCCAGAGCGACATTGAGGAGAGCTCCCAGAGCAGCGACCTGGTGCGCGCCGCCGCCCTGGACAAGCGCTCGGGATTTATCACCATCGGCTACCGCGGCTCCTACACCATGGTCCGGGACAACCAGGCCGATGCCAAGTTCCGGCGGGTGGCCCGCATCATGGTGTGCGGCCGCATCGCCCTGGCCAAGGAGGTGTTCGGCGAGACTCTGAACGAGAGCAGGGACCCCGACCGGCCCCCCGAGAAGTACACCTCGCGCTTCTACCTCAAGTTCACCTACCTGGAGCAGGCCTTCGACAGGCTGTCGGAGGCCGGCTTCCACATGGTGGCCTGCAACTCCACGGGCACGGCCGCTTTCATCAACCAGTATAGAGACGACAAAATATGGAGCAGCTACACCGAGTACATCTTTTTCAGTAAGTGCAGAAAAGTTTCTCTACCCTCCACCCCCACCCCAACCCCTGACCGTTAAATGCACAGCTCCCGCCCGGTCGGTGAGTCTAACTGCGCTGGGCGGTTGTAGTCTAACTGCGCTGGGCGGTTGTAGTGTTGGCCGAATCTGATTCGAAGTTTTCCCGCTTGAGTGGTGCTCGTAGGATTGAAATTAGTCGAGCAAATTAAGGGATTTGTACACAAGGTTTTCCAGTTCAATCGTTGCTTGGCGGTTGTGATTGGCGGGGAATATTGCCCAGAGCTCGCGTGCGTGCGTGCGTGCGGGCAGAAGCCCCCTTGCTCTCGTGCCCGCCTTCTCCACGTGCGAACGGGGGATGTGTTCTTTCCGCTACGGCTCATTGCGAGCGCAGAGGACGCCAGCTATGCGTGCAAAGGCAACATGCGGAGTGGCGCTAAGAGCTCTAGACAGACGCTGCGTGTAGGTCCTTGAGTCGCGGCAGGGGGTGTCGGGTCTGGCTAATGTAGTCAACACAGCGTAAATATGTCCCTGTAAAAAAAAAAAAATCACCTGCATTACCGGATCACAGAATGCAAGACTGTGAGCATTGTATAAATCCGTAATTCCATTCACTTTTACAACTGGTATTATACATTTTACAGGCGTTGATAAAACAAATATACAGATTCAGAAACCTCTAACTCAAATGTTTAGAATTAAGAATTGGCATGATTGTAAGAAAATGAACCAACCGTGGTTGCTCAGGGGTGTGCCGTGTCTACGTCCCCGTGCCTAAAACCTTGCTTAAATTCAAAGGAAGTGTTATCTGGCTGTGATTTAGAGCCCTATTAATAATGTGAGCGTTCCTATTTGTCCACTGACGTTGATGCATGAACGCATTCATTATAATGGGTATACCCAGGAACCGGGAGATGATGTTAGAAGAATGTCAGAAGAAGGGACGCGTAATAGAAGCGAAAAGAGTTTCTCCCTCACCTTTTACCATGTTCTTTCTGTGACATGGCATAGCGGTTTTAAATGGGATATTACGAATTATCCAACAGGTGGGACGGTGCGGTGTAATCATGGGCAGCTCACCCACAGGTTATGGGCTGAGTAGGTCCTGTCTGTGCAGCTCTATGTAGTGCTGTGGAGGGGGGGGGGGGGGTGAGCTGGGGGGAGGGGGGCTTATTTTTTTCAAGCTTTAATTACAGTCAATATGGGAGGTCTGTGTGTTTGTGTGTGCATGTGCGTGTGTGTTATGATTGCGTATATGCATGTGTAATCCATTGCACAGGGTGATATTATGTTTAATTTAGCTTTTTGTAAAGGATGGTCATATTGTGATACTTTAATAGAGAAATGTATATTATAAAATACTAATATAATGTTTAATTGGATTACTTTCAGCGAGGTATATCTTCACAGCTCATTTTGTGAAACAGAATATCCATTATTCTGTGTGGAGCTAGTGAACACATAAAATGCGCGTTTTGACTTTACTGCTGTACATTTCTGCGTTTGCAAACGACGTGTCAGCCTGGGCCAGAGTGTTGACGGCGGCAGTGTGTGAGGGTGTGTCATATGCGCTGGCGATCTCACGGCCATCACATTTCCTCACATCTCGCTTCCCGGCCGTTAGCGGCCCGTTTATCCTGCGAGAGCTCACTGTGAGAAGAACCTGTCACTTCTCTCCGGGACGACACAGGCAAAAGATTTCTTCGCCTTTCTCGTTCGGCCTCTCATTCCCCCTGCGCCCCGTGTATGCTAAAGGCTGCTTTCTGTTTGCCCCTCACCTTTCCGTCTGCTTCTTCTGTTTCTTTCCATCTTTTTCTCTTCTTTTCACCCTTCTTCCCTTACAAAAATGGAGTATATGGCAATATTATTGTAAATATATGGACTTTTTGATAGTATAATGACAAATACATTTTACGGCAGTGTATTTTTGAAATGAATGCAATATCTCAAAGCGTTAATAATGTAATTTCATTTTTGCAAGCGTTCTTTCCCCCTAGCCCTCTCTTTCCATCTTTCTCCAACCACGCCCTCCTCTTTTCTTTTTCTGCACGTTCCTTCTTCCCCTGTACATTACAGCAAAGCTCTGGTTTCTTTTCCCTCTCACAAGCTGTCCCTGCTGCTGTGGTCTTTGTTTCCTGGGAGCAGATATTGTGATGCACGGGGGGGGGGGGGGGGGGGGGGGGACTGTTGTTATTGCCTCCTCTCGTGCTCTTGTGACTTGCCCCCCCCCAATCCATATGGGTAGACATGAGGCAGCTGAGGTTTCATTTCAGGAGAGCCAATCTTAACTTAGCCTACGGTGTTTCTATAATGATCAAAAACCCATGGATGCAATCAGAAGAGCCACAGAGAAGTTGTACGATACGAAACTGAATTATGTATAAACTGGCGTGGAAATAGGCGTCCTTTGGACTGGCTCACAGAAATGAGCCCTTTTTCCTTTCTGCAATAGGTGTGATTTGAAGTAGAAACAAGGAAACTCCTATTCAGAGACAAATAACTAACAAGTCTGAGAACAAATAGATAGTAACACCTGAAAGTACTATACAGAGCCATTAAAGCGTAACATTAAAACACACGTGTGCTAGGGAAATATCAGCACGTCACCTTGGATTCTGATAGCAACACCCTTGGATTGTATGTTAATTAAAACGAATCATGTACCCTGACATTATTTCGGAAAAAAGCCAATGGAGGCCAACAGGCTTTCTTCCGTTGAGAGAAGTTCTAGCAGCACTCAATCTGATCGCTGACTAGCCCTCCCTGCAAGTGATGCATGTTGGGGTCTTGGATATTGGGGCTGTTGGACACTATCTACTGGACAATACACCTGGAGATGATCTGCCAGTCTTCCTTTCCTCCCGACCCCCTGGCCGCCAAGCCGCTCAATCCGTTTCCTCTGGAAAAAAACTCAACGCCCTAATTTTGACATGGAAACCTTTGGGAGATAGAAGCATGGGCCTTATATTTCCAATTACATCACCCTGATGGACATGGCAAAGCACCAGTGTGCAATGTTTCAGCGAACTGACAAATTTCCAAGATGGAACTTGGAGGTTTCTCACCCTATTTTTGGCTAGACTTTTCCGCAGGGTGCCAGTTTTAACATGTTGTAGCTTTTCCATCATGAAGACCATTTTCCATCATGAAGACCGTCCACGTGTGAGACTGCTACACCGCTACATAATTTATGAGCCAACTGTAACTGCACATTATATAGATATTTATTATTTATCAATTTGGCTCATGCATTTATCTAGAGCAACATGCAACTATTAGAAGACCAATAATGCCATTTGTCTCAGTACAAGAAAGCTTTTAGACACTGTAAATTGTAAGCCACACAAAAAAGTCGTAATCAGGACAATGTAACATACATACAGTATATTTAGTGATACAGAGCACGGGCTATAATTAGCCAGTTATGTGAAATGCCCTTGCCCCCTGGCTTGAAATACGATACTAAGAAAAAAAAGTGATGTAATTATAATGAAGTGCAGTAATAGCTTGAGGGTTAAATACAAATAAATAAATAAATACAGTCCACATCCAGACTTGAAATATTATATTTTGAACTGCAAATGAATACTGTGATAACGATGCATAAGTTTAATTTTTGCAAAATGTAAATTCAAAGTGCTTTAAATGTGCCCTTTTCAAACAGGGGTACAAGTACCATTAATGGGTACTTGCTTGTCTCATGGGTTAGATTTAACATCATCTACATACTTTTATATTCATACAGATTCCACTTGTAAATGGCTGTCAAAATGAATAGAAGAAAAACAGGCGATGATTTATTGTCATCACTCTGTGCTTCCACGTGATATGGTAATATGCCTTGCACATACATCATACACTGTAAAGCTCAGCATTCAAAAACAGATTATTTACTGTATATGTTATGAAATGTGCTGTGTACCATTTGCAGTATCATTGCCATTGTAAAAGGCTAATATGGCTAAATTCATTGTTAATCTTAGACAATCAGAAATTAAGCAGGCTTAATATGAACAGTAGCCATGTTGCTATTACCATGCCTTTGCTGTAATTTAGCAATACTTGAGGGAAGTCATTAACATAGGATGAAGCTTCCAGGCAATTCAAACCACAGCAGATGTGCTTATATTGTGTGTAAAATACCATGGTCAGAAATAGTCTTTAAGGCTTTCTCCTAGTGATGTAACAGGGCACATTCAGGTGACCAGTTGGCACGAGTTAAAGACATCAAGACGGCGTAGTAGGGCATGATGATAAAATAGAAGACACTTTTTGTGCTGTGCTTTCATGTATCTAACATGAAAAAACATGCAATACAACATGACTACATGACTTAAGACCAGGTTTGTGGTGGTTTTACCGCAAGCGCTTTTTGCTGGCTCAAGATAGCAATACGCCAAAAATGATCCTCATCTTAAGTTCACTTGCTATTTAAACAACGTGAGCGCTGGACGTTAAAATGACCACTGTGTCGGTCTGAAACTAGAATAGACATTGTGTTTGGGTTACCGCTACTTACCGCCGGATGTAAGATAGAGCCCAAAGACTTCGGAAAACGGTTGAAACTGATAAATCAAAAAGGAAATATGCTCCTCTGAACTCCAGTCTCTCATAGAAGAAACTAATAAGTGGTTATGGTTTTGTGCCTGGAAAGTAATCATTCTCAATTCACCTATGTCTAGCAAGGAAACAATAAGTATTCTCAAGGAGAAGAATGAATTGAAGTTACTCATGTGTCATTATTGAGAAAAATAGGCACAGCTTACACCTGCTGCTTCGCGGGTGAGGAGCACATTGTTTTTTTCTCTGGTTCAGCGAGCCATTGAACATGCCATTGACTAGTAAAAAGCAACCAGTATATAAGGAGTGAAAAGCAATACCCGTTATTGACTTTCTAGCATAAAGCTTTTTTACAAGGATCTAAGGGCCGGTGACCTACAGGAAATATGTGAGCCATGCTGGAAATACGGGTAGCGCATTCGCATGACCTTAAAAAGACTTCGGCACCCATGGGACAGTGGAGATGCTTGTTGTTTTTCCACCCCAGTAGTTTCTCCCCAAATATTTCTCCAGTTCACTGACATTGTCATCCATTGATTCATTCCATACCCCCCGTAATTTTTTTACTTCTTACCTTATTTTGATCGGAACCTACTGCCCCCTCACTTTCGCCTCCCGTCCTGTTTTCAACACTCCTTTCCAACGCTATCCGAAATCGTCCAATATTCAGAGAATGAGAAATGAATGGAAATAAATCTCTGATGACGTAAGCTTCGAGCAAGAAATCGGATGGAAAACGAGAGCATATGCCTTAGCCTTTCCTTCTCCCTGGCCACACAAAGAGAAATTACATTTCCTCCGTCTCCTGGAGTGACGCAAATACAAGGCCTAACACATGTCAGTCTTACCGAGGCTTCTTTTTTTCCCGCTAGAGCTGTCTCCATAATGACTTCCACTGAGCTAATCTATGGTGCAGAAGGGAGATGGTACATCATATCTCTGGAAGTCAGTTACCGATCGCATTACTGATACGCAAGGCCGCTCTAAATCCCTGCTGTCATTCAGGACCACATTCACTCCGCAGGAGCTGGTCTCCACGTGACGCTTGCTCGATTATAGCAAGTCACACACCTCGAATGGAAGTTTGTCGTTTCAATAAAGGTATGGAAATTACAAAAGGGGAATTGAAAAAAAAGTTCACACGTGAAATCTGTAGTTGATAAAGGCCCTACTGTTGTAACGTCACTGGGGATTTTCAAATGACAGCCGCTAACTAGACAGAAAGGAAAATGTCGCTCCGGCCAAGAGAAAAGAAGTGACAAATTGTTTTACTGTCAGAATAACCACACGGCGATTTGATTAATCCTTCCAAATATGTAAATGCCCTTTGTCCATAGGGCCAAACAGCTTGGGCTGTGATTCTAACATGCTGGTGCTCATGCTGTGGTTATATCTGTGTGAATTTTAATAGTGAAGAGCACTCTAGCACACACAGTGATGTCAAGAATCACGATGGACTAAGGTTGGATTTAGCTGAAAATAAACAATTTCAAGTCACAATGTGAGCGCCCCCACATTAAATGCTTATTGAGCGGGTTCTCTCAGCACCTGCAGATGCCCTCGGCCACACGGTTTCCAAATCCTGAATGGAAAGGTTTGAAAAGACAGAAAGATAGAAGTGTATTATTCTACTACCTGTGCCAGGGTGAGTGAAATTTCATCCTGTGAAATCAATGGAAGCCGTTGGCAGCCTGTAGGGGAAAAGATTGATTGTGGGCAGGAGCACATTTATCAGAATGTCCAATGTTCCTCAAAACTTGTTCCTTGGTTGTTCCTAATAGATCCATGGGTACATGCGTATTGTTTCCAGGACAAAAGTTTTACAGTTGCCGCATACAGCATCTCTCCCGCGTCCTTCAGACACAAGCAAAATCACTATCTAGTAAAAACATCACAGCGACAAAGAGGAAGGCTTGTACTTGTCTGCTTTACAAATCAGTGGGTGGTACAAAGTTGTTACTTCAGCGTCCCCAAGTTATTGTGCAAAAATACCCACCTTTGAACTGTATCTTATTACTACTTGACAGCTGTATTACATCTTTGGTTTGCAACTTGGCAAACTGAAAAATGCACTTGAAAACAGTAGCTACATCAGGGATGTGCAGTTTTCAGTTAACTTCTGATTAGCAAGTGTGCTACACCTGGAACACCAGGTGAGCTGATTTTTTCACCAGTGTCTTTATCTTCAAAGATGGGCAGGAATTGGGAAGGAAAACCGCAGACATAGCAACACTGATAAGTTTTATACACTAAGGTGTTGATTTACAAAGATCCTAAAATAGGGGGTGTTATTTTGCGGGCACAGCCAAAGGTATTTGCACGTGCTATCATTTCACACTTTGCGGGTGATCAACTATGAGTCATTATGTAAATTACTCCAGCCGCAAACAGCCATATTTAAACGAGATTTTAGCGTGTGTGGAATGGTTATACTGTAAGAAAATGGTAAAAACTGGGTGCAATGTTTTTGTTTTTATGGTATTTTTTAGTGTGGGGTATAGGCTATTGTTACACTGAATGAGCTGGTGGTTTATTATAAACTGTTTCACTGGATGTCTCTTAGTTTCTGCCGGGAGTTACAGGCGTTTGTCAAGACTGAAATGATCGTAACTATGCTTACAAATGCTGCGTTCCATTTACCTCGGAAGTCGGAAGTCGGAGCTGGGAATGACGAGTTGACCGCGTTCCAGTACAAGTCGGAGAACCTAGCTGATCTCATTGTTAGCAATAGCCTACCAGTTCTAGCCAGGTTAGCCATTGTTAGCAATACCAGTTGATAACAATGCACTACGCGGTATTTTGCACATACAAACGCCGTAGCAACATGTCCACAGATAGAAGTTGGACAGTTCTGTGTGTACGACTGATTTAATCAGACACAAATAAGACAGAAGTGCTAATAAACAATATATTACTACAGCTTTCACTTATGTTGATGCGCGGAGCAGCCATCTTGATTTTCAGGTCGGGGTTGGTGAAATCAACTTCAGGGGGCGTTCCAGTTGAATTTCCGACTGGGAACTCGGACGTTCCGACTTCCCAGGTCAAATGGAACGCAGCATAGCACTGAGCCTGCTCGCGTCACATAAAATCACATTTCCATTTGATCAGGGGTTTTATTTTTTATAAAGTTTTGATTTCCTTTCTCAAACTTCCTTTCGGGTTTAGTAAATTTAGAGTAAAAAACTTTACACATGCTGACGTAATCTATTTGCATCTCCCACTAGCACAACCCTAAACCCTGGTTCTCTTTTATTGATGGAAAATTGAGTGTTTCAGTTCCAGGAGGTATTTTTGTCTTTTAGATGCAGCAGCACTGCTGATGCTGACAAGGCCAGTCGTATTTGTTAATTAGACCACAAGATGAACAAACTGAAGGACTTGCTGCTCTCCATTCTTCTATGGGGCAAATTATATATAATATAGATATATCACTGATAAATAATGAAAAGATAATACATTAATTACAGTTTTTTAAATTTTTTTATCTCATTGATTGTGGACTTGTGTGCAAGGTAAACAACATCTCAATCTCAAACTGCATACAGACAGTGTCAATAACTGGCCCAGTAACAATAATGACCATCAAACATCTCATCCATCTCATCGCAGCACATCAACTTACAACACTGAAGACCAAATTAAGAGTTGGGAAATCTAGGAGTGGTTTTCTGTACATCTATTTTATGCTTTTATCTAAATGCTTAACTTGTTCAGACAGGTTGTAGACACCAGAATCCCACATTTAGCAAAGAACAAAAAGTAGACCGACACATGAATCAAGACAGAAGTAAATCTGATCAAGTGATAACTGCCTTGTTTCTAAAACTGTTTGATTGATTTTTCCGGTTAACTGTCAGCACAATCTGGAGAAAGGATAGTTATCAAAGGTGTTTAAGTAGTTTTTTGACACTTTTGACACTAGCTCATTCGAACCCCTCTAAAACACAGATCCTACATCTAATATTGATTCATGCTTTTTCAATTGATTAAAAATAAAGTGCAGTGAACCCTCACTGCACGTCGGAAAATCAAATCCCTTGTGAGAACAAAGAATAGAACGTTTTGTCGTTTGATGATACACAACGGCGTTCAGTCTGGTACGAACAACGGGCCTCATTTATCATTCATGCGTACGCTCAAATCTGATGGTAAAGTGTATGTGCGACCATTTTTAGGCAAATTTCCGGATTTATCAAAATGAACGTGGGTGTATGGTACGATAAAATCCCACGACGGCTCTTGATTTGGTGTACGCTTTTTCCCAGTGGCGAGGCAGCGGCATTGCATGCAATGAACGGCGAGGGAACTACAGCTTTTGTTCAGAGCACTGCAGAGTCAGCAGGTGATAAATGAAAAGGTGCTCTTTGGAAAACATAGGCTATGTGAGCTTAAAAATCTGATTTTGCCTTAAATGAGGAGCTGATCATAAAAGTAAATGTAATAACAAAATAACATGCATTCCATTTATGAAAATATTAAAAGCTGTTAATGCATCTGGGAAATATTTAAAAATGCACTTGACCTATGCATTGTGGGTGTAGACATAGACTACGCTGTGCTCCCTAATTGGCAAAAATAATATATGAATAAGCAGATTTTTTATTTGACACAGCTATTAGTTTCTCATCACATGCAGCCTATAAATGGAATGAAGCATAAGCCAGTTAAAATTATTGAATCAGGAAAAAGCCTCTGTATAAGAATTTATTGGAGACAGGCATATGAAAATAATTACGCATCACCAGTCATGTTGTATGCAAGATGCAAAAATGTAGGCTAATCTTTTTCTATTTTTTCTAAAAATCCGATCTAGCTTTATTAGCTTAGACCTAAGAACCCAGCGTGAGAGAAACTTGAAGTTTTGACGAATCAAGTCGCAGTCGCCATCTTCTATCACTCCTTCCACAGCCACTTTCCCAGCGATTCCCCCATCATCTCTTCTGCAGGTGATGCCCCTTCCTGCACCTGTAGCTCCCGGAATTTGTGTGAATGGTTATTATTATTTTTTGTATCTCAGCTGTACGTAGTTCGCAATTCAGAGGAAGCATTTTAGCCCTGGTTATCCTCTGCCACGTAGCGGCTTTTCAGCTTGGCTGCACACCACTCCTAACGCTCCTAATAAGCACACGTTTATTTTCATTTACATTCATAAGCGTTTCAATTTTAGGCATGTGTGTTTTAATATGGTAGTAAATGGGCATGTGAGTATGGTAATTCATAATGATGTGCACGCGCTTCCCTAATATACGACCAAGTCTGATTTATCAACACGTGAGATTTCCGTACGCAAGTTGGTACGCTCATATATACACACAGTTTTACGACCATATTGATAAATGAGGCCCAACGTCTGCATTTCCTTTGGTCATATCCTTTGAGATCAGTAAATACGCTCTCCTTTGTGGACAATTTACTTGTGACAATATTAAAATGATTCAATCAAATCATAACACTAGTGCTGCGAATGGCAGTGATCAGACTTTCACATGTTAACAGGCGAGGAAAAGTGTGATTAAAATGAAGACAAATGCATCTGTACATAATATAAAAGTTTTCCTGGTTTATGGCATGTCATTGCCATTCTAGGGTAATAAAGTAAACAATCCAATGTTTTTCAACAGAAAAAAAAAAAAAATCCAGATTAATATTCAGTCATCATAGTTTAGAAAATGGTCCATTGCTGTTGGTGGGCCTTTAAGGGGTTTGAAAGCCGACTTAAGAAACCGTTAACATGACATCCATCTGGATATACATCACTCTGACTGTTCTGGAAACTCAGCTGCTTTAAACGACTTGTTTTTTTTTGGAGGGAAAGTGAAAATCCATAGCTGTTGAGATTTATAACCGAGGGCACCGTGTTATGCTTGGATATTTCACTATATAACCATCATTGATCCCGAATGTAATCTTTAAAACACTCCAGATATAGCTTGAACCCATGACAAATGAGAGCAGAGTCTCCAAGCAGCTGTCAGCTTGATGAATGTCGCCACGGAGCCAGGCGTTTTGGGAAGTTTACTTTCCCTGCAGTCTGTGGAACTTCACAGCGGTTTGGCATTCACTGGCATTCGGACGGTAAGCGCGGTTACACCGTTCAAGATTTTACTACTGCCGCAGATAACGCATGCCGTTTGTCAAGTCCATTATGCCCGCTGTCATTTCATTCAGTTAGATAAGGAGTTAAGGTAAGCTCAGCGAAAGATAGCAAAAAAAATTTTTATAAATAAATGAAGCAATACGTAAAATAGCAGCTTGGAAACAACTTGACTTAACTGCATATCGATGATGTGACAGGATATGAGAATAATTTCAAGACATTTTTACGTTTTATCAAACGTGCATCGGCCATCATTCATTTAGTTAGCTGTTTTTTTTTTGAGAGGAATGCACCCTGTATTCACATTTACTCTCTACCTCAGGTCTTCGTTAGTTCTGACTGAGTTCTTGATGAATCACTGTACTATAGTACAATACTAGGTCTGCTATTACGATTTTTACAAAACCACATTAATTATTCAAAGCAATTCAAATAAAAGACTGACCTTATTCAGTTAAGTTTGATATGAGCAGTACAATTTATTTTAATAGGTACAAGTTCCTCATTTGAACTTTCTATTTGCGCACGTATGCCTCCAACAACACATTTCTCTCAGCAAAGGCAAAGTGTGAACAGATGTAAAATCCAGATTAGTATTCCTTTGACAGCTCAGCCAAACCGAATTGATAAAGAAGGTCAGTTTTATTAGTCTCGGGTCTGAAGACAATGCTCACCCTCCAGGCTTGTGCTGCATCAGTGACACTAAGCTGATTTCTTGACTGTGAGGATGTGGAAGATTCACAATCATACAAAGCTTGTTTATATGACAAATGAGGAATTACTTATAAAATATACACTGCCTGGCCAAAAAAAAAGTCGCCGTTGCACCCGTCATGCATAGTGCCCACTGTACAAACCTCTGGAGGCAGTGTTATGATCTGGGGTTGCTTCAATTGGTCAGGTCTAGGCTCAGCAACGTTATGCAGCAATAAAATGAAGTCAGCTGACTACCTGAATGCACTGAATGACCAGGTTATCCCATCAATGGGCATATTCCAGGACGACAATGCCAAGATTCATAGGGCTCAAATTGTGAAAGAGTGGTTCAGGGAGCATGAGGAATCATTTTCACACATGAATTGGCCACCAGAGTCCTGACCTTAACCCCATTGAAAGTCTTTGGGATGTGCTGGAGAACACTTTACGTAGTGGTTCGACTCTCCCGTCGTCAATACAAGATCTTGGCCAAAAATTAACGCAACTCTGGATGGAAATAAATGTTGTGACGTTGCATAAGGTTGTCAAAACAATGCCACGACGAATGCGCGCTGTAATCAAAGCTAAAGGTGGTCCAACAAAATATTACAGTGTGCACCTTTTTTTTTGGCCAGGCAGTGTATATTGCTCAAAATGTGCAGTAGGCTATACATTAAAATGAAAGTTAAAAGTTATTTTAATTGATGCCTAAATCAAAGACAGATATGATTGTTGTATTAGCACGTACAGCTAACGTGCACTCATTTGTAAATTTTTGTCATCAAAATGTCTGAAAACCAGGTTTTAAAATAATTCAGTTCTGCTGGCTTAGATCAAATGCAATTACCAAACTGTATATCCATATTAGACTAACCACACAGACAGTATGAAATGTAATGCATATGACTGCACAACATTATCTATGATTTAATTAATTTCAATTTATAAGATAAGAGGACTACTTTGGTCATCTCACTAGTATGGCTATGCAAATCTGTTACAAGGGGATACGTGAAACATTTGGGAATTATAGCCTGTGACTGATTGATTGCAGAGAACTGCAATATACTCTGCAAAAATCAGAGATAATCATCTGTTAATCTTTGTGAGATCAGCGCGAAATAAACCGGGAAGTCGGCATGGTTTCCGTTAATTAAATTGCCTGGAGCAAAGTGAACCATCAGCTGAAGCTGATTGAACTTTTTCCAGTCTCTTCTCTGGCATTATTCTCTTAACACACCATGCATCCTCCCAGAAGCCTCTGTTAATACAGCTTGTGTAACCTTGCACGGTGAGAGCCGGGATCCTCCGCCTTCAAAGATGCAGAGCCAGCAGCCCTGTTGGACTAATGCCAACTGTATTCTGTGGGTTCAACCACTGAAGCAAAATTGTGCCCCGTCTGCCCTCCATCTGTGGACTCTTCAAATAAGATGGAGGTTAAACTCAAAGAGAAGCTTCAAACCATAATTGAATGCTGTCAGGGCTGTGGGAAAAGTTAAGATGGTTTCTGTTGTCATTTCTTTTGAAGGGGCTCCTTCTATGTTTGTATGTATATGAAGCACTCGGGCAGAACCTGGCTGCCTTGCCTCTTATCTGTAAATGTAAATGTATAATTTATTTGAGGTTACACATCAGCAGTGTGTTGGATGGAAGAAGTCTCTCAATGTTAGGACTTGTGAAATTGTTAGATGGCAGGAACCCCAAAAGAATGTCATTAACTCTAAGGCATGTGCCTGAAATGGTGTTATTTCACTCATGTAATTACTTGCACAGAAATGTAAAGTCTAGTCATATAACATATGCTGTATATCATCACAGTTTAATTTAACCTTCTGCTACCAAAATATAGGCAGAAAGATGTACTTGCAACATTCATACATAACTGTGATAATAATGTTTTATGTTTTCATTTGTGAAAATGTTTTTCATCTTCGAGCACAAGAAATTTTAGCGACGAGAGCAGGCCCTTCATCCCATCCAGGCTCATTTACCTATAGTCAGTCCTGGTAAGATATGCCACGCACAGAGATAGGGAACTGTCTATGTCGACAGATGCTCCCTAGCGTGAGTGCCAAAATCTGTTTAGAAAATCATACATTGAGTATGCCTGGCTAGCTAGAACTAACCCTGCTCCCATCCCCCTTTCCAGAAAAAAATTACTGTAAAAAGGAGGGAAAAGGCAATTTAGGTGGAGTTTCAATTGTGAAGTGCAATCAGTCCCCGTGAGAGTGGCATTGTACTTATTTGATATTCTGAGTACAGTAACGGAAGCTGTCGGTGGAGTGGCTCATTCTCCTTCATTCCAGACCCTCAGCTTTTAATGAACGAGGGATCGCATGAGAGCAAATATGGAAAGCGTGCAAGAGTGAATTTACGTATTTTCGAACCTTTTTTTTTTTCTTCTCTGTTTGTTGCGTCATCTGTCGTTTGCAGAAAAGGCTTACTGGAGGGCCAGCCACCTGATTGCCCTCTATGGGTCACAAACTTGCGTTTGTATTTAAATAGCATTACAACCGGCCGTGATGGTAGAAAAAGTTGTCACGGCTGTGAATGTGAATGTTTTTTTTCCGTTCATTAGGGGTGTGCCCGAAGCCAAATATCTTATTCGGAACTGCACAGATAATGAACCCAAAACAGATAATGATTTCATCCGAAAATCAAGGCTTATATTGTTTTTTTTATTGTTTTTTTTTTAAGTGAAATGTGGGTTCCTATCATGATTCAAGGGAGGCGAGGCCTATTTTTAAGCTAATTTGAACAAATTTGCTTAGAGTCGAGGTGGGGAGAGAGAAAGAGTAGCCACGTGGGGATGAGCAAGATGGGGGTAGACAGGGTACGAGGAAGAGTGCACTGTCTCCTTTCTACAGTGTCCCATATTGTGTAGTGTGACAATTAACTTGAATGGACTGGTGGTTTATTGCATGAAAAAAATAAAAACTGGCCTAGAAATTTCTGTTTGGGGTGCATGATTCACAGTTCTGTGTGAAATCAAATGAGCAGAGCGAGCAGGAAAAGGCATAGAGGCTGTGTCAGAGACAGCAATCACTGCACTGAAATCTGCAGTTGACTTACTAAACAAATAAATATCCTGTCAGCTTTCAGGACAGTGCCTGAGATCGCAGAATAAAAGTTTTCATATTCAATGTATTTACATTGTAAATTTACATTGTATTTACAATGTATATACGTACATGCATTAATTTCTGATATATCAAATAGCTACATCTTCATGGTTCCTTTGTTCATATAAATGTTTTTGTAATCCAAAATAGCTCATAGTTCATAATTTGAATGGTTCATATTCAAGTTGTAGCTGTTTCCCAGCTCGGACGCCATTTTGAACTCAATCCGATATGTTTCTGCTGAGAAAATTCCAGCAAAGCCAGTTCTTGGAGGCTAGCTAGTTTTGGTTGTCTGAGCAGTGATTGGTGTCAATCGAGCAGTAGGGTGAATTAAACAGGACTCTTAAGGGGGGAGTATACTTGATAAGTATACTGAGGTTCGATGTCAGCTGAACACGGCGCCGCATACAGACTTTGCGGCTTTGAACTGTTTGTTTATTGACACTCCACGCCAGGGGTTGGGGCGGATTCAGATTCTGCTGTGATAAGTGCGGGAAACACGAAAGTGGCAACGTTTGCCACGCCAAACTGACAAAAACAATGGCTATGTTAAAGGAGTGTCAGTTGGACGTAGATGATTTCAAAGTCGCTTTAGTTTATTTAGCACTGCGGAAAAAAAATAAAACAAATCAATCAGACAAGGAGAGGGACGCAGCCAATGCAGACACCCATGTGATATTTTAGACCAATTTCAGGCAATCTCCGCATTTTTGTCGGTGTATACAAACATCTCGGCTAGTTCTATGTGAAGTTTTGTTTTTTCCACAAACGCTTCAGTTTAAGTCATTTAACGTTAGTTCATTTGAACCAGCCGAAGTATACTCCTAGATTTAACTTTAACCCTCCAGAGGCAATTTCCACCTAGTTTCTACTAGTCTTATTTAAATGTCAATATCTACAAATATAGTCACTGCACATCCATAGTTTAAAGTTCAAATTGAAGAAGAGGCTGTATCATTCAGAAATATGAAACAGAATACATTTATTTCAGAATAATCACATACAGTATATACATAATACGCATAAAACATATAGCCTAATG
Organism: Synaphobranchus kaupii; assembly: GCA_029718625.1. Taxonomy (NCBI): domain Eukaryota; kingdom Metazoa; phylum Chordata; class Actinopteri; order Anguilliformes; family Synaphobranchidae; genus Synaphobranchus; species Synaphobranchus kaupii. The sequence continues at coordinate 11,209,830 of CM056395.1, forward strand.
GTTTTTAATACGTTTAAAAAACGTACAAAAGCATGTGTGTTTTTACATAACAACTGCAACATATTTCAGCCCTGTGCAATAGGTGGTAACTGTGGAAATGTCGACTGTATGGGACAAAATGTAACAAGATAAACTCTTCAGGGTTAATCAGAAAACAATTGTAGCTTCCGACCAGGTAGAATATTTGGTTTCATAAACATATTTATGCAAGAGATTTCTGAGAAAAAAATGAGGTGTCTTCTAAAGCAAAAGTGCATCGGGTACTGTATATAGTACAGTAAGCAAGGGAAAATCCCGAATTCTTATTTATTAATATAATGTTTTTCTATATCTGAACATGATTTTCTTAGCGGGTATAAATAGTGCATTTTATTAGCATTTTACTTTGGGCTATTAATCACAACCTGCTATTTTATTGCCCTGCAGTGTGCAACAGCAGAGGCTGAGGTTTTCGCAAGTTGTAGTTTATAATTTCAGACAAACATGAATACTGTAATTGGGGCGGATACATCTGCCACTAGGGGGCCAACGTGGCTCGCTTGCAGCACAGGCCATTTAGTGGTAGCTGCCATTTTAAGAACAGCGTAGACTTGTGGAATGTTGTCGTTGAAACCCTTGTTGAATTTGACAACTTTTAGAAACATGATGAAGATGAACTGTGTACCATCACGATGCCATTAGCCGATGTAGATTTTGAGAAATAAACATTAGAGCAAATAAATCATAAGGGCACTTTTTTTACAGTTTTATGTACATTGTGTGTGTACTATGAATAATTTCTCACATATGTCATAGGTTTTGAAACTTTAGTTTTGATTCAATTGCCAACATCCATGCCACCCATGTTTCTGTTGCCACAAAGTCACAAGGCTTTATTAAAGGGGAGTGCAAACCAGGTGAAAATAGCCTTTTAAGTGCTTGGGGACATATGGTTAAGAAAAAAACCTACTTGTCAATATGGTCAAGTGATTTATGGTTTGGGCCACGCCCACTACTGGTTTCTATCCAAATACAGATACAGACTGATAACTTTGGTGGTTGAACAGATACACAGATACAGATACAGATGTCTTTGTTCCCCTAGTGATCATACAGGACTGCTTACATCCAGTTATTTTTTACCTTCGTTTAATCAGGTAGGTCAACTGAGAACTCAGTTCTATTTTGCAGTGCCGACTTGGGGGGGGTGGGGGGTCAAGGAAGGAAATGTGAAGGATTGTGTAGCCAATCAGATGTAGGGGGTGATTAAGTGGCCAGAGGTAGAGGGCCAGTTTTGAGGGAAATTGATGAGGATGGTTAACACCCCTACGCTTTCAAAATGAGCCATGGGAAATTAATGGTCACAGCCAGCCAGGCCCACGGTTTTTAACATCTCATTTGAAGGATGGAACCTCCTACAAGCGCAGTTCCCTCATCACCGTGATGGGAAATTGTAATTCTGTTTGGCAAAGAGGGCAGAGTGCTCCAATCAAGCTCACCAACACTTCTTCCAGCAGCAGCTTGGTTTTCCCCTATGGTTTCCCATGCAAATACTAACCAAGCCCAGCCATGCTTGGCTTCAGCATTTTGGTGCAAAAAGGATATAGTGGGCTATGGCCGCTAACTGATAATAATAATGCAGGCACTGCTACTAGTAGTAGTGTGCGAATAAGTAAACATTCAGCAATATTTACACGCGTTTAGTGCTATCAGGAATGTGAATGAGAGCAGGAAGGTGAGTGTTCAGGCAATCATAAAGGAACACATTTTTGTTAGAGTGGTTAGCAATTTTCATCATCTCTCACAGAGTCTCGAAACCCTGTTTTCACCCAGGGCACGTTTGTGACTTTCGCCTCTGGCCCAAATTCAATCAATCAACAAAGTACTTTTCTTAGTTTAGAGCAAATGCTGTATTTTATTTTTTTTCAAATTTTTTGTATATTTTACATTCAGGTCAGGGACTGCATAAATGATTTCTGGCTTAAATTCAGGACTTAAAATTAAGGACAAAGCACATTTCAGTCTTTCCTTTGTTGTGTTCCAGTTCGCTGTTTGCCCTTTCTTTCTTATTTTTCTTTTTCCCGGAGTTTCCAAAACTTGTGTTTTACCCTTTTGAGATTAATGCTGCCCCTATCATTTCTTTGGGGCTTGTTTCTCCGAGCCGTTCTCAGACTTACATTTCAATTATAGATCTCTATCACATCCTGCTAGGTTTTTTTTCCTAATCCCCTCTCCCCTGTTAGTGGGTGAAATTCCCCAGGTTTCATGTGTGCTGTTAAACAGACTTCGGCCTAGTTTGGCCACTGGCACAGCACTCCATACCAGGCCTGGCCCGGCCACGTCGTTCCCTACACTTGTTTAAAGTATTTCCTGGAACTATACTTTAAGTATATCATTTATGAACTACTTCTAGTCTTTGTGTCCTAAAGTGGTATGCTTCAAGTATTTTAAAACTGTGATCTAAGTTTACTTATGGAAAGTGAAGTGAAAGTGCACTGTAAATACACTACCTGGGATATGGTTCAGAAAAAGTGTACTTAAGGCATACTTTTATTAACTTATTTTTGTAATGGTTGACAGCTCTGCGCTTCGTGGTAACCGACAGTGTTCTCAGGGTTGTTGAACAACAGCTCTATGCATCGTAAATACTGATGTAATTCAGTTTTCCAAGCCCCAACACAGGCATGAAGTGAAACTTTTACCCACGGTGTGGTCTCCCAAAAGTCCTTGGTGCAATTTATGGGCTGTATATTCCCAACAGGGCACCGACTGAGAACGACTGAGAACTGTGATAAACATACAAGTCGTATATGATGCCCAGGGTATTAGATGCTGTGGTTAAATACCCTGGGAGCACACACAACGACTACATTTGGAGCTACTGTGATTTGTGTCACTGCTTTGTCACAAGTGACATTACTGATGGATGGTTTCTAGGTGACGGTGCGTAGGTTTAATTTAAATATTACAAAAAACAAAATGCCTAACCTTACTATAAAGTGTCGGCTATATTAGGGCTACTAATATAGAGAGACCTAATAGTTAAGATAAAATAAATAGTTAAAATTACATTTTTATATTACAATGTAATTCCAGTCTGACTGCAAGCTGAATTTTCCACCCCCCAGATACCTCTTGCTACCTTGGCTCCTGAGACCCATGGCCACATACAGCAGAGGAGTGGCACAATCTGATACAAAACTAAAATGAGACAGGGCGATGAGAACGATTACCAATTTACTCATTTCCTACATGAGCATGCTTTCCTACGTGAGTTTGTTGGTCGCAGCTGTGATTTCTATGCGAAACGCTCCGAAAAGAGTAGGAGAAATCTATTGCATCTCGCCAAACTCAGCTAGCACGTCGCAACGTTTGTGAAACGAACCCCTGTCCAGCTGCAATAAATGTCCTTCCATGCACAAGTACAGCACTACCAGGCCTAGCATGGGCTAGATATAGCCCCCCCGCTGACCTGTCATGCCAGGCTGCTAGATTAAATCGGTTCAAGTGTACTGTCTAGAGATACCAATGTTATTAGTCTGTGCAGGGTGTACGTTTTTTCCTTTTCAATTTTTTTCTTTTTCTTTTGTTGCTGTGGGTGTGATCAAGTTTTGTTCACCTCTGGGTGGGGAACTGAGAAGATTAACATACAATTGGTCATTCATCACTTGAATATTCTGCCCTATATTGTGGATCATAGTGGTGTCTGATTCAGAGGCATAATGGTAGCCACCGAGGAAGTAATCAAAGGCTTGATTCCCAGTCTCAGCATGGGGCAGTTCAGGATAGTGTGTGTGTGTGTGTGTGTGTGCCTGTGTAGGTGTGCGTACGTGCGTGCGTGCGCGCGTGTGTGTGTGTGTGTGTGTGTGTGTGTGTGTGTGGCAAGCAATTTAGACCCCAGAAACCAGGTGAGGTGAGTTAATTGTGTAATCAACTGCTTTAATTGATCAATTAATTGCAGAGAAACAAGAAAACCCTGCAGACCCTGGGGCTATATCTTCCTGCAACATCTACACTACATTATAGAATATGCTTTCTATATTAATTATGTTAACACCAAAGTATATATAGTATTAGCCATGTAACCTTTCCATGCAGATGTTATGTATACTTTACCCACTGTGTGCAATTAAAAACATATACACATATAAAATCTCCAACACCTTATGGTAGGATAAAGACAGTCACTTCTGTAGAATATCCCAGCAATCTAAACGCTTTCTACTGTGAAGGAGCATGTCTTTTCAATCAACAGTAAAGTAGGCTACGGAGGCACCGTCCTCCTTGGTACTTTTGGGCAGGTATTGTGGAGCCAGGTGGCTCACTGAACATGATGTACTTTTTCTTACCTCCAGCCATTTGGATACAGATTTAGAGCTGCTTGCTGCACAAGCTAAAAAGGTAAATCCTGAAGCACAGTTTGTCACTGTTCTCAGTAATGTATTATGACTAAGAAAGCTGGAGTATCATAATTGCATTATTCCTTGATATATAATGAGAACAAGCAGGAGTTATTGGTTCTTGGTGTCCTACAGGTATATATATATATATATATATATATATATATATATATACATTTTCCTCCTAGTTTTCTCTTTTTCCAGTTGAAGTCGGAAGTTAACATACACTTAGGTTGAAGTTATTAAAACTAATTTTTAACCACTCCACAGATATCATGTTAGCAAACTATAGTGTTGGCAAGTCAGTTAGGATATCTACTTTGTGCATGATACAAGTAATTCTTCCAACAATTGTTTACAGACAGATTATTTCACTTTTAATTCACTATATCACAATTCCAGTGGGTCAGAAGTTTACATACACTAAGTTGACTGTGCCTTTAAACAGCTTGGAAAATTCCAGAAAAGTATGTTGTGGCTTTAGAAACTTCTGATAGGTTAATTGACATTATTTGAGTCAATTGGAGGTGTACCTGTGGATGTATTTTAAGGCCTACCTTCAAACTCGGTGCCTCTTTGCTTGACATCATGGGAAAATCAAAAGAAATCAGCCAAGATCTCAGAAAGACAATTGTGGACCTCCACAAGTCTGGTTCATCATTGGGAGCAATTTGCAAACGCCTGAAGGTACCACGTTCGTCTGTACAAACAATAGTACACAAGTACAAACACCATGGGACCATGCAGCCGTCATACCGCTCAGGAAGGAGACATGTTCTGTCTCCTAGAGACATAGCCTGAAAGGCTGCTCAGCAAGGAAGAAGCCACTACTCCAAAACCGCCAAAAAAAAGCCAGACTACAGTTTGCAACTGCATATGGGGACAAAGATCTTACTTTTAGAAGAAAAGTCTGATGAAACATCTGGTCTGATGAAACAAAAATGTAACTGTTTGGCCATAATGACCATCGTTATGTTTGGAGGAAAAAGGGTGAGGCTTGCAAGCCGAAAAACACCATCCCAACCGTGAAGCACGGGGCTGGCAGCATCATGTTGTGGGGGTGCTTTGCTGTAGGAGGGACTGGTGCACTTCATAAAATAAATGGCATCATGAGGAAGGAAAAATATGTGGATATATTGAAGCAACATCTCAAGACCTCAGCCAGGAAGTTAAATCTTGGTCACAAATGGCTCTTCCAAATGGACAATGACCCAAAGCATACTTCCAAAGTTGTGGCAAAATGGCTTACAGGGATATTTGACCTTCGTGTGACAGAAGTAATTTTGTGGAGCCTACTCCATTATATTTGCATAGCGTGAATATTAGCAACGTCAGCTGTCCCTGCTGACCGTTAACGGCATCCTCGGTAGTCCCGGTTGTCAGCCTCCCCATTCACTCTTGAGACCTCACCAAAATGAATCGTTTTAGCAAACACTAACTATGGCAGATAATACATCGATAAAAGAGAACACGAAGGTCAAAAGGTACGTGTTAGTTTTGATATTTAATGTATTTTCAACATTTTATTACCTTTTAAAAGAAAAAGAAGATCCAGCAAAAACCTTTGTTATTTTAACTCAGTGAAGAATCCTTGCGTACGATAAAGTTGACGTCAATTCACCAACTGTAGTAGGCTACAGTTGTAGGTTTACGTCATAATAAAACTAAAAATCTAACTATGGCGTGTGGTATTTCTACGCAGTAGCATATCCGAAAATAGTTCCACTATTATAGCTAATTTAAACGTGACAACATCTTATAAGCTCAAAACAAACACATACCATTTCACCGTAGGCTCCACAAAATTACTTCTGTGACACAAAGGTGAAATATCCCTTTAAGGACAACAAAGTCAAGGTTTTGGAGTGGCCATCACAAAGTCCTGACCTCAATCCAATCAAAAATTTGAGGGCAGAATTGAAAAAGCGTGTGAGAGCAAGGAGGCCTACAAACCTGACTCAGTTACACCAGTTCTGTCAGGAGGAATGGGCCAAAATTCCAGTAAACTTATTGTGAGAAGCTTGTGGAAGGCTACCCGTAACGTTTGACCCAAGTTAAACAATTTAAAGGCAATGCTACCAAATACTACCAGAGTGTATGTAAACTTCTGACCCACTGGGAATGTGATGAAAAAAATAAAAGCTGAAATAAATCATTCTCTCTACTATTATTCTGACATGTCACATTCTTAAAATAAAGTTGTGATCCTAACTGACCTAAGACAGGGAATGTTTACTAAGATTAAATGTCAGGAATTGTGAAAAACTGAGTTGGCTAAGGTGTATGTAAACTTTCAACTTCAACTGTATATAAAAGAGAGAACTAGGAGGAAAATGTTTTCAATGTCAAGTTCAACCCACACACTCAAACGAATAAAAGTTTAAGGACCGACCTTCAGATGCAAAAAAACTACATACAGTATATATTTTTTTTATAATTTATTTTTTTTATTCAATGTAGCCAATAAAACTATTTTTTGCATCTAAAGGCTTTTTACATCTGAAGGTCGGTCCTTAAACTTTTTATTTGTTTTAGAGTGTGCGGGTTGAACATTGGTGCTTGACATTGAAAACATTTTTCTCCTAGTTCTGCTGCAGTGGAGGTACTAGTAGTCGACGTGGAAGCTTTGCTGCATCTTAATGGTCAGAATAATTAGTATTGTAAGGTATTTTAGCTTTAGCTTTTTCAGATAAAGATTTTTGGCAACTCTGGGGGACTTTATTGTCATCTTGAACTTGTTTTACTCTTTTACGTCATCATCTTAGTCTGTTCTCCTTGTAGTCGATAGGGACCCCCTGCGTTTCTACAGTCGAATCTTTCTCCTGTTCAGTCAAAAAAAAAAGCCTATGCATATATTTTTATCAGTCTAGGGTGGGGCCCTCCATGGCCGGGGGCCCTCCGCACCACGGGGGCTGTGTGCTAAGCCAGTGATACTGAATTTGAATTTGGATGAAAATGTATGAATTTGCTTTTTGGTTAAAGAACAAATGATACGATTTTAAGGCTGCTGCAGCAATAACTGTTGAAGGTAGATAAGTACGCAAATCTCCTGTGTGCCACTCTAACAACAGTTATTTTGTAATCAGCTATTGCATAGCCTCTGCCACCACAGGGTTGAGTAGACATTTGGAGAGTAAGTGGCATCTGGGACATGCTTCTGAGACAGAGGGAAACATCTCAATCATTTGGGGTTTTTTAAGGAGGTTGTTACACAATTCAATGAAACTGAAACTGCAGACAAATGTTTAATGGTACAATGCAAAGTTTTGGAAGCTCATCAATATGGTAGTTGCATATCATGCATTAGTTATTTATAAACAGGCAGTAAGTATCCTTTTATGTTTCCTTTGAAACAGTTAAGGTTAGGTGAACTCTACTGAGTATGCCACTTGTGCAATATCTCAACACTTAAGCTATTCACTCTTCCAAAGGAATATTCAATTGAATACATATAATTGGGACGGCAGAGCACAGCAATTATAAAATCATCTGTCAAATAGTAATGAACGGGCACAAAATTATACTCCTACAACTGCACATCGATGAAAGGGAGACAAATGCGTTTTGTACTTTTGAAAGTGCGATGAGTATGAAATTAAGCTTCGGAATTTGAAAAAAAACTTTGAAATTGAGAAAGTAAAATATTCTTTCAGGAGGAAACAAAGCTCTTGTGGATATATTACTGTCAAAACGACAGTATTTAATCTTCATAAAGGATCGCACAATAGCAAACTGTTCAACACAGATACATATAAAAATCTATGACTTTCTGTTTAAATTAAATAACATGTTACTATCTTTTCATCAGTATAGGGGGGTATATATCTATGGGTCCAAAACCCTATCCAAAACATGTCATAAAATGAATAAAACTCGTTTTGTCCATTATATACATTAGCTCCTTCTGATGGTTTATGATAAAAACATTAATATCACCACAGCATTAATTAAGACCACGGCCCATACCAAAAACGTGGATGCTGATAGGGGGGACGAGAGTGGCCCCTCACAAATTCCAAAATTTGTTGAACCCAAGTTTGTTTTAGATTATGATTACGTCACCTGACGTAATTAGCTTAGTTTACGAGTTTGTGCCAGACGAAGATGCTAAAATGGAGAATATAAAAAAGAAAAGGGGAGCAGAAAAGAGGCTAGGATAAAATAAAAAAAAGGCACTGGAAGAAGAAGCTGCCAAATGTGTCAAATTAACTGACATATTTCGAACACAAACGCGAACGCAGCTCAACATTACTCAACATTAAATGACGATGGCGATGAGAAAGGTAGCGTATAGTGTTAAGATGTCACAGGCGTGTAAAGCACAATATCATTGCATACAAACCACAATTAAAGTTTATTGTCAAGGAATTTTAAAGCATGACTGATGACTGGCGTATTTACGAATAACTGCTTTGATAAATGCAAAATGGTTATGGGATCATCTAATTGTGAAAGGCATTTTGCTATATAGTCTCTGAGCAGCCAGGCTTTTTTTTTTTTTTTTGCGAGGGGGGAGTTGTGTTGGATATTATTCTTGTTTATTATTATTAGTATTATTAGGCCACAAAAGGTATTATTATTGTTATTATGTTTTGAGTGAGTCTGCTGTTAGGACAAGTCATTGATGAGGCAGTGCCAGGACCCAGCCATGAGCCCAGAAGGATCCCTGCTGTGAACAGCACAGGTAGAGCTGTACCACAGTGTGTGCAAAATCTAAAATGTCCAGACAATTAGTTCTAATATCACCACTGTTCATAGCTATTTTACTAGTGACCTACTCTGATTTGTATCATTAATAGTGGAATTGTAAATGTACAAAGAACACAGTTCAAAGGGAATAGGGTGAAAATAAAATGAAACGAGACTGAAAGTTGTTTTCTTCAAGACATCATTTTGATCACCATGTTAATTTAGCTAGGGCTCCAGATTGCTTTTAAAGTGATTAATGCAGATTCAGATGAGTCTGATGCGGGAAGTCTAAAAGAGAGAGTCTACTCCGGGACTGATCACAGAGGCAGCAATTATATTTAATATTATTTATTATTTAACTTTTATATTATTTTGTTGTTTTTTTTTATCTTGTAATACAATAGTGCTAACATTATTCTTTTCTATTCATTATTCATTATTCTCCCTCTTTCTAAGGGAGACAGATACGTGTGGAGATTATTTATCTGGCCTCAATTTTATTAGATTTTTATGTAAAAAATTTACGATAAAAAGTTGATCAAAAAGGTCTAAAATTGTCTATTTTTCATTGTGGAACACTCCACCCCCCCCCCCCCCCCCCCATTTTGCAGATGGTGGAATACTATTTTATTTTCATGTTATCGTACATAATATAGGCTATGGCGTATATACTTGTCACTTAGGGCATGGAAAATGCTCATTCCAATTTACTGTGCGTTGATATGTGGTAGATTAATGTAAAACTTTCCTTGGAGTCATTATAAATGGGAACATTAAATTTAAAAACTACAGAAAAAATGTGACCCTGGGGCAAAAGTATACATACTGTAGAGTACAGGTAAAAGTGAAGTTTTATTGAGGTACAAGAGAGAATGATTAGGCTACATATTTAGGTGTATGTAACACTGTGATATTAATGTTTTTATCTTATACCATCAGAAGGGGCAAATGTATATGTTTTATAATGGACAAAACAAATTTTATTAATTTTATGACATGTTTTGGATAGGGTTTTGGACCCATAGATATCTACCCCCCTATACTGATGAAAAGATAGTAATTCCCATTTGAAAATTATGCAAAAGTGAGTTTTATGAGCCAAAACTGTTGCTTTTTAGTTAAATATATCAAATTTTCTTTTATTTAGAGCAGTGCACAATTTAGCCATTTGTATAGATTTGGCGACACTAATGGACAACAGGATACACTGCCTATATTTTGCATCATAGATCTTTAGTAGTTCTGCATATCATCCTCAGATTTTGCACACTTGTGGACATGGAGTTTATAATCCAGGGAATGTATAGACGTACCTGTTTCACATATGTAGCTTTCAATATTTTGTTGCAAACTAAAGAAAAACCTTTTTTTTTTTTTTTTGCATTTTTCCAGTTTTTGCATTTGTGGGCCTTTTTATTTTGACTTATTATGAAAATAAACAAATATAAGTTTTATATTGTCAATGGTACACCTGTCTTGTTTCATTTACGCCATTCAGCAAGTTTCTATGATGCTCACACCTGGAGTTAAAAAGCCTTAAACAGAGCACCCCCTAAATAGGTGAGAATTGACCAAATTTGCCATCTGTGCGAAGGGGTTAAATAGTGGGAGCTACGACTGCCAATATTATTAGATGTAAAAACTAGGTCTCATTTTGATATACTGCACTCTAATAGCCTGACAATGTAGCATATTATATGATTCAAGTACCTATTGATTAAGGTACTTGCATCATATACCAATTTCTTTTTTTCCAGGAGTTAAATTCGATAATGTAAGGGGAGAGGACACAACTATTTTGTCGGCCATTCAGCTAATCTCGGCTGTTAATTCAAGGCTTTTGAACATTATGGGTGCTTGTACTTGCCATTATTATGAACACATTTAGTTCAAGTATATAGGGTAGGGCAAACAACTGTTGGGCAACCATTTTACAAGGAAAGCTAAATCAGCATGCACAGTGTTGAACCTTTAATGCTGGAATCCTCTGCACATCTACGCAGGTGCAGACCACCATCATGCTTAGAAGGGCCTTGTGACATCATATAGTATGTGTAAGTGTGAAGCGCGGTAGATAAGTGGCCCAAATTGATAGATAGATGAGAGAAACAGGAGAAGTGGGACCAGGCCTGTCATGGCTCCTGAGGGACTCTGGGGCAGCTGTTTACTTCCCTGCACATGACTGACGCTGATGAGTCCTGACAGGTGTGAAGAAAGGATTTCCAGCCAGTTCAGAACCGTATCCTTTGACTGTTATTTTTTTTGTCGTTTTTTTCTTCTTCTTCTTTTTAACAGAAACCGCTGAGTCAGAGATGTGGTTCAATTGTGCTCCAGATGGGGAGCCATTTGCTGTGGCTTGACCTTGCGTGTTTCCCGTGATATGACACAGAGGGCTGGTAACAACGGGATATTCTCCGGAGTGTCTGTTTTTGGAATTTCAAATGTATCCACTGCTGTATTTCTGTATTTCCATCGGCATTAAGAATAATTTACTGAGCTTTTAGGCAATTTACTTTTCTGTACAATAGCCATTCACAGGGCTGGATGTCTACTGACATTTACGTTTACAATTGAACCTTAATAATCCCTTCTGGATATGGATCCAGTGTCTTGACCACATTGGCACAAACACCACAAGACCCTGCTGGAGCAATCAATGCATTTTTAATCAAATTATATGTGTGTCACTATACATTCTAATTAATTTCAGCCAAGCTCCTCATTAAAAACAAAAATAATGGTGTGAGGCTAGATGATCAAATAGGAAAAGACATGTTTGTTAATTCAAAAAACCTTTATCAACAAATGGTTGATAGTTTTATTTCTGGTACTTTTATTTCCACTGATTCTTCTCTCAGCAGGTGTAATATACTGACCTATGCTATATAGACACATACATTGATATAATAATCTTCAATCCTCTGCAACACGCACAGATTTAAAAGCTCTAGACATGTTGCCTGTAGCAAGCTTTCACATAGAATGAATAGATGGATACTCTTGATGTTACATAAGCCATTATCTGTGCACTTGTGACAGCTGAAAGCAGGCTTGACAGATTTTGGAGCTGGATCATTTGCTCTGTTTATAAATGAACTGGCAAGCTTCAAGTGTGGCTTTAGCAACCGAGAAACAATGTTGAAAACCTGAAATTAACTGAAATGGATCTGCAAAATAGGGCATGTTTTACTGCAGGTACAGCTAATTTCTATGCTGCTGTGATTTTTTGTTTTCAATTTCACAATGAATAGTATCTTTATTTCACTAGAATCCAAAAGCAGTATAAAATACCCAGTGGGGCAATAACCAACTATAACAAACATGTTTAGTAACAAGAAAGAGTTTACATTTGTATGTTGAAAACTAGATTGTGATCTATTTATGCATATTTAATAAAGCATTACTAAATGTATGATAAACCATTCTTGATGTATGATATATGATCAAATGACATCCATTGTTTGTTTGCTTATTTATCGATAATATATCAAACCTTGTTACTTAGACATCATCCTTATTAGCATATTCCCTAACATGTACATTTGTGTTGGACTAAACATAATAATGCCGGTCTATTTGTTAGTTATGTACAAGGTAGTTATTAATCCTTAATTATTAATGGTAAGAGGACTGTCTCTGGATATCCAGGTATGCAAATTATCTGCTGATGTGCAATTTCAGACCCTCTAAATTACAGGAAACAAACAATAATGGCCTTGACCGAAGCAGTACTACACTATCAGAAGAAAGGCTTCCAAAAGACTCCTCTGTGTCTCCATAGAAGAACCCTGTGTATTTATTTTTTCAGGCAAAATTGTTCAATCTGGGAGCTTCCGCACCTTTCACACCAACCGTAGAGGGCTCTGTAAAGAACTAAAAAGGGTTCGCCTATGGAGACAAGCCAAATAACCTGAGAGTGTATATTGCTTGAAATAATATGCTTTCTTAAAGTCCTGGTATTGAACCATTTCACATTTGTTCAATCATTCATTTTTGAGAGCTACGTATGTTACATTTTTCAGAAAGACCGGCCTTTTGTACTTGGCTTGCAGCTCTATGAATGGAATGTTGTCATGCAATGTTGTTTTTGATTGCTGGGTCTTCTGAAAAAGCGATTCTCCTTCAAAATACTATTTATTGAATTGAATATTGTGTTTGGAGTGCCTTGGCCTGTAATAGAAGAATTTTCACATCTAGATGTCAATGAATAGGGGCCCACAGTAATGCATTGTGCATGAAAGGGATATATCATTCACCCAGAATCTGTTCACTCCATCCTTACGTTAATTCTGACGTTGGCCAGTGTGCCTATTTCAGATCACTGTCGCTATGAGTATGATAATATGATGCAAGCTAATTCGGTTTCTGTGGGTGTTCTGTCATTGTCTAGAACCAGGGAAACAGCATCTGTATTGTGGCAATGCTATGGGCCCATGGAGGTAATGATCACTGTTTGTTTCAAACTCCACTCTACTGTAAGTGTATTACAATTAAGAATCATTGTTGACATTTTTATGTTCACAGTTTTACAAAATCATAAATTGGGTAGATGCAAAAAAATAAGCACATACAGTATCATCATGAATAGAACAAAAATATTACATTTAATTGGATCTCATAGACATTATTAAATATATTTCTGTTTTTTTTTTTTGGGTTGTTAAAAAAAAACCAAAAAACTTTCATCTATACAAGAATAATAGAAGTAATAGAAGCAGACATTGCATATGAGGGAACATTAATATAGATGCTATTTCAGGCAGTACGCATAAATAAGAAGCATAGGTATAATTTCCATGGGGAATGCACAGGAAGGGTCCCCGCCCCCAATGTCTGAGAAAGCCTTATGGGTCAGGGTGTGTTTAGTCAATAATCTTTCTGATTTTGAGACCTGCTTACTACAGAGAAGGAATTGGTTGTAGGCTACATTTCATACGATTTGTACCCTTGGTGTTGTAAGTTAACGACCGCGCATTGCCCCCTGTAGCTTTTGAGCGTTTGGAGAGAGCAAAAGTGTTGAAGTAGTAAGATGTAAGATGATTATTAGCTAAAGTTAGTATGGTTAAACTTTGTGCAGTTTTTGGCTGTGGCAATGCATGCTACCTAGCTAGCTGGCTAGTGATATCCTAGCCCAATGATCAAGTCGGGAAATCTGTAGCGTGCATGATATATGCATATTGTATAGCCCTACATATAGCTTAGCCTACTACATTCCGAGCCGCCGCTCCTAAACAATGCCTCTTTTCTGTGGTTTTGATCTGTATTTTGAGGGCAGAGAGGGCCAGGTAAACATAAGAAAAACATGGTCATCATGGCACAGGCCGTGCAAATCGATTCATGAAATTAGAGAAGCAATGCAAATGTTTTATTAGGCTACATAATAGGCTACTTAACTTTAGAGAAACAAATCCCATGTGAAAAGGGATATAGCCTATAGACTACATCATTTTCTCTATTATGATAGGCTACTATAACAATGACGTAACTATGTAGGTAGCTGATCTTATTAGGAGCAGGCTAACGTTACGTTATTTATACTATAATATTTACAATCTCAAATGCCCTTCTGTCATTTTAATTCTGCCACTGGGCCTGTAATCACCTAAATTTAAATGAAATAATTTAAGGTTAGGGTTAAATCACTACCATGCTGTTACATGTAAAACCCCTGATCTTGCATTGGCAGTTCCCAAAATGTAAATTTGCAAAGGTTCTAATCTGTCAACAAACAATTTAATTGTAAAACATATCTTTAGACTGAATTAACGTTGGAACTTTCCTTCTGAATGAAGTTTTGATTTGATTGTCAGTATAATTAATGCACAAATAATGTGGCACTCTCTTCCACTCTAAATATCAACATGTTGACTACATAAAGCAGAAAATATGGCATTGGAAACATTTGTAATAATCTCATGATTGTCTAAGTAGAAACAGGCTGAAAGACAAAACCAATGTCACTCAGCAATGGCAGCATAACTCAAAAACAGACACATCAATCTTTCTGATGGCTGTAGTTGGTGGAATTGAAAAGGAAATTTGACAATATAAAAAACCTATATAAGCATGTTCTGTTTACATCACGAACTTCTGAGGCAAACAATACAAATATAAATCAAAGGAAATGATTGACAACAAACAACAATCATCAACAAATCCTTCAAAAGGGCTCTTTATTCTGGAAGTAGAATTTTATGAATAATTCAATGAAATACATTTTTTAAATCTATCCCGTCACAGAGGCTATCTGTGCAAACAAGCGGACCGGAACCACAAAGCATCAGCTTCATCAGAGCTGGAGAGCAAGTTGACGCCTATACCAGCTTCTGGACTGGCAGCTCTTGCTAGCCCTGGACAGACAGCTCAAGTTCCCCCAACACATAGCAACCACAAAACTGAGAGCTGACATCCTCATTGTGTCTGAAGCCATGAAGAGCATCATCATACTGGAGCTGACCATACCTTGGGAAGATGACACATTTTTAAACCATAATTCTTATTTTGTTTTTATTTAGAAGAAACATGGAGTTGACCTGTTATGTTTGAGACACTGCTGTTTGCAATAATATTTCTTTAATTTCTCGAAAAATAGAACTTACCAGAGATCATCCATGATGGGATAGCCTACTGTTTATAAACAAGAATCATCATCATTTAATGGCACATTTAAATAGCCCTGGAATAATAACCTCGTTGAGGATGTTTGACAATGCCAGTTAAATGTCTATCTAAACATTTTTGTTACATTCCTACATGATAAAACACAACCAAATAATTTGCTTTGAGGCAGGATTCTATCCAAGTGCATTTATTTCATTTTTCTTAATATTACATCATCAATGTTAATTTTTTCATTATAAAGTCCAATTCAATTTCCAGCTGTTCTCTTGACAGACATAACATATGTATTCTCATCATCCGTGTTTGCTTGTAGTTGTGCACAACATAAATAAATAAATAAACATTTAAGTGTGATTTACATGTTTGACTAGAGAAGAAAAGGTCACCAAAGAACATAAAAAAGAAAACGCAACTTAATTTATTTTCTACTATGGAAAATAATAAGCTTTATGATTTGCCTGCTGTTATAAAACAAATGTGAAATTACAAGAGGTTATCATTTAGTTCAGGTCTGTTTCTTCCTAATGAAAAAGTGGCAGAGAGAGAGTATCTGTTTTATCTTTTCAGAGAATGCTGCTCTCCACTGCACAACATTAACCAAGTGGTGAAGAAATTCAGTTTGCAGTTCATATTCTATGGATAACGTACAATATTGAGTGGCCTGAAGTCAATGGCCATTTGCTCAGCAATTGCATGGGTTTGTAACAGTTCCCAGTGATCGGTGGTGATGGAACTGACCATTTCCATTTGGGATAAAGGATTCGGCTGTAATTTGCAACCAATGTACAGGAGTAAATTTATGTTTAGCCCATAGGAGGCCCTACAATCTATTTGTACTTCAATGTTTCAATGATACTGAAATTCAGACTGACATGAGTTGCTTTATTTTAACCCAAGATCCGTGTTGTTAATCAAAATATCCGTTCACACCCTCAGCTCCACCTGCTTTTTTCCCCACTGTATTGTATTTTCTGTATTTTCCCACATTACAGGAAGAGCCTCTTCACTTTCCATTTTCCCTCCAAAATCAAACAGTATCGGCTGATATTAACTGGGGGTTTGTCGGACGCAACTGGATTCAATAATCTGTTATTAATGTTCAACTCAACCATGGCTGTTAACAGGGGTTCACTCTGACAGCCCCACTTTAAATCAATGATGTGTGCCGCCAACTAAGGGCAGGTTCCCTTTAGATAGTATCAAATGCATCATGCAAAGAACTGCCATCCATCGTATTTTAACGGAATAGCTTGTTGGGTTATTCCCAATTCGCTTTTAGTTTGAGGCCTGGTTATTTCAGAAAAAGACACATGGTTTTAAGGTTAATTAAAAAATATATATGTTGCGTTATATATATATATATATATATATATATTCTGTTACATGCACTTGCATCTCACATTTCTGCTAAATTTGCTTATTTTGCCCTGTATCAAACACACCATCCTTTGCTTAAAAAAAAACAATGGACTTTCTGTCCAGTTACTAATGACCATATATAACATAGACATGATCCCCGATTCTTCTGTGAGAAGTACTCTGTAATTGCTCTATTTGAGTGAGTTTCATGGTCTCAGCAAATGAGCCATGATGATCAAAGACTGTCCTCGTGGCTCTTTCTAGAGACATCAGTGCTGGATCGCTCCACTCCTTCCAATAAAGGCAAAGGCGAGTTCTCTAATAGGTTTATTGATGGAATGAACTGTTATGACCAACCCTGACCCTGGAAAGCTGCAGGGTATTCTGGGTTTTGTTTTCACCATGAAATTAGCAAGCAATTAAGACCAAATAAACCAAGCGAGATGAGTTAACTGAGTAATCAACTACTTTAATTGATCAATTAAGTGCTGATTTACAAGGAAAGCCAGCATGCCCTGTAGTTCCCAAGGATCAGGGTTGGCCACCTCTGAACTACAGGGTGTCTCACCATTCAGTGTCACCACAAGCTGTGATGTCATCTATGACCGTCTGTAAGAAATAGCTTGACCTCTATATTCTTTCCAATTGGAATGCACTTACGGTGAGGGATTTCATAAGCAATGCATTTTCCATTGCGTTTAAACATCCTGTGTGCAAATATAATGGCAATTAACCAAAATGTAGTGTAATATTTCATGAAGCTTAGCTCTTGCATAAATTCATCACACTGCTAGTATATACTATGCTAATTACACATTTGCATACATTATCCGATTTTACGAATCACTATACTACAACTAAATTACAATATATTATACAAACAAACAAATATTAAGGGGCCTCAACATGTTTTGAGTCCATTCATTTGTGTGTATGCAAAAAATTTGATTTGTAGATTGAGGCCACAGAATTACCTATTAGCAAGTTCAGAGGTGTAATCATAAAAGCAGATGAAGAATGTTTTTGTCCTTAGTTTTCTCCCAGCAGCCAGGCAGCATCTGTAAACACGGGGCCGATCCATCGCGTCCTGGTGTCACTTGCTCCTGTGCTACCAGCGAGTCCCTCTTTTGCCGCCGTCCGAACGATCTGCTCCGACTCATCGGGCAGAATAGAGGTCACCCCCAGGGGTCCTGTTTCTCGCGCCCGGTGGGTCTTGACGCGTCCCAGCTGCTAGAGAGTGACTGCCCGCCCCAGGGGAACCTATCGTCTCTCGTAGAACACCCCCACCCCCCACAGCCACCTCGCTGTCATTCAGTGTGCAGCTGGGCCTTTCTCCGTGTCCCTGTCACCTCTTATTTCTGACCTTGTGTATTCATCATGATGCCTGCAGTTCTGATACTGATTGTTGACCTGTGCTATAAGGACGGACATCATAGGCAATTGTATGACTCCCTCATTTTAAACCAGATATGAGCTGAATGTTAGACAGACACATATTATTTTTTATTGTGCCATATTGCCCTTGAAGAGCTGTTTGACTTACCATCACTTACCTTATCTTGTGAGTAAAACCCGCAGATCAGGTGCATTGGAGACACCAGAAGAGGAAGAGGAAGTGATTCCTCCTACTTTCCTTTTGTCGCTCAGTCATTGTACTTTTAGTGGAAAAGAAAACTGTTTAACTGAACAGATCTACCTACACACAAGCGTTGGTTCAATATAACCACAATATTCTATGCCCCTAGCAATTTATTCCTAAAGAAATAATGATATTGCAAGCAACATTCTTTTTTCATTGCTTACCTCATTAATTTTTTTCATAAATTTCAGCCACAAAAATGAAGGACGACTTTTCATCTTAAAATCGTTAAAGATAAATTACAATGAGCAATTTGTGTACAGGGTGTTTCCACTCCTAATACGAGAGTAATGTGGTATTAAGCGGAATGAATATACCCTCTGAACTTCAACTTTAAACTCACAACCTGTCAGAGGGGACTTGAGTTATGTTACAGGCGGGGCAGGACCGTTTATCATGCCATTAGCACTGTTGTTACATGCCAATTTTGTATGTGCTTGCCTCTACCATGTAACATTATACCCCATTAGTCCATTAGTGAGGACACTTGAGGGCTTTTGCCCTGACCAGCAATCAATGTTTAGGGATGCTAATGCTAATGATTGTGACCCCATGCCGTTCCTCTGAGCACCCATTGCATTCTTCAACTCACGACTTGCCCTCTAGATACTCACACATTACAAGGCAGTCATCTCCTGTCTGGCCAGAGCTGTCCGCATAGTGATTCATAACCTGCTAAAAGGCATGCAGACGGAGAACTAATAGGCCTCTGGAACATTTTCCACAAGGAAAATTGAGCATGTTTCTTCGTAAAATGACCCTAGTCAAGGGTTATGTTGCACCTGTGCCCAGTGGGATTTAAAAAAAAAAAAGGCTCAATACCTTCTTGAGAAAGTGGATGTCTCGCAAAATGCCGTTGGCAGCAGATGTGTTTCCAATAAAGTGAATTCTTCATTTGTAAGAAGTGGATTTTCCCAGTCAGTTCGGCCTCCCCCTCTGCAGGTAATGATATTGACAGTAACCTGTCGGTTAACGCTGCAGGGGGACTGTGGCACACGTTCCTGGTCTTAATGACTATTTCAATATTTCAATGTTACTGAATGCTTTACCGATGTGCCTTCAGTTTGTACAGGCGGAGATTATTTTACTTAAAAATCTAATTTGAATTAAAGCTATTTATTCGGCCTTATATAAAACAATGCACCAGGGGGAAAAATATACGTATACAAAAAAATATTGTCAGATGAGAACATATCACATCACTTAACCCTCTCTGTTTCATGCGTCTGCCTTCAAAAAGCTATGTCAGGAATCTCAGTGCAGTGACTTTTTTTAAGGAGGAGTCACTGTTGAGTGACGAGGCAGGGCATATGCTGCTGAATGAAACCGGCCCTGAGTAGGCGACGCCACAGCCAATTGTGGGCGACCCTGTGAGAGTCGTGGACTCGGTTGGCACTCGGTCAGAATTTGATTCATGGAGTAGGATGTTGGCTGTCTCCCCAGGAGACCCTCAATTGTTGGATCAATCAGGCGACCGATCCTGGTGACTCCAGCCATAACAAAGGAAGAGTACATTCTGGATGATATACGAAAATAGAGAGAGAGAGAGAGAGAGAGAGAGAGAGAGGGAGAGAGAGAGAGAGGGAGAGAAGGGGGGGGGTACTATAGTGGGCCTTTAGTGAAGCAGAGGACAGCTGAGTTTAAATATGTCAAGTTATAGCTTCTCTGATGAAGTACGACATTTCAGCGTTCACTGGACTGCATCGATTGTACTTGCTAAAACTTAGTAAAATAATGATGTATGCATAGAAACAGTCAGGCTTTATCACTGTCTTGATAACAGTATTGATCCATTTTTCCATTGTTTCCTGATGTTGAGCACTTCTTCAGCACACATTAATGCTTAATACTCAAATGAGAGAGATGAGAGGAATACTGTATCTACCTTCACATTCAGTATTTTAATAAAGATAGCATCCTCCGTCCTTCAATTGAAACCACCAGTCAAGTCAAGTACAGTAAAACAGTAAGCAGTTCATACAAATCTAAATATTATCAAATGATGAAATGCGTATACGTGTATATTTCTATATCTGTCTATTCTCATAAACTATGAACCACTGCATCGGGATGGATAAGACCGTCTTTCCTTTTGCATCATTGTTCAGGGGAATCACATGAGGAAAATTCAAAAATTAATCTCTTTTCACCGCATAAGAAAAGGGAACATCGCCAAGTAATGTAGGTCATTTAAATGAGCTTCTGGCATGAAGAATTTGATTTGTCACATTAATTGAACAACACCGACAGAAACCAAAGTTCTATTTTTAGGTTTTGGACGTGATTTTTCTTTTCTTTTAAAAGACAATGAAGTATTCACAAATCACTTTTGGGGGGTGAGAGGGAACCGAATCGGCTACACAATAGAAATATGACTGTACTGAACTACTCAGCTCACATCAGGGTTACATTCTGGAAGATGGTAGGCCTACATGTGCCAATTGTAGATGTCTCTACTTTAAGTTTCACCTGGGAGTCATCCCCAAGAAGAAGCAAACCTTGTGCATGCACAGTTGCCGGGAAAGCACTTTCACAAGAAAATTATTAAAAAAGACATCACGTGACAAGGCACTCCCGTTTGTGTGCTTTCACAGCCAGAGAGCATCCCCCATACATTTTCTTCATCAGAAATCACCATATTAAAGTGGCAAAAAGGAGCGAAATTAAAAGAATGTTTAAAGGAAGGAGAAATGCTTTCAAGAGTCATTTCCGAATATACGTTCACACTGGGTACACGGAGCTCCCAGTGCTAAAAAACAGTTAGAGGTCTACTTTTAGCCTCTTAGAATATACAGGCGAAAAGCAGTCAATGCCGCTTATGGAATCTGAAGTGGTTGACTTGATTCTCCTTCATGTTCTCGCTCACAATAGTCATCGCGTAATTGCATATGTACATGTGCCAGGGGCACTTTTGTTACCTTGAAATAGAAAAGACTGATTGTATACCTTCAAAATGATCCGTGCTTCCAACCTCTTTGGATGATTAAAAGTGTGCGAATTTTCTGAATAATCCCTGCCCACAGACAGATAATACCAATTGATCCCCTTTTCCTAATTGTACCTGATGTGGCATGGTATTTTATATGCATCACATAATACCATTAAAACAAAGAGTCCACTTAATATTACTATTCACTATTTGGTTGTGGTAACAGAGAAGACACAGCAATATAACACAATGAAATCTCTGCTACCTCTGAAATACATCTGCTAGATCACATGATCGGAAGAGATTATGGCATAAAGACAGAGAACACTACCGCAATAATGAAGGAATATACAGGTAGTCAATTACTGGTCAGTTAATCTGACAATAGCAGGTTTATGTATTATATATTAAATATGGGATTTCCGCCTGCTCTCCTCTGAGCTCATGAGCCACCAGTAATAAATTGTAGATACATGCATACTTGCACACTTATGCCTTGCAGATTCATACAGTAAATACATAGATATTTGCTGTATGTGTCTTCAAGGATGTATTTGTGTATGCATGCATTTATGAATATATACATCGTATGTATGAATATTTGTGAATGCATAAAAACTCTACTCACCTCTGTATCTGTTTGTATCTTTACACTAGAGATTGTTTATGGTCTTCATTCAACAGTTTCAAAATGGGCTTTTTTTTTTTGGTGGTTGCGTGTTAGTATTCCTCGACAGCTCTCTGCTTTTTTCCCCCTCCTGTGCCAATCTTCAGCAAACTGAAAAACTTCATCACATTTAGTGCATTGGACTCCAGGCTTTCTGTTTTATTTATTTATTTCCTCCATTGTGTTCTTGTATCCTTCAGGAATCCTGAATGTATTGAATAAAGGCATCGTGAATAGCAGCTGAAAAGCAGCAAACAGCGTTTGATGGAAGACACTTACCAGGCAATAAATATAAATGAAACAGAATATCATAATGCATAACTCCACAAGTGATTTCTTGATGGATAAAATCTAAAAGAATAAATGTTGATTTTGATTTAAAAGTATTGTTCTCCGCAGGGGGAATGAAATGGCTTCACATGAGTGACGTCCAAATTCATGTCGTCTAGCATGCTGAGGGCGATATATCCAGTCTGCTGCAAAGCAGGGAGCTAATGAAATTACCTCTAATGTTCCACGCGAGACATGCATATATTTATTTTGCATGGTTGCATGCACATTTCCTGGATGGTTTTAACCACATTTGCTCTGCGGTGACCTGAGGGTACCAATACTTGGGTTGCATTATCAATAGTTCCTTCCCAGATCTCCAAAATGTGTGTATTAAGTGGGTTTGCGCAGCTGGACACGGTAGCCTCTCGACTGTCATTCGCAGTACTATTCCTGTTTTTGTTATTTGTGTGCAAAGAGTCTATATTTAGCCCACCTGGGTGATATGTGCCCTTGTCAGAAGAAAGCTCGTTGATTACGTTTGATGGGCCCTGTATGAATTTTCACTCAATATTCAAATAGGGTTTGAAAATAGAATTTCTGTCGAAAACAGTTTTGCCGTTTTCTCCTGCAGAATAACGGCCTGTTCCCTGAGAAGAATTTGCACTTTAAATTGACTCATTGCTCCTCGAAGACTGTTGCAAACCTGAAAGGGAAATATATACATTTGCAGTGATGTGTACGTGACCTTCAATCTTTTGAAAATAAAGAGAAACGTTTAAGAAACTCGCGCAGTAGTGGAGCCGAGACAGACCTTGCAGGCCAATTCATTTAGCTTTTATTTATTCATTAATAAACATCGTGCTTTTGATGACTTAATGGCCTCTGCGATGATCGCGCTCATGTACAGGCCCGGTGTGAAAACTGAATCACTTATTTTCTACTGATCTAACCACTGAGGTTAGGGATGAGTGGTGTAAAGCTGTCGTAGCGTGGCCGTCCGTTCAAAACAAAATAAATAGGAATACTACCTGTCCATCGGCTGAAGGTCTGGGGGCTGAAGATGAAGACTTTACTTATCTTGTGCTACTTACACAGTACATTCACAGTAAAATGCCCAGTGTTAATTCATTGACTCTAGCAGAGTGCATATGAGCCAACTCTGGCCAGGTTAGGCTCATATGTGCTCTGTTAGAGTTGACTTAACACTGGACATTTTACTGTGTAGGCTGTTCACGCGAGAAAGGAAACCCAGGGCGTACTTGACTACAGAGAGTGACAGAACTTTGACTAGTTCCTTGTGTGTGGGACCTTTTAGGGAACTTAGCTGATCACTTCACTGGTCAGGAATGTTCGCCATATACAGTAGTTGTTGTGGAAATTGTATTGATGGGTTGAGCTCACTCCGGTTACATGTGCTCCAAAGTAGGACGTCATTGGTCGGTAGTTTTACGAGTAAGATTCCACAGGAGGAATATGACACCGCTCTCCCACAACAAAGTCAATCAATTCACAACCTATTTTGTCCCAGGCGTCATTCTATAAGCGCTCAGGTTTCAGGTCTGGCGACTGAGAAGGTTGTGACAAATTTGCAGCTACTCATGTTCTGTGGATGGGGGCGTTGTCATCTTCGAAGGCACCCCTCTTGCCAAGAATAAATTATTTAACAGTACCACCTTGCCTTCTGAGCATATGTGGTCACCCAAATACCAGGAAAACATGTCTCACACCATTTCAGAAACCTTCACTGTTAGACCACTGATGTATATCTCATTTATGTTCATTACTTGTTATTTACATGTACCTTCCAACTAGTTAGATGGCAAGTGCAATTTCTGTCTTTATATGGCCAGCCAGCTAGCTAAGTGGCAACCGGACATCACTGATAATGTTGCTATCATAAATGTCAGATGGTGTTGATCTTAACGTGTGAACTGTTTTCTAGCAACCTTGTTATATCTTTTGCATTTAATCCTGCTCAGTCTGCAATGTGTGAATTTGTTAATATTGATTTATCAAGTATCAAGTACTTAAATTATATACCACTTAGACTAAAGTATGTGATTACACTTTCTGGAGAAGCATCCTCTCTAATTTGATTGTCAACCTTTGGACACAACTGCTATTATTTCCCACAAGCTCACAGATTTAAATTGGGCCCGTTTCAGAATTTGTCATTAATCTACTATTAGATTTATTTGGCAGCTGCTCTCATTCACGGTAACTTGGAAGGCCACCATGGACACAAAATACATGCCAATAAAGGTTGTTAAAACCTGTGCGTTTACTAGGCGCCTGTCGGAAACACGCGCAGCTGACTTTGGCCTCTCCTGTGGTTTATTTCGGCAGGGCCAGCAGCGAGGACTGTTTCCCCAAAGCAGGACTGCGAGGAGCGGAAGCAGGAGAAGCTTCCGGACAAGGGGAGCGAGAGCGGCACCTCCCTGAACGAGCTCTCCACCTCCAGCTCTGAGACGCACTCCGAGGTCACCACGCCCCAGGACGGCACGGCGACGGACGGGGGAGGCGGCGGATGCGAAAGAGGAGGAGGAGGAGGAGGAGGGAGCGGAGCCCTGCAGTCCGTGTCCCGCCAGCCCAGCACCCTCACCTTGGGCCGGCCCTCAAAGAAGGGCTCGGTGCAGTGGATGCAGCTGCCGGACAAGCGGCGTAACAGCGAGCTCTTCCAGTCGCTGATGAGCGGGAGCCCGCGCGAGGGCGGCCTCAGCAGGAAGCGGGTGACGGAGAAGCTGAGCGTGGAGGAGGAGATGAAGCAGTGCATCCAGGACTTCCAGAACATCAAAATCCCGCAGGAGTTCCCCGAGAGGAAGCGTCAGTGGCAGTCCGAACTCCTTCAGAAGTACGACCTATAGGGGCGTTTTCTTTTCTTTTCTTTTCTTGTCTTTTTCATTTTTTTTCGTCTCTGGTTGTAGTCGACGACAATTTACACGATATATTTTTAATCAAAACAGCTGGGTTTTATTTGGTCGCCGTATCCTGACTCTTCTAGGCTCAGCGCACATCCCGCGGGTCTCGCCGCATCCTTGGGTTCTCAAGGAAGACTGTTGTCTGGGTGTGAACAAAAATAATCGCAAGTCACTAAAATGGTGAACTTCACCTAGCATGACATTGGTGTTTACATGATGAACGTTTGTGACTAAAACTTACGGTTGATGAGTCGTATCAGGAAATATGGTCCTGGTTTCCAACAATGGCACAACAATAAAGGAAAAAAGGAAAAAAGGAAAGTAAAAAAAGTAAAAAAAACAATGTTTCAATAGACCACAGGAAAAGCTATCCCGCAGAGTCTGCATGATCGGAATAAACAGAATCAAGGATAAAACACATCAGCCTGATAAAGACATTTATCTGAGAAGACGAACCTGAAGGGAAACTACCATAAATAATTAAAGTATATTCCTAGATGGCCTCTAGCGAAATGTACATTGTCTGAATGAGCATTTTAAAAGGATGTTTCCTTATTTATTCTGGTCGCATTTCTAGGCTGTGCTGTCTGTGCAATGGTCAACGATGACATTTCTCATTTATTTATTTCTTTACTTTGTGCTGTGATTTATGTGTGAAGGCTAATGTCAGACGTATTCCTCTTTTAGAAGTGTTTTTTGAAAATATATAGCTTGTTGGAGTCATCAGTTTATATTATATGTTGAGCATTAGTCCGCTGAAGTGCAGTACTGCCTGAGGAGTCAGCCCTGGAACTATATAACTATGAAATATAGTTCCTGGAACTATGTAGCTATATAACCAGTTTGAATGTGGGAAGTGGGGAAAGGAACGTATTTAAAACCTAGAATGCAGCCCAAGCTCCTTGTTTGCTGTTGTTCAGCAATCCCATTATAAAATATAATACTAATCTATTGGCCTATTTTTCCTCAAATTGGTTGAAACAAACTGGTGAGAAATAGACCAATTTTTATATTGGCACCGGAGTTGGAGTCAGTTCCATTTTTTATCATTCATTTTCTGAACTGAATTAAAATGGAATTGACAATGATTGGTATGCCACTAAGCTTAGTTTTTTCTATACAGAGACTCTCATATACAATTTGGATATCGTCTGAAAAGAACTGACTTCTTCAATGGTCTAAGTGCACAGACTGGCAGACATAATTAATGTATGCTTGTGATATTACAATTTGTCCTAGTTGTTATTATTTTTCGGTACTGTACGTGTCTTTATTATAGTCTGAAAAAAAGTTATTTTCTACATCCCATACCCATGACAATCTTATCAAAAAATTGGATCAGAGATCCATCTTTTTTTTTTCAATCATGATTGCTGTTCATTTCTGTATGGGTCTGCCCAGAAAGAAAACAGTATTGCAGGATTGTGTCCTTGGGTTAAGACAGGCGTAGCAGACACTGGAGCTCTGCAGTATCCCCAGCACTGTGCCGTGTATTTCAGGAAACGCAATGTCAAATTGTGCTCTTTGTTCCAGAACACCCACAGGATTTCATGATCGGGTGCCCGCAACAGCGAAGCAAAAATGTAATTATTTTTTATCGATTGCCCTTAATCAACATTCTCTTGTCTAATTAAAGTGCAGAGTAAAACTAAACAGTTCTCAGATTCCTTTTTTGACGGGCAAGGCCGATGGGCAGCTCAGATGCTGCAGGCCCTCGGAAGGAGCCGTTGGTGGGGAAATGGCACAAGGGCGTGTATTTACTGCCCGTTCACAGTGAAATATCATATTGCTGTCAGTACGCCTTCTGTTTGAAACAAACAGTCAATAAACAAATGTGAACACAGAGGTCGTGGGTGATACAGTCTCTATTCTGTTTGCTTGGTATGCCACTTTAGTCAGGAAGCCATTGCTGTGAATGTTGTGTCAGTTTGAGATTGATTTCAAAACAACAAATGTGAACATTACGGAAGATTTAAAAAAAAAACACCATCACATTATTTGTTGCTTAAACTGGAGTGTTATTACTTTGGTGGTGATGATGATGTCTTTATCAGTAACTTTAACATTAACTATGTGGTCTTAAAATGCAGTCTGATCAACATTAGGCCTTGCAATCCTCTCCAGGCCCACCTGTCCTTTATTCCATCCTGGTGCACGATTCAATTTCATGTGGTATTCTGGTAGTGAACAGACAGTATGATATTAAACTATCATGATTGTCACATAAAAAATTTTCAATTTTAGAAAACCAAGAGGGTTGCTTTATTACAAGGCAATTATAAACGTGACTGAAAAAGCCAACTCTTTTGTGATACAGGGGCACTGTTTACCTACATTGTGCCGCATTGGTCATTTCCCATTCTGTTACAAGCATGATCTAGCGCGCAACAATATATCTCGGCCTTCAAAGATAACATGAACATTCATGCTTTCTCGGATACAAATGAAATGTACCTTTGTAGAGCAGGTGAGGCAGCTCTTACATGGTGGTTCCAAAGCAATTTGTTACTGAGAGAAATAGCTGGAGACCTGACCTTGGAGCAGGTTTTTGAAATGAAGCATGTTGCGGGCTATCTTACGCATTATTCACTCAGAAGTGTGCTTCTGGAGTTACTGCCAGTTCACACCAGGGCGTGCACTGTGTCCGCCAGTGCGGAGAGGGTTATCTTACAGATCCTACACTGCTCAGTTAAGGCTGATTAGATGTAGATTTTAGGCTTTTAGCAGGCATTTCACAGGTCCTATCCAGAGTGACTGACTCTTTACACGTTTACATACAATCGAGGAGTGCCGCACCTGAGAATTGAAGCTGCACCCTCAGAGTTCTAAGCCCAGTTCCTTAACCATTATGCTACACTGCCACACAGGTGTGTGTGTGTGTGTGTGTGTGTGTGTGTGTGCGTGCGTGCGTGCGTGCGTGCGTGTGTGTGTGCGTGTGCGTGTGTGCGCGTGTGTGTATGACCACAGGGTTCCAGCTGGGCTGCCAAGTGTTCTGTTGTTCTTTCATGACATTTTTTGTGTTGATTTTATGTAGCTGATATTATAACCATTAGACAAGCATTTTCAATAATCACGCAGAATACATGTTACTTTCACAGAAACGCATTGTTTGTAAGATGTCTTTTCATTAATGTATCCTACATCTAATTGTCTAGATCACACAGCATACTTTCCTCCAACTTCTTGGCATATTTAACTCTGAACTATAATTTCAATGAACAGAAAAATGATCTGCCCAAAGAAAAGAATTGCATAAACTAACATTTATTTTTATATGATATTATTACCTAAATATCTTTACATCACACACATGTATTCTAATTGTCTCACAAGCGATCAATTTAAGGCACATGTATTACTTTTGAACAGTAGGCTAATGTGAGGTGTAGGCTAATGTTTTCCTAAAGTAATATATCATCAATTCCCCCCAGCTATACTTTGCACTCTTCCCAATTTTACAATTTAGCAATTTTAGTTTCCTGCTCCACAATAAGTGCTTAGATACATACTAGATACCATTCCTCTTATAAAAACTCAAACAGAACAAATGTATATCTCTGGATTGAAAGGACTGACCTTAAGAGGAGATAGTGACCTTAAGAGGAGATAGAGAAAATAAACACTTAAACATCTGCACGGATGGCCAACCATGGCGCACAGAGCAAAATAGGTACATCAAATTTTTTTTACAAGGTTAATTATCCTCATTACACTTTTCATTATCATATTTCAAGCATGGCAGCATTCAATAAAATGTCTGCCTCTTAAGGCAATGGTGCACAGTATTTTTATTTTTATTATTATTATTTTTTACAACAGCACATTTTCTCGAGGTATACGGCTATCAACTTTCGCTGTCAGGAATTCTATTTGCCAAACAAATGTTTTTTTTTTTTTTCTCCTCACAATGCCTGCCTTTCATTTGAACTTTGACCTGGTCGCTCAGTTTGGCTGCTCATCCCGCCCACGGCGCCAGTGCGCTAAACGTTAACGCGTAGCTCGGCCCCTGCGATTTACATGACGTGCGGTAGGGCGAGGGAAATGCTCTCCGTCTGTTTCGTCACCGATCTCACAGAAAATATCACAAACCAATTCTGTCCCCATAGAGGCAAGTTCGCTGTTCCGTGATTCTCTGCCAAACGGCACCGAGTTCTGAGTGAGGTGACTTCCAGCTGGATAATTTCCTTAAGCAAATTTGTCCTGCTGCTCAAGTGGCTGAGGAATATAATTTACCTCCCGTTTCCCAAATATTATTGATACAGCCCCGATGAGAGAGAGAGTAATGGAGTGTCCTCCACCACTGCGTCATCTCCTTTGTGTCCTCGGAGCAGCGAAACAATGGAATAAATATGCTTTTTTTTCAGCGTTGACTTATCGCATCCTTTACTTCATAAGGTTTACGAATTAGCAAAATGCTCACCACTTAACGATTCCAATATGTCTATTCACTAGATGTTGAATAAAATAATTACTGCTGTTATTGCACAAATTAAATGGATGATAGATTAAAAATATCAGAATCCCGAGTGGCATGCCATTAGATGTAATATATTTTTGGTTCGGACATCGGAAGTTAATTTTTTAATCATTCAAGTGAATCATTTCAACATGTCACTACTAGTGATGGCGAGAGACAACACAATACAATAGGCATTGTGATTGATGTCACATTTCTCCTAGTTGAGAAAAAAATTACTCAGAATGTAAATCTCTAGTTAAGGAGGCACAGAGATAGTTTCTTTTCCATTTGATGAACAACCGCCATTGGAATTGTTTCTCCATCAAAGCAATTTATTAGCATTTTAATGACAAACTCTGACTAGTTTATTAGCAGTTTATTTGCTTTGCACATGATAAAGTAGTCACACGACTAATTTTAAACCCCCTATCTGAAAGAATACAAAAAAACAGTCCTGCCACCATATTAAATGCAGATGGAAGACATTTAAAGCCCAGAGATGCTTTAGGCGTTCAGATGTCTCCCTGTATCTTGTCAGTCCACAGGAGCAAAAACAAAGTCTTGTAATTTAAAGAGACAACCAGTCTTCCCCAAGTACGCATCTTCATGTTCGGTCATTGTACAATTAGGAAACTGCGAGGTGTGGTAGTACAATATCAAAATCGAATCAAAATGTATTTATATAGCGCATTTCACAAACAATTGTCGCAATACGCTTCACAGAAAAACCCCGACTTAAAACCCCCACAAGAGCAAGCAAAAGGCACCAGCGGCAAGGAAGAACTCCCAAGTGTTTTTATTGTAAGCATTGTGCGAGTTGTGTGACTGTGGCTCTGACATCACACCCATTCCTTTGTGTACAGGACAGGCAACCCATAGGGGGAAAACAATGGATTCATCCACCGTGGATGACGTTGATGATGATGATGATAATAATGATGACGATGATGATGATTAATGCGAAGTATGATTAGAGCAGGCAGTCTTTATCTCTAAGTAGTCCAGAACATTTAGCCGCAGCAGTCTGAGTAGCACTAGTGAAGGCACACTCATATTCCATTTATGTGATGCGCTGCTGTATAACATATTTTTTCATATTAAAGCTATTCATAATATGTGTAATTGTGATGAGAAGCAGTGGGGTGGAATCATTGTAATAGTATCATGTGGGCCCATCTCACAAATGAATCCAGGAAAATAAATATGCGTGTGTATTGCAAAAAAAACAAAAAAAAACAGCAAAGCACGTTCCTCTGGGTGTCATCTCCCGCTGTCTCGAATGGAATGGAACATGCAAAAAATAGGGGACAGCTTTTAGCCCCGTTCAAAGAAGACTGCATTTAACTGGTTCAGCGTGCTTTTTTATCTCACGTTTAATTACGAGATAATCTCCGCAATCGGGTGTTACATAAGCGGTAATTCGCCTGTTATGTCATTTGAAATGAGTTTTTCTTCAGGGGGCCAAAGCTTAAAGAACCTTCTGAGGCCCGATTGAAACGCGGCGGTGTAACGGCTCGGAGATAACTACAAACGACCTTCTCTTCATCCTGTCTCAGGTGTTTAGTGCGACAATCTATTCATTTGGAAATATCACCGAGACGTGAATCCATACATTGGCTCGTCCCCGGAGCTAGAGGCTGCGGTATCAAGAAGAAGCTATGATTTCGATAATGCCGCACATCCATCACCAGGTATAGAATGCCGGCACTCATTATCTCTCAAGTCTCATTATTTGTAATCTCTCTCATCAGAAGCAGATATTTCAGCATTGCCAGCGCCTCTGCTGTCAAACAAAGCCAGCCCTGGAAATGTACAGTGCACCTATACGTCTGTTAGACTATTCAACTAGTGTCAGATTTTTAAAATCAAGCTTTAAACCTGATAAGTGGGATCCCGAACATCTATGTGGCAGTGTTAGGGTAACTAGGGACCTGGGGCCACATGTACAAAACTCTGAGTAAAATCATGCGTAAAAGAATGCTCATGGAGAAAGTCAGAAATCTGCTTTCGCAAAGTTTCGCATTTTCTCCCTCTGCCTTTCGGTCACGATGTGGCCATATCACACTGACTCCACACATTGCGTACGTATGGTGTCCAGTGTGTGGAGGGGTATGCAGTTTCTCTTGTTTTATACATATGAATTTCTGCGTGGAAACTCGCTTACGCAGCTTTCTGAGCGCATTTTTCTGCTCAGCACTGTTTATACATGTGGCCCCTAAACATTCACACACAAAATGTTCAGTGTAAAATCTAATCTGAGAATCACATAAATTTGATTTAACACTCATTTTCCTGTGGACTCGTCAACGATAACTGATTTTTTAAAACTCATTTCAAATTAAGTATTTCGTTTTTTTAATTACATTTTTGCAGTTTTTTCAACACTCAACTTCCTGTTGTCACTCGTTTGAATTTCTGTGCTTTGGTGCTTGGCTTTTTGACTATTTTTCTGGATTTATCGACCACGGATTTTGGATTACGGACACTGGATCAAGTGTTGGTAACATGGATTGACCCCTGCCTGGTAACAGACGCCGATTTTTGATCACGGACTGATAAACGGTGAGTGGAGCAAGTTGCCGGCAAGTTAACTAGCCGCTAAGCTAACAGCCTGATCGGCGGGCTAACAGCTGACTGTGCTACCGGCTGTGTCGGCTATCAGCTGGCTGGCTGACAGCCAGACAAAATGGGTCCGAAGAAGATTATTTCGTCGGAGGAGGTCGACGACATTAAAAAGTCGCTCGACTTTCTGATGGAGGAAGTCTCTGCTGTGAGGTTACAGCAGAGAAGCATATTGGAGTTGGTCGAGGAAGTAAAAGCGCTCCGTATCCAGAATGCGGAGAAGGACAAGAGGCTCGCGTACCTGGAGAGCCGGGTCGCGGACCTCGAACAGTACACGAGGATGAACGATGTTGTCATCACTGGGCTCCAGGTGAAACCCCGGTCATATGCGAGAGCGGTGACCGCGGACAGCGGAGGGGAACCCGGCGAGCTGGATGCGAGCTCCACCGAGCAACAGGTGGCTGTTTTCTTACAGTCTAAAGGGATCGCTTTGGACTGTGACAACATTGAAGCTTGCCACCCTCTTCCCAGGAGAAATGCCAGCGACAAACCGGTCATTATCATGAGGTTCGTAAATAGAAAACACAAGATAGCACTCCTAAAGCAAGGGAAGAAACTAAAGGGAACAGATGTATTCATCAATGAGCATCTGACAAAGAGCAAAGCTGAAATCGCAAAAAAAGCACGTTACTTGAGGAAGATAAAAAAAATTCAGAGTACCTGGTCCACGAACTGCAAAATATTCATAAAGCTAAACGGAACACCAGAAGAGGCCAAGGTGCTGATGGTGAGAAGCATGGAGGATCTGGAAAAGTATCAATAGTCTAATCAAGATGAGCCAGACTGTAAGGTGTCAAACACCTGAACACACAACTATGACACACACTGAAAGAACTCATGTATCTGCATTTGGAGACAATAGCAACGTAACAGAGAGGATTAGTGTGCATGAAAATCAGGAACTGCAAACATTTCAATATATTGAACACAATGTGCAGAATATTGAACATGACATAGACCCAGACAATAACTTCTTCAACTCCGTCAATACTAACTGCTGCTATTATACAGAGGAGCAATATGGCCATATGAACAAGGACGGACAATTTTCAATAATACACCTCAATGGTAGAAGTCTCTATGCAAACTTTACACACATCAAGGATTACTTAAGTCAGTTTACACATCCATTTAACGTTATAGCAATATCTGAAACATGGATCAACACAGAGAAAGGGGTGGACTTTGAATTGGAGGGATATGAATTTATGCATATAGATCGAAAACAAGGACGGACAATTTTCAATAATACACCTCAATGGTAGAAGTCTCTATGCAAACTTTACACACATCAAGGATTACTTAAGTCAGTTTACACATCCATTTAACGTTATAGCAATATCTGAAACATGGATCAACACAGAGAAAGGGGTGGACTTTGAATTGGAGGGATATGAATTTATGCATATAGATCGAAAAAACAAAGGTGGGGGAGGAGTAGCTTTCTATGTGGATAGAAACTTGAATTTCAGGGTGTTGGAAAACATGTCAATGACCGTCAACAATGTACTGGAGTGCATAACAATAGAAATATATAAGGATAAAAACAAAAGTGCACTTATCAGCTGTATGTATAGGTCACCAGGGTCCAGTATTGAATTGTTTAAGGACTGGATAGAGGAAATATTTGCAAAGAAATGTCATAAAAAGATTTTCATCTGTGGGGACTTTAATATTGATCTGCTTAACCCTAATAATCACAAAGTTACAAACGATTTTATTAATACAATATACAGTATGAATTTATATCCAACAATCACTAGACCCACCAGAATAACCTCTCACTGTGCGACTCTTATTGATAACATCTTTACGAACGATATTTTAAACAAAACAGTAAGTGGAATATTACTTAGTGATATCAGTGACCATCTTCCTGTGTTTATAATATATGACACTAACTACACAACTCATCAATCAGACAAAGAAAAGACAGAGTACATTAGAGTGAATTCAGAAGAATCATTTAGTGCAGTTAATTTATTGGTGCAAAACTGGGACATTATATATAATGACGATGATGTTAATAGCGCTTATGATACATTCTTGCAAATATTTAAAGAATTATATGATAAAAATTGTCCTGTAAGAGCAATCAAGAAAAAATCAAAGTATAAGGATCACCCGTGGATTACAAAGGGATTACAGAATGCCTGTAAAAAGAAGAACACACTTTACAAAGAATTCATAAGACAGAGAACGAAAGAGGCAGAAATTAAATATAAAAGATATAAAAATAAGTTAACTAATGTTCTAAGGATCAGCAGAAGAGATTACTATAGTAAAGTATTGAATGATAACAAAAGCAACATTAAAGAAATATGGAAAATACTGAATAATGTAATAAAAAATGGAACAAGAGAAGATAGTCACCCAAAATATTTCTATGTGGACGATAAAGAAAACTACAATATGATTGATGTTGTCAATAATTTCAATAAATTCTTTGTAAATGTGGGACCTGATCTTGCTGCCAAAATCCCAGATCAAGTGACTCCTGATGGATGGAAGGAAAGTTTTATTGATAGGAATCTAAGCTCAATGTTTATGACAGCAGTGAAAGAAAAAGAAATAATAGATACTATCATTGGATGTAAAGGCAAAAAATCTACAGACTGCGATGACATCAATATGACTGTAGTAAAAAGGGTAATTGAGGGTATTTCAAAACCATTAACATATATTTGTAATTTATCATTCAAGACCGGTATATTTCCGAATAAAATGAAGACTGCAAAAGTCATACCTTTGTACAAATCTGGGAACAGACACCACTTTACAAATTATAGACCCGTCTCTCTGCTTCCACAATTCTCCAAAATTCTTGAAAAACTCTTCAATAATCGGCTGGAAAACTTCATAGACAAACACAAACTACTCACCGACAATCAGTATGGATTCAGGACAAATAGATCAACATCATTGGCACTAATGGATTCGGTTGAGGAAATAACAAATTCTATAGATCAAAAACAGCATGTACTGGGAATATTTGTGGACTTAAAAAAAGCATTTCATACAATTAATCATGATATATTATTTTCTAAATTAGAACGGTATGGAATTAGGGGTTTAACTTTACAGTGGATGAAGAGTTATTTGACGGACAGAAAACAATTTGTAAAGCTGGGTGGTTATTGTTCCAAATCTCAGAATATTACGTGTGGTGTCCCCCAGGGGGTCAGTATTGGACCTAAATTGTTTATTATTTATATTAATGACTTATGCCAAGTGTCTGAAATATTAAAACTGTTCTATTTGCGGATGATACAAATCTGTTTCACACATCAAGCATGTACAACAGAAAATCTCAAAGACCACTGCAGTATTAAACAGAGCAAGGCAGGTTTTGGATCATAAAGCACTTCACACACTATACTGTTCCCTAGTTCTTCCATATCTCACTTTACTGTGCTGAAGTTTGGGGGCAACAATTATAAAAATAGGTTACACTCACTGATCATACTTCAAAAGAGAGCAATACGATACATTCATAAAGCTGGTTATCGGGATCATACTAATTCACTATTTCTACAGTCAAAACTACTAAAATTCACAGACCAAGTGGCATTGCAAACAACACAAGTAATATTTAAGGCAAAACACCATCTGTTACCGGAAAAACTTCAAAAACTATTCATGGAAAGGGAAGGGGGTTATAATTTAAGGGGGAAACTATCATTTCAAAACCTCTAGGGTCACGCACCACAAGGAGAGGTTTTTGTGTTTCTGTTATCGGAGTAAGACTATGGAACAAAATGAATGTGGAGTTAAAAGACTGTACAACCACAAATCAATTCAAAAAGAAATATAAGGAAATGGTGTTTATGCGATATAGGAGTGAGGAGGGTGTTTAAATGTCACCAGGTGTTCATTGTTTTGTTTTTGTTTTTTGTTCTTTTATCGACTACATTTGTTACGGATTTTTTCATGTTTGCTTCTGTTTATACGGTGTGGTGTATGTGTATGTGTAAATGAAGGTACAATTATGTATGTGTGGATTGTGTGTGTATGTATGTATGTGGGTATGTATGTATGTGTGTGGTAGGTATGTTGTGTATGTACTTCGAGTTTAACTTCTGAACTGAACAACTTATGGGGATTTTATTTATTGTAATTTTCTTTGTTTTCTCTTTTGTAGCTTGCTTTTCCACCAGATATACATATGTGCATATGTATTTAGTACATATGCACATGATAATTATGGAAGCATATTGATATTGATATGTGTGATTAATGTGGGTAGAAGGCGTATGAGTAAATAAGTTTTATACTTCTTCCTACTCCTTTTCGGACATGTTATTTATTTTTAGTATTATGATTATTTTGAGTATTAGGATTCAAAGAATTGGAACAGAGGAATTATGTTGTTTGTTTATTTTTTGTTGCTGTTTTTTTTTTTTTTTTTTTTTTTTTTTTTTTTTCATTTTGCCTTGTGTGTATGTCCTTTTCCTTGCAGTACTGTTTGCTAATGTTTTTCTTATTTCATTTTTGTTCTTTTACATGTTCGAAATAAACTACTACTATACTAAACTAAACTAAACTAAATATTGAGAATGATTCTGGTTAAGTTCTTAGCTTTGATTCTTTGTTGCAATTGCATCACAATTGCAGCATGATACTCTACTTAAAAGGGTAGCTCTGTGATTAATGAAATGTCTACCAAAATGTCCTTTTAGAGCAAACAGAGAAATGCAAAGCCTTGTCCCCCACCTGTGTGGACAGATCTGTGATTCCTGAAAAATATTAATCTATATAAACCTCATTTTAAAATGAGCTATGTGCAATTTGTACAAGGAGATGATTTAATTGTTTAGCAACTGAGAAAGAAAGGTTTACTGTTTAATCAAGTTAGTCCTAATTGAAAAGATTGATAGGACATACCTCTATTTCAATTTGAGTTTTGTCGTGTTTTAAAACCATCCAATCATGACCATGCACAACTTACACTTTAATCAGGTATCAAGTCCATTTGAATTCAAAGTGTCCATTTAATGTGGTTGGATATTTACCAAAGACATTCAGGCAGAGCAGCTTGTTCAAAGGTAAAACAGCATTGCTCAACATAAGATTTTAAATGGCTGTAAGTCAAGTTTCCTAATTCCTGAAGCATAGCGAAGCAAGTGTATAGCGTAGGACGTTTAATGGTTAACTGAAGCACAACGAGGTATTCACCTGGAAATTACTGCAGTTCTGACCAGGGGGGCCTTAAATCAGAATGCACAGCCTTAATGAACTGTCACTGTTCATCACAATGTCCCTCAGACACCACAGCTGGAGACATTGGCCTCAAAGAGAATGTTTCTAGATAAGAATCACAATTCATCATGCATTGTCATTTCATTATGACATAAATCACGTACCGAGTGTTATATGACGCAATGTGGCTTCAGCTTAGGAGATAAAAAAATTCAGGCAGAAAAAAATGAAATTGGAAAATATAAATGATATCTTGATTCCTTTAATAAATGTAGAGCTGTGGAATCACCATGGGATGATTTATAGGGTATGGTAGTATTATAAGCCTCAGGATGTCTCTGGTAGATATGAGGAATTAAAATTGCTAGGTATTCTACAACATGCCATCTTAGTTTAGTCCTATGAACTCCTGTTTTTTTCCTTCTCAGAAATAGCAGAATCAATATTGTGCCGCAGCTTCATAAAGTACGATCTTTCTATTGTTTGTGCAGAACTAGATTCATGGGCTTGTCAATGGCTTTCATTTTTTCATATCATTGTTGAACTTTAATAGCATTTGTGTCCATCACAACTTCAGCAATGCCAACTCCATGACCATGGTTTCAATAAATTTGGAATAACAAGACACTTTTGTGTTGGATTCTGTTAACTTTAAAGCTACATGGATAGTTATCTCATGATTTCAAGGCTGATAAATCTGTCAACGTCCTCACCTCCTATTTATATGTCAAGGACAAAGTTGAAGCTCTGATAGCCTTAACTTTACGGTGACCAGACGTCCCGTTTTTCATGGGACAGCCCTGTATTTCAGCCCCTTTTTACCCATATATGTTCCATATTTCAGTCATACCGTATTTCAATGCCATTATTGTAGGTTCCCATTGCATTATGTACACGGTCCTACAGGGAATCTTCTCACCCTATTTAACTCTGATAGACCAGCTCCTCCTCCTGTTCAAATATTTACTTTTTATAAAATATGGGGGAGGAGGGGATTGCATTGTCTCAAAATGTAAATCGAGTCGTGACACTAATTAAGGTTGACACCTGGCTGTGTAATCAACGCGAACAGCGAGACAGGAGAGAGTAATTAAGCTTGTCTATTTCCAAAACTGATTGATTGAAAGTATTGATGAGATGAGGGCTAGGCCCATTCCTCAGTCAAAATGAGAGCGTGTTTGTCTCTCCACAGCTGTGTTCCCAGTAAAATGCAAGTTTAGTGTTAAGCACCAGAGTGTCCTTCGGTAAACATTAAGGTTTCTAACAGGAGGGTTAGCAATTTGTCTGTTCAGTGTGCTTATAGGGAAATCTCCACGGAAGACCCAAAATGCCTTATTACACAGTAAAATGCTCAGTTAACTTACTTCTAGCTTTTTACTCCCAGGGTGATCAAATCTACTCAAATAAACAATGAATAAGACACCATAATATTAGTGTGGTTGTTGTAGAATGTTTTACAGTAACACAACTTTAAAAATGGGCCACGGGACCCATTTGTGAGCGTCCTTTTTGCATACGGTAAATAATTGAAATTGACCCCCTCATGGCTTGAATTTGGAGATTTAAAATGGAGGCCCCCCTAAGGACCTGGCCCTGGGGAACGTGGCACAATTTCAGCAATTAGAAACAAACAATAACCAAAGGAAACGGCCGCTGCCTCTGTCTGATACAGCAGCATGAGTACCGAGCAAAGAAGCAAATCTTTAGGGACGCGGGGAGTTTCGAGAGTGGAGTTCAGCAGAGCGGAAAATCACATCTTAATCCTTTTTGTGTCCTAAGACAACAGGGACACCAGCAAATAGTTAAACTGTAGTTATTTATTGTTTCATTGAATTGCTTTTCTTTTGATAACGACAGCAAAATATATGGTAACTACTTAGGCAATGATAATTAGCCTTTTGTTTGTGAAAAAATAATAATAACTAATCTCAATTCTGCGGGCCTAACTCTCAAAGCAGATGGAAACGCTGCAGAAAATTGAACAGGCATTTCCTTTTATTGTATAGCTATGGGATATGTAACATAAAAGCCAATGTAAACACCGATTCCAAATTTTTGTAACTTTCTTCCTCATAATGCAATCAAAGTTATCTTGCTATAGGCTGCCTGGACTGATCAGGTGGCACCTTCAGTATATAGTGCTGAAACACAATAAGAACTTTTTTTTATGGGAACTAGTTACTCAGCACAGGGCATACTATGTTTTGAACCAAATATTTTAGATATTTCAAGTCCTACAAGTATGCACGTACACACACACACACACACACACACACACAGAGACACTGAATTCACATGCAGCCACACACGCAAATACAGAACAACACACACATGCAAGCACGCATGCACAAATGCATACATGCATATACGCACACATACACACGCGCACACAAACTGACTCCACTTTGCGAGTCCTGAAACTCGTTAATGGCTGAATTTAAACTGACCCTTTCACCTTCCAGATGCCTCCCTCAGAATGTGTTCATAATGGTGCCTCCCCTCCAGCTGTTCCTGGCCAGCATGTGGTACAAAGCTGGGTATCTTTCACTCTCATTCCCCTCTGGCCTACTCATTCAGGAGACATTTCCCCGTCCTTCAGCTCGTACCGACAGCCCGCACCTTATTAGCTTTACCCTCCTCGTATTTGCTAATAAAGCCACGTCAAACATTCCGTGCATTAAAGGTATATCAGCTCAATAAAAATTGATGAAAAGGGCGGCGGTGGTGGAGGGCTCAGTCATTTGAAAAAACGAATGAGATATGAATGTGTGGCACGGTAGAAATGATTTCCATGGCAACCACTACATCAGCTGGCACTCGTGTTAAGCCTTTTTAAAATGGAATAAAAAGTCTGTGTTTTAATGGTATGCACACAGGGCGGGGAAAGCTCTCCTATTCAAAATCTAAATATCTCTTGTCAACAGACGTCTTTCTTTCCCACCCTACAATTTGGATCAGTCGCTGAAGTCTTTCTCAGGAGGAATGACAACTACAATGGTGAAGTTGAAGATGGAGATAATTGCGTGCCCTTCCTTCTAGAATACCTCCTTCACGATGCAGATTCAGCTAGAGAAGAGCTGTCAGTTGAGACTCACACAGTACTCCCACTTTAAAGACACAAATTGTTCTTCCCTGGACACCAATAAGCAGTTTACCTGAAAATATATGTCAAGATGTTACCATGTACTGTATGGTGTATATACCTGTAGTTCAAGATGAGTTTTCTGGAAAAGGAGAAAATAACATTTTAAAAGCATACATGTACCACCTGGGTCTCATTTTCACAGAGAATAACCTTCTCTGTTCTGTAATAGCAGCTGTGCTGCCCTCATTGCCTTGTCTGCCCTATCTGCAATTGCTGGGAAATGATGTAAGCCAACTGTGCACCGAGGTGTGCAGAATGGCCTTGTTAAAAATCAGAAGCTTCGCACATATGAGC
Organism: Synaphobranchus kaupii; assembly: GCA_029718625.1. Lineage (NCBI taxonomy): Eukaryota > Metazoa > Chordata > Actinopteri > Anguilliformes > Synaphobranchidae > Synaphobranchus > Synaphobranchus kaupii. Next base: position 11,251,023 of record CM056395.1, read on the forward strand.
GCACTTGTACATAGTTTGCAAATTGGACATTCCAAATTCAGGTGAGATTACTGATGCCAAATAATAACAAAAAAAAAATCAGAAGCTTCCGGGCTGCTGGTTGGCTCTTTTAATTAAGGCTCCATGCTGTGGTGCTTGGCCCCGGAGTCTAAGATTGAATCCGGACTGCGCCAGGGCCGACTGTGGCCGGCATCTTCATAGGTACATGCGCAATTGCCGATTGAGTCGGCCAGGGTATGGGGGGGATCAGTTGGTTAGGGGTCCGCGTTTCAGCACAATCTGGCGACCCCCGCTGGACGATCGGGCGCCCATGGACTACATGTTAAAGCCAGATATGAATGGTCTTCCTCACATTCTACGGTGTGAAAAGAAGCAGACTGGCGACAGCACGTTTTTCAGATGAGAACCGCGGTTGCCTACACTCTCCTATTGGTCTAAATGAACTCTCACCGAGCATGTGTGGTCCCTATTGGTCTAAATCAACTCTCACAGAGCATGTGTGGTCTGTTTTGGTCTAAATTAATTCTCACAGAACATGTGTGGTCCCTATTGGTCTCATACAAACACTGTCAGAGTTAACACTGAGATTTTGGCCACCGCCACCATTGAAGATTCCTCCAACATCCATTTCTTGTTCAGGTCAAAATATTTTTTTTAATAGTTTTTAAACAGTTTGGACAATCTAGAATAACTATGGGAGCAGAAAATATCAATATGATGCAAGATGGTAAAGATAAATTTGAGAATATAATTACAAATTTCAGGGTACTAAACCGGGCAGTCTGACATTGGGTTTTTTTCCAGCTTCTTAGCTTTAACATCTAAAAGAGTGTCCGTGCATCTGTCAACAGTACGAGGTGCAGTAATGAAAAACATCGCACTGTAAATACCTCAATTTGTAAATAATGAAATAGTAAAACTGTTTACCAAGTTTGGAGCTTTAAAAAAAGCTGTCTGTTCTTCTGCATAAAACCGCTGAGCACATACTTCCTCGCTTCCAAATATTGAGGCTCGGGCTAATTTTCGGATAATTACATTCCCTGGAGAGAAAATATATTTCATTAAGAAAGTTTTCTTCAGTATGTGATTGAGTACAACTTTGCGATTCTCATTCATCGGTGTATCTTAGCCCTGCTGATTTCTAATTATTCCTCCAATGTTTAATAAAATATCCGTGCTGACAGGAGCTGTAAATTATTTATTTATTTATATTGTGCTTGTCCACCTATTTTAAATGTTCTACTCTGACTATTCAAGGGGAGTATGAGTTCGTGGGTAGAGTATGATCCACTGAACTGTGGAGCGAACAGTGGCAGTCAATAGTACACTCAAATCTCATCAATTGACTATTGCTGCCAGTAAGAATAAATTTCCTTTTTCAAAATTCACAGTCAGAACCACAGCCAGAAAATGTTTCCTGCTGTCACTAAATACATATGATTGTAATCAACATCATCAATTAGTATAATTATAATCATGATAGCCAATTGACGGCACATTTTAGACTAATTAAACTTGCACCTAGTATGTCTGGTATGTAGTATTGTGAGGGCTATGGAACGCAGCAAATTTATGCTTAGCACGCAAGCTGCATCAATATGATGGAAAAATTGAGTCAACAAATGCAGCTTGCCAGCTTAATCACCTGAAGGCAGAATAGACCACATCACAAGAGGAAAAAGAAAAAGGAAGTTAGTCTTATAGCAAATACAATCAGAAATAATATTTTTCTATAGCATTTTCCAGTTCAGCTGGCTCACTAGGAAAAGAAGGATAAATACTGCTGATGTCTCCCTATTGAGCTCACAAACTGAACCCTAATTCAAATATATAGGATGACTCCATATACCAGAGAACGCTACCCTTATGGAAAAAGAATATACTGCAGTACATTGTAAATATATCAAAATTACCGTCACAATATATTTAAAATATACTGCAGTATATTACATTTCCATAAGGGATATGGCTGGGTGAATTTAAATGGGCTTTTTCATTCTCTTGAGCTATTGAAAAATAAAACCCATAGCTCTCGTGACTATTGTTCTGTAATTTGCTTCATATTTGGATTCTGTCTAATGTGCATCCGGTGTTTTGTGTACCTCTATTTCAGAAGCAGTAACAACGGTTTCCTCTAATCACCGCACCAGATAATGGAATAAAATGAGTTTTTAATTGTAGCCTATTGGAGATAATCAATACCTTCATTTTGAGTTTGTTTTGATATGTGAGTCTACCTATTAGAAAAAGGAACACAATTACCAACACAAAACATTTATTGACAAATTATTTACAAAAGACATGAGGGAAATAGAAGTTACACTTATTAGCCTAATATCTTTTGAAGGTATTGTACTTATTCCGTCAGGATGTTTGCTGTAGACACTGCTGTAGTGCACTGTCACTGGTCTACCGCTGGTGTGCTGTTTTTGCTGTCCTACCTGCAACAGCTAGCCACATTGCCGGGTTCCCAGCTGATGCTGAGGAAACTCTGGCGAAGGATCATTGGCTTCTTGCTCACAAAAACCTATCGGTTCTCTTTTGTCACTGAAGCCAACTGCCGGGTTTTACTCTGAGACTTCCATTGCTAATATTTGTATGAGGGGTATAATCAGCCATGTAGAAAAGTGTAGTCCCATCGCCTATTAGACAGTGTTCGATTGTAACAGAGAGCAAGTCTCAACACAACACAAGAATGAGGCCTGGCTTTTCCCAGGGCCAATAAATTGGTGATGATTGGGCTCTCTCTTTGATGTCAAGCTCGATTAATAGCTAGTCTTTCTTAATGGTAAGAGAAATGTCCCCATCTTTCTGAAGACACAGTGTCGCATTCCGGAAGGACCAGGCAAGGATAATGAAACCAGTCCAGGATTATGGGTCCAGATTAAATACAGCTCTTTTCCTTGGGATTATAAGAGTGACACTATAAATGTTTAAATGATTCAATTCATTGTTGATCTGACAAGCCTAAAGTTTAGCGATATAAAGTTCATGTATTTGACTGATAATGCCTTTACTAGGCTACTAATTGCTTTTTATTGCTATTTTTCTCCACTGTTTTTTTAACTGTGCAAAAGGTAATTTTACAACAGGATGCAATATATGAATCCAATAATATTAACCCAATAAATTAGACTATTTCATCAATTACACTTATGCATTATGAATAGGTTAAAAATCTGCTTTCAGAATGCGACTGTTAAAATTGCCTTCATGTGTGAGACCACTATAATTTCAATTATGTCCAAAACTTTTATAGTTACTAGTTATGATGTACATATTTTATCTTCAAGTTTAGGTCATGCTAGCTGGCTATGTAAATAGCAGCCATTTATTACTGAGATAAAAAAAAGATAAGCATAAACCTACAATGAACTGAACAATTTTAAAATAAAACGGTAGTGTATAATGCATGTCCACTGACTGAACCTGTAAATTTATATTCGAGAAGCACCATATTTGCACACTTGGCGAGAATATTTTGAGTGCAGTAGAGAATACATTGTTGCAATAATCAGAATTTTAATATATTTGAGTAATCATTTGTCAGTCACTCATATTATGAGTGGACTTCAGGAATCAGAAGAGTGTGAGCAGACACATTGTATGATTTTAAATCAATGAATCGCAAAATGGATTGCTACTTCAAAAATAAGCAGCAATTTCAAAGCTACGTAATAGTACCAACTAGCAACAAATGCTGCTCAATGGACATTCCTGTGTATATAGATATTGTAGTTACAAGTCGTTACAAATCACATATACTTACTGAAGACATTTATTTATGTTTATGCCTGTTATGCTTTTTGATTACAATGGTAGTGCAAATGTGTCCGGGTGCTAGTGGAATTGTTATTGTTTTCCTGTGCAAATTGATTATTTTTCATCTTTTCCTAGCTTGGTAGCTTCATCGCGTGCCATAAACCCGTTTGCCTCAACATGGCTTGGGTGATGCAATAGAGGGTGTGTCAACAAAAAAAAATTGGCACTGTGAAATTTCGGTGTTGAATAATGCATTTGTGGTCTTAAACCCCCCCCCCCCCCCCCCCCCCCGAGACCACCCTCTAATGCGGCTGCTTTGTGCCATTTTTGTGTTATCACTCATGTGCACATATGAACATTGAACATATTGGGCAACAATAAATGGTTAACCATTTATTTTACAAATGCATGTCTATAAAGTACACATTTGGCATACATGGTCTATGATATGCACTTGTTAAATAAGTATATGTGTGCAGTTACTGCAGAACCTAAGACATGAAAACAGCGAACTAATCTTTTTTGTAACTCCGTTTCTGGGTTATTTTTTCAGTGACTCTATTTCCTTCGTGAACTGTTTATGCATTCTGGTTGTTATATCAGAAAGCAGTGCACATTTTATTAGTCGTTTATTAGGACCGCATCACTGTGTAATCCTCCTGGGTAGGTGCTGAATTTTTTCAATAAACTCTGAACTGTCTTTTGCGATAAATGAAAATGATCAGGTATTTTTTTATTCTTTGAATATAGCCATGGCTTTTCTTTTTTTTTTTACTGCATCTTGTATTTCAACTCAATTCTTTAACGAGGCACTTTAATTTGTATTCTTTAGAAATGGTGAATATAGAGAATACAGTATAGTGTGTATCTTAATTACTCTGGTTGCTGAAACAGCTGGTTCACTTAAGCCTTGATGCAAAGGTATTAGAGTTAATGAAAGCAGCCGTTCTAATTTTCCATAAAGAAACCAAACCTCCGCCATTTCTTCCTCTTAAAACAATCCCTTTTACAACTTCTCTGCAGGTGCACTACAATTTTTTGTTTATTATTCAGTTGGATACACCTTAATTTTCCACCGCTGTGAATTACTGCTAGAGTTTGGGAGTTGTGCTTTGACTATGAAAATATGGCCCATTGTGATGTGTATTTTTTTCGTCACACGTGTATGTGCTTAAACAGGTTTAAGAATGCACTGTAGTGCTAATGATACTATGTGATTATGTCCTGGATTAATCCAACATTTTCCTTAACTTTTGTGACTGCTGAACTGAAGAAAGACAAATAACTCCATTTAAGTATGACTAAAGGCAAAATGGTTCATAGTACGCGAACCGCTGAATGTAAGTGGAGCCCTCGCAGCACCCATTCAAGTACAACAGAAAGAGATCAATGGGAGCTTACGTGATAGTCTGCACTGTGTTTTACTGAGGCTTAGCATTGCAGCTTGATTCCAAAAGGCTGCGGAGCCTGCAGTAGGGGAATATTTTCGGTGAAGCACTGGCTCGTAGGTGTTCATCACTGTTGCCCACGCAATGGTCACCCTGCACCTTTCTTTACAAATTTGATGTCCTCTCCACACAGGCTGATATAACAGTCCCTATGAGTGCACAGCAGGACCAAACTAGACACTCAATTTATGAAATAAATGTCTAAAAGGGATCTGATGGTTTTACAAGAACATCTCCTGAGGCCTGCTTTTTTTCCCCCCCAGGTTTGACCTTTGACCTCATAATTTCAACCACAGCACCGATGAGTGCGGCCGTCCGGCTGATGCTCGCAAAGCAAACATCGATGGAACACCAAACCGCTTTCACTCTCTTTTATTGCTGTTCCCCTTTTTTCCTGTTACAAATCAAATCTTTTGTAAGCCTATACACTATATAAATAATAGGCTGTGTCCGAATCAGCACCCTTCCGTACTATTAAGTAGGTTTGTTGAGTAGACAGGACAAGAAAGTCATTAAGTCGCAAAATTTTGTATAAATGTAGTATACTTAAAGACCCCTGTATTATATACTTACTTCCGGGGTTTTGCTGAGTATATTCGGGAGCACACTTTTCAAGAAGTACGCGCACATTTCGGAAAATAGCATAAATATTATGCGCAGCTTCGTTTTAAAAAATGATGCAGCCTCGCTGCTTCCTTCAATAACAAAAACAACACGTGACACGTGCCGCGCAAGGCTGGGATGTCTTACGACACTTCCACAGTAAAATTGGAAAATAGTTGGAAAATAGTATTTTTTTAGTATTTTTTTGCATACTGCACGTTGCTACTAAACACATTAAACAGCACACATCTGCCAGTACACTGTACACATGAAACAGAACGCAGTAGAGAGGGCTCTGATTCCGACACGAGTGCAGAGTCATATAAACTAAAGGAGAAGGTGTGCAAATATAGTAATACTTGTTTATGTGCACACATATATATATATATATATATATATAGCAACATACATGTGAATACATTCTGCATTCACTTTTCAAAATGGCAGAACAATTTTGTACATTTCCGTCTGATGATACCTTCATCCGAGACTGACTGTATTTCAGTAAGATAGAAAGTCTCTTTTTTCATTTTAAATAGGTTTCCTTTGCCTTTTGTGTTATTTTTATTATTTTGTCAGATATAAAATACAGATAAATTTGCTCCACAAAACCTGATTGCTGAATATTCACCCTTTGTTTTTGACAAATCTTGAAATTTTGTTCTGCAAACACAAAGTTTAATAAGGTGCAAGGATTGACTACACTTAAAAATTCCAAGACAAATGTTGGTGCCACTTTATATTAAGTGACCGTAATACTTTGTACGCCGAGTACACTGTAACTACAGAGATAGGCACGGTGTGACGACAGTGTATAGTCATTTCTTACTATTGTAAAAGAAGCTTTACTGGAATACACATAAATGGCAAAGCCTCATTTTGAACAGTGACATTTTGGTGGCTATAGCAAGAATTTTAATTGTGGAAAATATACCTCCTTTACCAGAGTGGATCATGATTTGCTTCATGCCGCTGGGGCAGGGTTTCAAATGCTGCCTCAGTATTTGGCAACATTTTAACCGGGGATTTGAATTCCAAACTTTGTTCCTAATATATTACAGGGAGTTTATGTTTGCATTTTTTACTTTGTAGGTAAAGGTTGATGATCGTGCAATATTATTCTACGAACAACCCAAAATTGTTCAATAATTGGCACACCTTGGATCCTCCTTTGATTCGAGCGGCACTGTGAAGCACCGGCATTGCGGCGGCAACATTTTCGTCCGCGCGGTGCGATGCGCCGCTGCAGAATGCGCGCTCAGCGTGGCCTCGCCGCGGTGGGCGGTGTTCTCGCTAATGAAGCGGCGGTAGTTTGACAACGCTCACAGCCGGCCTAATTGAGGTGCCGCACGGTCGTGCGTCAGGGGCTCCGATCTGTTCTTGATTAGTTCCGCGGGAAAAAAGGAAATGAAAGCGAAGTAATTGTTTGGCACTCTCTCCGACACCTGTGGCACGTGCGCAGAGTACATGTCAACGTCGCGTCGGGACCGGACTGCTGGCAGAGGTTTGCCATTCATTCTGCTTGTTTTCCTCTCTGTCTACTGAGGACGTTGAGTCACTTTGTTTTGAAAAGTGGTGGGGACACTTTTTTCAGATAAAAAAAAAAACAACATTCGGTGGACCCCCCCCCACACGCAATACACTGGTACCGTACTATCTGTTAGCAACACCTGTAGATACAGGATTTACACTGACAGGCTACAGCCTAATCACAACCTTCAGGACAATATCAACACCTGTAGATATATTCATACAGGATTTACACTGACAGGCTACAGACTATTATCACAACCTTCAGGACAATATCCATCAACAAAATTGGCCATTTCAAAAAGTGGTGGGGACATGTCCCCAGCGTCACCAGTGTAAATGACGCCTATGAACTTGAGAATGTTACATCGACATATTTAAAAGCTTTCCTTGGCGAGTATAACAAGCTGGTCAGACATTACAATTTAACCCATCCAACAAAAATTGTGAAACACTTACTGTAGAGTTAAGGCCATACATCAGACCATGGAGTAATGCAAGTTTACAGCAATGCACACTCTTTGGTTTGTTTGTTTTAAGCCATGGATTTTCCTGCTGTAATGTAATAATCTATTCATAGATAATGTAATTTCCCTCTTATTTACTTTGCGAATTTCTGTTAATAGTAATAGACTTTCTTGTTTTTGTTGTTATTTTTAAGTTAGATGTAATCAGTAGACTACCATTTCTGTGACTACAGTGACAGTGTGAGAATGCCCCAATAAGGAGTTTCCAGTAGTAGGCTATATTCATTTATAATGTCATATAGATGCGGAGTTGTCAACCAGCCTTCCTAGCAGTGCTGATATTCATGATATATCCAAAACAGAAAGTTCATACATCATTTAAATATCAATGGGCCTTAAACATCCTGGCTATCGAAGCATTGTAACCAGTCAACCGTGTAAACACTACGACTTTTAACGTACATATTTTTCAAGTGGGCTGCCTGTTTTATTCACATACGTAATTGGTGTGTGGAGACAGAAATTAGCCAACAAAAGCAAAACATCTGTTTGTATAGAGCCTTGTTTTGTGTTCCATTTAATGGCTATGCTAGGTCTAAACATTGACTGCATAAACTTGATTGCAAACATGTACATAGTCTGTATCCCTTCTGAATTTCCCCTGCGTGCCCATTCCTCTGGCTGGTTTATTTTATATTCCAGTTCGATGTCATAGTCTATGCGACAGACCTTCATCGGCACCGCACAAACGAGACACTTTTGACCTCCCATCCATCCGGAGCACCTGAAATTGTCCTCTCAAAAGTTCCTCTCAAAAGACTGAGGACTGTTTAACTTATTATCAATCAGCAATCTGGCGTAGTCTTTGTGTCAAAGGTCATGCGCAGGGTTTAATTAAAGCATATATATATATTTCAATAAAATACGTTTTGCTGATTAATTTCCACCAGCGGAGATGGCATTGCTTCAGCACTGCACACTGGAAGTTTTCCCAGATATTGGCGAGTTCATATTCCAAGCCTGAAGCTGTCTTCTTTTGTCTTTGAATCACATGTATTTGCTTTGTATTACTGAAATAAACAAGAGCCTCCAATGAGGACAAGCATTTTCATACAAACTGATTTACAATTAAAATTACAATGTTTCCTGTTAGAGGTAGAGGTCTTCATGGCTCAAAAACATATTACCACACTTGCAGTTACCATGCATAACTAGAACCTGAAGCCAAACAGACCTGCAGATAAGCAGACCCATTCCTGTAGGGATTTTTTTGGGTCTAGACCCAGTCTGAACCAACCGGAGTGAGGGAGCAGCATGAAAACAACTAATTTAATGCCTATATTAAGTTAAAAGCAACATGCAAGCCACAAGAGAATTAAGCTACTTTATTTTACGGAGCAAACAAGGCACGGCAGCACAGTATGTAGCCCAAAGGTTTAAAAATATTATCGGCTGCGACATTCTGCTTCTGCAATTTTTCCCCTTTCCTTGTAAACAATGACCATCATAAGTCTCTCTCTCTCTCTCTCTCTCTCTCTCTCTCCCTCTCTCTCTCTCTCTCTCTCTCTCTCTCTCTCTCTCTCTCCTCGACGCATTGTTGTTTTCACCAGAAAGAAAATGTATAACTGCGTTCTTCCTGTGTGTCATCCAGAATGGTGATTATTGTTGTTTTGTGATCTAACCTAGCCCCAAGTTCCCTAACACTATTCCTCGGTCTGGCCATGGTCTATTTGCCCGCGGGCTCCCTAGCCCCAAGTTCCCTTACACTATTCCTCAGTCTGGCCATGGTCTATTTGCCTGTGGGCTCCCAGAGTAGAGAGCAGTATTATTGTCTGTTTTTGCACACAAGGTTGTAGTGACCTTGCATAACAGCACAAGCTCAAGGGATGCAATAATGACGCCCAACTGGGGTCAACTTCGATTAAATATCTCACAGGCCAGGAAATTGTAAATTGGTCACAAGCACCGGAGCTGGTAACTAAAATTAAGCGGTGGCTGTTGAAAACAACCAAGACAGCCCCTCCCCCAGACTCTAACCCCAAGATAAAGATTGCAAGGTGGATGACGGGCAAAATAATTGCATTAGACCAAAGGGGTGGTAATAAAGGTTTTATGCCCAGGTCTTTTTGATTTTCGGGACACATTGCACCTAACACAGTTTAAAAATAAGCATCCTTTTATGCTGCTGCATTGTCCAAGCCCCCTACAGTGCTCGTTTGACTTGAATCTGTGTTATCCACATTTTACTGTGTATAGTGTAAATCCTGCTTTCCCTGGGTGACTGATTGATTTTCTTAGGCAGACAGTATAATATGGATGGAAATGATAAAGAAGGTGGTGCGGAGAATACACTTCATTACCCCTCAGCTATTCAAACTAATTTCTAATTAACAACTGACCTGGCAGAAATAAAGAATACTGTCTCAGTGGTGTGTAAGCTAATTATGTTCCGCATATCTCCGTCAGACACTGCCTTTATATTCATGTTTGGACAAAGACAGCTTATCTCAAGTTTTTTTTAAATCATTTGTATGTACGGACTGACAGCGCAAATTAACAATTTAAGAGGGTTTGTTGGAGTAAAAATAACAAATTGCTTGGATACTTTGTCGTCGTTTTTCCACAAAGCGCTCAAACTCATAATATAAGGTTCAGCATTGGACCTTCAAATGGTGGTCCAAACAGACCAAGACGGAGATTTTTGGCCGCACGAATCAGTGGTGGGTTTGCTGTCGGAAGAAGGTCACTCACGTTGAAAGGGTTGTGAAAGGGACGTCATACCTAACGGCGAAATTGATCTTTCAATAAGGCAATGATCCCAAGAGTACCTTAAAATAAACCATGAAGTGCTTAGAGAAAATAATGGCGATGGTCCCCAGACTTGAATATTATTGTAAGTCTGTGGGGAGTTCTCAAACGTGCAGCGTATACAGGGACGCATGAATATTTTAGAGCTGAAAGAATTCTGCAAGGATGAATGGGGGGGATACAGAAGTAAGAATATAAAGACTTAGCTGACTGCGGTAAATGTTTGGAACCTGTTCCAGATCTGCCAAAGTAGGCATGACTAAGTACTAACTGACATGGTGCCCAGACATTGAAATTGTTTTATAAATTCACATAAATAGTAATCGTGCATTATAATTTGCACTCTGGGTGCCAAAACCTGTGCAGACAACTGTGTATGCACTGTGCCAATAATTGTATAGATGACTGTGTGTGTTTGTTTGTGTGTGTGTATATACATGTATACTGTATATACTATATATATAATGACAGTGTCATTATATATATATACATATATATATATATAATGATGATATATATGTATACATGTACTGTATATACTGTATACTACTGTTTATATATAGTATATATATATATATATATATATATATATATATATATATATATATATGTAGTCACACACACAATGGCATATAGCACAACACAACACACGCTCTCAGAACGGAAAACTGCACTACAACAGGACAAATCCCGCCTGAAAATAGAGCAAGACATGGAAGACTACACTGAAACAGGACAATCCTCCACCCTAAAACAGAACAAGACAAGCTCCACTACTTGCCCGGCTCCCTGAACTGTCATTGATGTAGCTGCTCATAAATAAGAAAGACAAATCACTTCATTAATTTGGGTTCCAATGCTTCTACTGATGAAGCAAAGCAACCTTGAAATTTAATGAATTGAGAAAGACGGACACCTAAGCGTTTGACGGATCCTCAATCATTCAGCAAGCAAAATTGTTGAAATCAGCTCTTTTTTGGGGGAGGCTTTAGACCAAAACAAAAAAAGAATACAGTCATGTTCATCAAGTAGAAGCAGTGTCAAAGATTAGGGGAGCTTTAATTTGAGTAGAAAACTACAGCAAAGGAGTCAGCGCCTCGGTCTATGCACGTGTCTAGTGACGGGAAGCGATTTCTCACGTACCCACTGATGGGCGGACCTACAGTACCGCGATGCTGTCAATCATTAACTCCTGAACCAATCGAAAACCATACCAAAACAGACCAATTGCGATGACACAACCCATTTCAGGTTTAATAAAGCCTTTCTGGTCTCTGCCAGCTGTTCGGAACTGAATCTGGGCACGTCCCTACATGCCTGTTTGTGTTGTGTGGACAAATTTGCACGCCTCTCGATAAGACATATGATGGCGCATTTAACATCTATATGCATGACATAACGTGGATCAGTTTGAATGGCAACAGCGGATGCCCATCTTAATGCACCCTGAATGGCGAGAGCGGCCGCTAGTCTTGACCCCCCCCCCTTCTACCCACCCATCCACCCATCTACCCCCTTCTTTCTGAGAGCGCTTCAGCTCCGCAGAAACAATTATAGCTGATTATAATGGCCGGCCACTCTCTGGAAGAGCTGTGCTCAGCCGTCGGCAAACCAAACAGGCTTTGACAGCTGACAATATGCTGCAATTACACGCCTCTTCCACCAAAGAGCCCGTTATTTATCTCGGTAGGGCTGAATACCCTATAAATGATGTAGTGTAAACAGCTGTACACATATCAAGATGTCATCGCGGGCTTAGCGCTCATCTGAACCGATTCACTCTCTGGCAGACAGAATAAAAGTACCGTAATCCCATCAGCCAGTCAAATGGTATCGTTTGTATTTATAGCCTGGGCAAAATCTGTCCAAGATCATAATGTACTTTTGAAATGGCTTCAGGCTGTCGATAAACACAACGATAGTCCTGATTCTTATACGCTTGTTTCAGAATTTCATCAGTCGATTTTAAAAGCAAACTGACATACTGCAAATGCTAAATGACAGTTCGACTGACAGTTGGTCAACATTATGAATGAATGAATGAATGAATGAATGAATGAATTAATTAATATTATATTCAGTTGCATGTTAGTGAACATTGTCCAAGGCCACGGTGTTACAGTTTCAGTGCTGTTGTCTTAAGAGATAATTAAATAATTAATTAATTAATTACTTAATTAATGGTCTTTCACACACTCAACAGCTGCAGACAGCCCGATGTGTCCTCTCTTAGTCACATCATTTGCTTGAAATAATCAGTTTAAATGGATTATATTGGTCGGATCATTACATTGTCTGTGGTTCATTTGCCATATAATCTCATTTAGGGCAAACTCTGAGAGTGAAGGATATTGATACATTTTTTTGTAACAACTTCACTTTTAATGAAAGTCTAATGGCAACTTTATGGCCTGGGCTGTTAATAATATATATTCATTTTTATACAGGATTGGCATACAAGGGAAGCAAAAGGATGCAATATTAGGAATATGAACATAATCTGGCATACTCATAATTAAACCAGCTGCACCTCTGTCTCTCAAAATCCATGCAATGGTACTTTTTTATTGATTCATAAAGGCTGGGTCCAACTGATTACTGCAAAGGATTCAGCTTACAGTTATCATACTTCTTAATGGTACATCATAATTATAATTTTTTTAAATCTGTAAAAACTTTCTTAATATATTTCCCACAGTGCAAATGATAGCAGTACAAAATGGCTCACCAGCATATTGGCCTTGTGTGCTGCCTATGCCAGCGAGTTGGTAAATATCATCTCCATCAGTTGCTAAGAGGAGTCATTGTGAATGTGTGTGGAGAGTTGTATTCTGCATTCAGTGGTATCGCTGGCTCACCTATCCTGCTGCCGTGCCCCAGGTCAGGTGGAATTGAATGTCATCGCTCACTGAGAGCCTGGCACCAGTGCCATCTTTAGCTGGCACAGTGCAGGCTTGCATAGAACGCTACACAATGTAGACCTGCATTGTGCTGAAGATACCTTGATCTGGGCTTGCGTTGCAAGTCATGATGAGCGTTATATGTGAACTGCATTATGTGTTTCTAAACGTTATGGCAGACGGACGGGGAGTAAATGTCAAAAAGGGTCTTCAGGTGATGGCAGGAATGGAAATGGCATCGAAGAGTGCATTTGGACAATGCATTGCTGTAGGTTTTAACGGAAAACAGTACAATTATCCCTCCTCCAGCTAATTACAAAACATCTCATCTGTGGTTTTACTGAAGCATCTTATCTTCTTCTAATTCATAATCCATAGGAATGTGCTGTAAAATCATACCAATTAATAATCGATATTAATAATATCGCCATCAACACACTGATAAGATTGCATTCTGAAACTAGTGCTTGTTTCCTTTCCACGTTTAATTTTTGACATTTAACATACTGGAAGTTTAATGTAGTCGGCAATTAGCAGCGTAATGGCTGTTTAATGGGATTATTTTGCATTGCTTGCGGTGTGCAATTAATTGGACGTTTACTTTTGTCGTTTGCTGAAATTTTTAAACATATCGGGTCTGAAGATGTCATTAGCAGAGAGATACTGACACTAAAAATGAAAATGGAAGTTTTAGGGGGGAACAAAATCATTTTTGAATGATTTAGTAACATTCATTTACTCAGCACCCTCATTTTGTACAATGTGACTTATGGGACCCATTTATATTGACATATGATATTTTTGGCAAATTCTTACTTGAGGGCACAGTAGTAGCACTAGACCTGGCAACAGACACAGCTCCCCAGTCCACTGTATCAGAGGTAATCTCTCCGTCCCCGGTGCTGCATGTCTTGTCTCTGCATGAAGCCTCATAGCTAATAGAAAAGCTGTCTTGGGGATTTAAACACACATCTCAGTTTCCAAATGGTCCATCAGGCTGCAATACAGATGCGCTACGGCCCACAGATGGTCTATCTCCTGCTTGGCTATAAAAAAAAACAGGCCAATGGAGTGGTGCCATCGAATGAACAAAGATATTGCATATGCAATGACATTCAACTTCATTGAAAGTTAATTTCCCAATTTACTTCCTGCTCAGTGTTGGCAGACAGGCATGGAGTTGGCTGCCATCACAAGCATTTGCCGATTTTCCCACGCCCCCAAACATTTAATAAAATCAATGATGCATTCTGTCAGAACTTACAACGTCTAACCTCCACAACTGTTTTCAGCCACACTGTTGCAATGCGACCTGCCGGGCCTCAGTGCTGAAAGGCCGACAGTCTTACATTCAGACTTCATTATCATTCTTGGCCTTGACGAAAACCATGTTCGTATTTCCTATCAAAGAGCAGCAGGAAATCCATAGTGAGCTTGGTTCACAGCAATGGTTCAAGATCTAATTTAAATGGCCATTTGGTTGTGCAACCGCTAATGCTAATCAGAGCTCTTTTTGTGTCATAAAACTGGATGAGTTTGACCTTAATATAACATAATATTCCTTATGCTGTGAAAATGAAAGCACTGGACTGAGAGAAATTTTGCCTTTGTGAGCGCAACCTGTAATGAATCTTGCTATACATTCAGAACCACCAGAGCAGAAAGGTGAACGGCAAATTGGTTTAATATTCATGTCACACCTGCCTAATCTAGAACTCGTTCTCCACCAGAGACACCCTAAAATAACAGGGTAATTTTGAATAGAGGAGGTCTGCGCAGTGGCGTTACAGCAACTGTCGCACAAAAGCTGTCTGTGCATTTTTTTTTTATTGAGAGGTGGAACAGCGGGTCAGAGCAAGAGATGAAAGGAGGTTCTGGAAGCACATTGCGTTTCTTTCATTTGTCTGGACTGTGCAGAGCTAGGCTGGAAAGACCCTCAGCAGGGCTGAATCTCTGGGGGAAACGGGCTACTTCCCCTGCAGTAAATGGAGAGGGGCTTACTGCGTCTACCTGTCTTTGGAATGCCACTCATTTTCTGAATTACATTCGGACCCCTACGTGATTGGGCATTGTAGATGATGGTACTGTTCGTGGTCCAGGGTCTGCCTGTCCAGGAATTGGTTACTTAACCGTGGTCTGAACAGACAATGTTTAAAAAAACAAAAACAAACAAAAAAACATGATCCGTGGTTAATGCTTTGTGGGCAGAATCTCTGAAAATGAATGGGCTCACAATGCCTGAGACAGGGGCTTGCCCTAGCATTGCTGCGCAATATCTGAGTCAGGGCTAGTTGGCATACCCTGTGCACAAAATCAGCTAGGTGCTGCCCAAGCAATGCTAACCGGATGAACAGGACTACATAGGATACATACAAATCGATCATTAATTAAAATCCAATAAATATAAACTACTTAAGGGTAAAAACCCACTGAGACATATTCTCCAGGGGTAGGAGCAGAGCTTATAGTCAATTACAAAGATAAAAGAATGATCTGTATTCTTATAATACACTACAGAAAGTTTTAAAAAAGTGATAAAAGGAATGGAATATTTAATCACAATACAGGAAGTGGAGTATGTGAAAGATCTTAACTTACTTGGGCTCTAAGCCCAAAAATGAAAAACACTGCAGAGCTAATGAAATATGAGCCGTGTTTCAGCAGCGGTATTTTTCTTTTTCTCCACATTTATGCTTCTATGATTCTTAGTCAAATTTTTAATACCAAGGGCCTATTTCATAAAGGCTTAAATAAGCCACGGCATTATTTCAAAGTTATCTGGCTTTGACAAGTTGGTCAGCTCCAGTTCTTTACACCAATGTATGATTTATATGATCCTCTAGCCTGGCTGGTTAAATAGAGCTACACTTATGTGCATGTTAAGCCTTTTAAGATACTAATAGATAGTTGCCATGGTAGATGCTCATCCTAATTTCTGAAATGAGGGTTAAAGGAAGGGCGAGGAAGGATAGAAGATACTGTACCTCTAGGCTGTCATACTAATATTAATGCAAATACATAGATACAAATTCAGAATATATGGGAAATAAGAACTAAGCACAAGTTGAAGCTCCAGTTTCCAGCTTCGATCCTGGGGCCCCCCTGTATATGCTGGTTTTTGTTCCAACCAGGGCCTAATGTCCGCAGGGGAGCCCAGAAAGAGGGGCAAAAAACATGAACTTTAGGCCCGTAAAAGAATATATTAAAAATGTTGAACTTTTGCGTGCTCAAACATGTCCGTCATTGAATGGTTTTAAAGATAGAGATCATAATTTATCGGTCTCTGTGATTACAAGTTACAATCAAACGCAATACTGATGCTCTAGTGTTTTAAAGTATTCCTTTTTAATGACAGAAAATGCCGTTATTCTCTTCTTCTGTTGTCCGAAATTTGCCTTGTATAGGCGGTGAGCATCATGGATACTGTAGTATTTGAAATACCAAACTGACAAATAAAAACATGCTTTCTCCTTAACAAAGTTGAAATATTTGTAACCGAGGGTCATAATGTTGAGATACGTCGGCAAAGCCGTGTTTAACAGGCTAGAGTGTCCAGCTGGTCTGGTCTGCCCGGGTGGCATTCACTGCCCCGTGTGGAACATCTGGCCATGAGGCTGGGTTGATGTCCTTCAGCTGAATGCTGACGTTGAAGGACCTTTGGTGAAGGATCACAAGCTTGTCCGTTCTCTACGGGGTTTCTCTCCACCAAATGGCCGGTTGTTTAGGCTTCTTACTGTAACTTCATGACCTCACACTTACTCAGACTTCAACTGCAAGTTTTGGGTGAAGAGAATTATTAGCTTGGAAAAGTGAGTCACACAGCCAAAAGGATAAATGTACCATTGTGACCAAGTGTGACCAAATGTTTAATCACATGGGTAAGGCCTGGCTTCTTTCAGACTCAAGGGATATGTTCTGACAAACAAAAAGAGGAAATAGGAGAAGATCAGGCATCTGCTTTAGTTTTCACAAAAAAACAAAAACAAACGCAACCCCGCGCTTTATCTATTCCACTGATGTCATGTTTTTCCTAGTCTTTGTTGTGAACATACTGATTAGAAAACGCCATCGCAGAGCACTACAAAGGCAGGCTCACCCGCCACCACAGCACCAGCATCGCTGTAGGTGCAGCTCAAAGGTGAGTGACAGGAGAGCAAACTGATGCAGTCAAGCTTACCAAATGTCTTGGAGTCAAGACACAACATCATTTTATGCCTCATGGTGTAAACCTATTACATTTAAAAGTCAAATCAAAATAGGCTACTCTCAGCAAGATTTGATAAAAAAAGCATCTCTCCATCAATGCTTAGAGCTGCCAACTTCTTTACCCTGTGCCAGCATTCCCTCATTAAATTTCATGAGTTAAAGTTCCATTATTATGCCTTCATCATTTTTTAAATATATATTTCTTTGCTGTTGTTGACTCACAGTCTCAAACTAGAAGTTCAGAGCCACATTTCATATTCACAGCTGACAAAGACATTATAAATCAAAGGAAATTCATTACAAAAATATTGAAATCCCACCATCAGACTATTGGATTATCCATATCCAGCTATAAAATGTATCATTTTCCAAATTAGAATTACCATGTTTTTTTCGCAAGTAGGCTACTGTTTGAAAATAATGCTGACCTATGCATGTGGCATCCGACATTTTTCTGGCAAGTTATTTGATGAAAAACGTCGGATCTGTACGTGTGATGGATGTAGCCACGAAATGCACACATTAGTTATTAATGTACTTTGCTTTAGTTTCATTTGAACTGTGATATCTATTGACCTGCCACCTGGTCCAGTGAAGCTTAACCATAATGCAAACTAAAAATATTGGTTTCATAATTCACCCATTACTGACAATTTACTTGCTTATTGTATTTATGCCAAACTTCACTTTTAAACTTTGGTAATATTTTGATAACTTGAATGAACAAGCAAACAGCCTTTGCCAATGCTTGCTTGTCATCATTTAATGTTAATCAAGTCCACATAAAGCATAGGTGAGCGCTAAGCACAGTAAGGTACTATTGAAAGATATGTGTGTGATATGTATTCATTCTCATGGTCATTCTTTCTTTCTTTTATAATTTTGCTTTCCATAAATGAGCATATCCAATCCCCACCCCAATTTTGAATGGCCAATCGTATGCAACCACATCCGCATCCATTGCCAATTCTGGAGAGTGTAGACGTCCACGGTTCTCTTCCAAAAAAACTTGGTGTCGCCAGCTGCTTCTTTTCACACCACAGACTACAGCTAAACTCGCACTGAGTGGAGTCATAGGAAGACCTTTCATGTGCAGCTTTAGTGGGTGCAGTTTTCATATGCAGTTTGGGTCTCTAGATAGCAATGAACGCAGACCCCTAAACCACTGAACCCTCCAATACCCTGGGCATCACAATCTGCAATTGTGCGCCACCCTCTGGAGCTACTGGCCACATTCGGCCCAAGCACGGTCCGGATTCGATCTGAGGCTGTTAGGCTCATCTGCAGCAAATGAGCCATCCAGCAGCCCCTCTTTTATTAATTTTGTCAGTGCAGACTCGAGCCACGCGTGGGTTGTTGGGCGCTTGCGGACATCAATCACACACGACTCTCATTGGCCAGAATCCGCTTGGTTCAGTTTTTCTCTCCCTTCAGGCAAAATCTTAGATTTTGGGTTTTGATCTCCTGGTGAGCTGTGTCCATGAGAAATACCTAATATGCATCACTGCAACTTCAATAAAAAAAAAAATTATAAAACTTAGCATCACTTTATTTTCTTATTCTGTGCCATATTTTAATGCGACATTAAATAATTAATCTTTATACTCATAAAAAGACCCATTGCTTTTCCCTACCTTCACCCACCTCCAAAAAGGTCCCAAAAAGACAATCATGGGCAGAGCTAAGAATATAGTCTTTTTCATCGCATTTGAAACACTGATAAAAAACATATCTGGTATAACGGCATAGGCAGCTGTAAATAACCTCCCGCTATCAAAACGGAATTCAGGGTGTACGGATGAGAGTTCCGTAGAATTGAGATAGATTGTCTGATAATTGTTTGTACAGGCAAATTATTTAAATTCAAATCAACATTTGTGGGCTTGTAGTCTATCTGTGTAATCAGAGCTGACTCTATATATTGGTGAGGAATTGCAAGTTAGACATGTCTGCACTGAAACATAAGCATGTTATTAGATATACGTATGTGTTTGCAAAAATGTTGGTGGTGTCATAGAATTTTCTCTGCTACATAACTACAAAGTGCACTGGCAGGGCCTCCACAACAACACTGTCCCTTGGGTTTATGGGGGAAAATGCATCCTATACTAGTTAATGGAGTATTTTACAGAGATCCAGCTGTCACCAAACAACTCTATTTCTGCTACATGATCACGGCGACTTCATTCTCAAGATGCAGACTGCCTAGTTCTCCCAAAAATTTCAAAGAACTTAATAGGTGGTAGAGAATTTTCTTATAGAGCACCTCTAGAATGGAATAACCTTCCTGACTGTACATGTTAGGGAATTGGACACAGCCTCAATATTTAAGCCTAAAGCCGGACCTGTACAGTGAAGCCTCTGGATGCTTTCATTCAGCTGGTCCTGAGCTGATTAGACGGAGAGCCCTTCCCACCAGTCCTCTGGCTCGCGATTCTGCTGCTTCAGTGATATTTTGCTTCCTTTAGCCTTTTGTGATGTGCAGGGTAGAGGACAGGCATTTTGTTTTTTTCCCCCCAGGAGAATATATATCTACCACTTCTGATATCAGGGTAGCAGCCATCTGTGGGCCCTGCTCTGATCTGTCCAGTCCAACATCCAGCAGCCTAAATTTGTCTGAATGGTAAATTGTGTCGCTGTATTTTATATAATAAACTGTTTTCGGTGCATTTGGCTTCTGGTCATCTGACTTGGTTTTGGTGTTGCTGTGGTTTTGTTTGTTGTATCCATGGCTGTTCCTCGGTTATTATAACTTTGGTGGACTTTGGAATGCGAGAGCAGTCATTTCTGGCCAAATGTACATTATCCTAGAGGTGTTTTAGCTTATAGCGGTAGTGTTGTTGGATGGCGGATGGAAAAGGGAGGGGACTGGCTTTAATTACACACACACACACACACACACACACACACACACACACACACACACACACACACACACACACACACACACACACACACACACACATGTTGCTGCAAGCAAGGTATTGTAATCACTCACCTCTGTGTGTTTATCTGTCTGTCCGTCTGTCAGTCCAGGCTTAGCACCGACAGTTCTGAACCGATTGACAGCCGGCCAAGGACCTGAATTCTCAAATATTTTTCAAATTGGTCAACTACAAGTATTTTAATTTGAATTAATTTCCACCACTGTCTAAAGAATAGTTGTTGGATTGAATTGACAGTACACATTTTGAATGCAGGAAGGGCGCACATGTGGGAGAGCAACACTTGCAGATCAAAGGCTTAAACTTGAGAGGCGGGAGGAGCCAGCAACCAATGGCGTCTAAGAATCAATGACTGATTTTACCTGACACGATTTGATACCAAAGTTATAGTCATGCTGTCTTACTCATCGTAGAGTCAACAATAGACTGGTTGTTCAATATATGACTGAACATATGACTGTGATTATTGGAACGCATAGCCTACAATTGAAGGATTGTCTACAAGGAGCATGACCGTAAAGTAGTTTGAACTTCTATGGTTACTGAACTGTGTAGGTCTGGATCTTTTTAATACAGTCTATGATATGGATCCAGCTAGCCTATAGCACTTGAGAAGTTAACATAACCTAACATTATTCCCTTAACAGGGGAGTTCTTGGTATGAAGAGCATGCCGGTTCTTTTAAATCGCACGCAATCAGTGCTAATCTGGTTAACCCGGTCCATGCCAGGGCGCTTAATCGAACCCACCCGCTCATTCTTACTTTATAAAAGGTGCTCCATTAGAGGTGTGTGTATGCGATTGGTTGAGTATGGGACGCGTGGTTGCTAGCCGACCATGGTCGGCTACAGCGAGAGGTTTTCCGACAGAACTTGCTTTGCGTACAAATCATTCGCAACGCTCATTTTGCGAAGAATTTGCTTTAAATTGCCTTACAGGTCTGTAGCCAGTGTTGCAATGACTGATCTTTCCTGTCCAATGTTATCGGTGCCGTAGACTGCACACACGTAGGCTACGCATCAAGGCTCCACCCGTTGAGGCATTTGCGTATAGGCTATGAATAGAAAGAGCTATCATTCCAGCAGCTCATATGATGCGAAATGTGTGCTGCTCACCTTTTCTACAAACCTGAGAATGTGTGCAAAATGATATTGGCTGCTGTGGTCTGCACAACATGCCAATTAAAAACAGTCTTCCTAATATCAGACGTCCCTAATCCACCTGAACTAGGGACCACCACTCAAACTCGACAATGTTTTATATCAGCCACTCTTGCACCAGGAAAACAGTACTCGTTAAAACCCTTAAAACCACTGGTAGCATTTAGGTGGTGAAGGATAGAATCTCCACTTACAACTGCGTTCGTTGGAGACGGCAGCAAGGACGATGATGAGGCAGATGAAGCAGGGGTTAATGTGATAGGGGTGACAACTTCGAAACTATTTCAAGTGTTTATTTTATGTTACCATCCATATAGAACAATGCATGTTGCTAAAAATGTTATTTTAATTTTGCTTTTCTTGCCCTCAATGGAGGTGAGTGAGCGAGGTTTAGGATGGAGGAGGGGACTTCTTTGATTGTAAACACAAGACCACAGAAAGACAAAAGTTCCTGCATAATGCACCTTTAAGTAACATTAAAATGATAACATTAGCTATCTAGCCAACTCATCGATCTTTATTTATTGCTAGCATGCTACTGTAACTAAGCGACTGAGAGAACAAACTAACTACATATTAGCTGACTATATTATTACTGCTATAATTGTTTTATCCTCCGTTAATTGCAAGCATCTTGCCTTGAATTTCAAAATCCCCAGGCAAAGGAGAAGGCATCCACGATTTCCAACATTTCACACCTGCGATGGCTCAAAACGCTCAGAGAGATGAGCTGAATTATAAATATTTAATAAACTACATTTATTTTAACCAGCACTGTATACTGGCTTCTTGGCACTTTTTTAAATGCAAATAGCCTCTATAATCTCCTTTAAGTGGTTGTATTTATTTTGGCAGCTGGGTCAGTGGAAATGCACCTGGGGCAGGTAGAACACTGACCTACTGGCATGAACGTCGAGCCCTGCTAAGGCAGATTGTTTGCCTGGTTTAAAACTGGTATAATCCTCAATTTTGTTCCAGATTTAGATGAAAGCAGATTGGCAATGCTGCGATAGAAATGGATATACCTTTCGATACCTTTACCAGATTGCATTAGCTGTTGAATAAAGTTGATCTGTACACAATGTGTAATCCACTTTTACACGGCTCTGTTAATGCGACAAACGCTTGTTTACCTTGTCTCTGGTGATTTACTGTAGCAGAATGCTAATAATGTACCATTGGTATTCAATGAGCCTGACTCTCAAAGCTCTGGAGGACTAGTTGCAAAGTGTGCATTTCAAAGAGGTGGATAAAGGCTATATTAGTGACTGAGATCAAAGTGTACAACCCTGAATACAAATAGCCCTGGAATTCATGACGGTGCTATTGCAACATTTTGGGTCACAAACATCTTTTTAAAATGTTTTCGAATATTTAAAAATAATAACTCATACTCATCATCATCCACGACATCAGTAATAAGAACAACAGCAGGATTACTCGAAATGCCATCTCGTCTCCTTTCTTCCCTACATGCAGGTCTCTGAAAGGTCTTAGCATGCCTGCCTAATTCAATTCAAGCCCAAACTGTCCAAAGCCACAAGTTTGGTGCCTCTTGTCTTGCCAGCCAGGATTACCCCATTACCTTGGGAAACATTCTACTCAACTAGGTATCGTAATATCTGAGATGTGCTCCTCTGCCTGGAAGGAGCCACTTAACTCACCCATGCAGAACATTTCAGCGTTACCCACACCTGCTGTCCAACAAGATAAAATAGAATACAGTGACTCTCTGGCCATAAATTATCATTTGATTTGGGCTTCACCTCCCATCATACAGTGAATGTATAAGAAACAATGAGCTTATATATCTTATTGCACTTTGCATTCATAGAGGAAATCTGAACCAGTGAATCATAGAAAATACCATGTTCATGCACGTAAAAAAGTGCAAATGTAAATAAGTAAAATAAAAATAGCTGGCTTTGAACAGGCCATTTACAATTTACATTTTTTGTCATTTTGCAGAGGCTTTTAGCCAAAGCAACTTGCAACTAGACCTAGATATAGGCAAAGCTACAACCAAATAAGTGTGACCCTTGAGGTGCAGACCTAAAGACCTGCAGAACAGTAACAAGAGAATAGTTTTTTTTTAATGGAACTGTTAAGGATGTAGCCTGAAAAGGTGGTTTTTCAGACATTTGTTGAAAATAGCTAGTGAACTTGTTCCAACCCCTCCCAGCACACTGCACATATAGGTAGGAGTTCATGTGTTTTAGTGCAGTCAGACCCTCTCAGAAACTCTGTGGGGGTAGGGAAACACGCCACTGTTGTTTATCACTGTTGCAAATTGGGCATGATCAGTCCCATGGACAGTAGACTGGATCTTTGGGGTCACAGATAAATGCTTTAGTTGCAGATGTGTCCATGTGCACACTATTTCATTATGTGGATTTATGATGCTGACTGCCCAGCCATGTTTTTGCAACCATGTCCATTAAGCTGATTTATGTAACTGAGCGCATACAAGAACACAAATGTTGGTGTACATAAACTTGATCCAGTCTAACCACTGGGGTGGTAACTTTGAATTAGTGTTATGTAACATAATTGTGATTATTACATAATATTCCATCTTGAATATTTGATCATGTACAAATGTAAAAAAAGGTAAATATTTTGTTGCTCAAAATGAAGGCCCAAGCAGTAAGAATGCAAGTAGTTCAATTTAATCTGAGCAGTTGCCAAATCATGTACTAAAACACTGCAGAAACTGACATGGCTTGCTTACCTCTGGTAGTGTGGACTGACGGTTTGATCTTGAAGCCCTACAGAAATTAATACTTAAAACTGGAATGGCACTCGGAGAGATGCAGACACCCGCATCAGTAGGGAAAGCATTGCTCTATGATATTGAGCAGACTGCTTGCTTCTATTGCCAAAGGTACAGCAAGGTGTCCAGTGCACCGCACCTCTCGATACCCACACTACAATATGAATCAACGTGTGATTTTACTTGACACGATTCGATAACGAAGAAGATATAGTCGTGTTGTTTTACTCATTGGAGAGTCAACACTAGACTCTGGTTGGTCTTTTTGAACACGTGATGATGACTAACTGATGGTTAGCCTACAAAGACCATTATGAAAAGGTTGAACTACATGGTAATTACGACAGCACGTAAAGTAGTAGCAGTGTAGTGAGCGAGCAGTGTAGTGTCTTGTAATTGGTGTCATACCTTTGATTTACTCTCTCTTCAAGAAAAACAACTCTGGCTTCATACAAATGTTTTATTGCGCCAAATCTTTTATTGAACTTTTATTGACACAAAAATAATCGAAAAGAGGTAGTGGTTTAAAAGCCTGAGTTCGTCCATTCTGCCCCCGAGCTGTGCACACACACTCTCCATTGTTTGTAAACAGGAAACGCAGAACCTGTCAACCTATGCGCAAGGTTTCATTCAAATAGAATCAGAATTGTAGGTGCTAAGGCTGTTATGGACAGACAGACGGACAGACAGACAGATGTGAGTGATTACAATACCCCCGCTCGCAGCGCTATGTGTGTGTAGGTGTAATTAATGATCAAGCTGTTAGTTATTGATAAGCAAGCATCAGTACAGAAATGATCAAGTTGTAGCATAGTTTCCAGGATGGTAAAAAAACATCTCTTTCTCTTTGACCAGGATAAAACATTTTTAGGGTACTGACCCAATTGGGTAAGTTACAGATCAATCAACTGGCCGGAACCAATCTCATAGTGGCCCCAGGCCAGTGGTCACTCCTTATTGTCAAAACCTGATTAGGTGTATTTTGACATTTCAATAAATATGTGTTTACTGGTCTTCTCTGGAATTGTACCTGCTGCAGCTGCTGCAACTAGGACATTATTGCCCCTTGGCAAGGTCACCCTGGGCTCTTTCAGTTGTGTGACATATTTTGATCAAAGTTACGTCAAACAAATATGCTGGCAAATGACAAGACACAGATAGGTCATTCTGAAGCCCCTGTGATTTTTTCTTCTTCTAGAAAACACAGCCTGTGTAATGTTCCGCTCCCTTCCTGTCCGTTTTCCGTGTTTTCCTGTTTTCCCTCCGTGTCATGTTGGATCCCTTTGTCCGTGTTTTCCCCGCTGCCGCGGACTAGGCGTGTCCTTCCCTGTCTTGTTCGTCTGGTTGTTTTGTCTTACTTCCGCCTTTCACTCCCTCCCCCTCGTTGCATGCATTTCCTCACCTGGTGTCTTGTAATCACTCCCGGTTTATGTTCACACCTGTATCGTATTTTGTCTCGTTAGTTAGCTCTATATAGTCTTTCGGCTGGCTGCCAGTCGGCGCCAGTTCGTTAACTATCATCACTTGGTGTAGTGCTTGACTCGTTATCTGGTCTCCCTGCTTAAACTATTCGCGTAGTTGTGGAATGTGTTTCCCGTGCAGCGTATAGTTCCTCGCAAAGCTACGGATTGGTAGTTTACCTCCCGCACAAATTCCTGTCATAATTGTGTAGCTAACTTGTTTCCCTTCTCCTCCATCTAACCCTGCACCCGATCTCCCGTGGCAGTGTTCGTGTTCCCCGTGTTTGTTGTGTGTGTTGCGGTACCTCCACCTCCAGCGCGTGTGGGCTCCGGGGTGATTCGCTACCTGGCTACCCTCCAGTTGTTCCTGTCCGACCGAAGAGACCACCCAGTTCTTCGGCGCCGGCTCCTGGAGCTCTGGAGACAGTCAGCTACCTCCGGACCTACCGCAGCTACGCCACACCACTCTGTCCTGCCGTGCTACCGCAAAACCTCCCAACTTCCAAACCCATCACCTCCGTGAGAACCTCCCGGTCTTTCCCGTGCCTACCCTTGCACTAATCCTCCTCTGTTGTTTTGTTTTTCTATACCGGTGCAGTCAGCCCGGTCCAGTCCTGCCCTGCCGTAGTGAGTCGCTCCCCTGCCAGTTCCAGTCCAGTCCTGGCGTGAGTTGTACAAGCGACTCGCTCAAAGTCCAGTTCCGGTTTGGGACATTCCGTTCCAGTACCCGATTCCCGTGTGGACCTCCCGGTCCAGTTCCAGTCCAGTCCAGTTCCGGTTTGGGACATTCCGTTCCAGTACCTGATTCCCGTGTGGACCTCCCGGTCCAGTTCAGTCCAGTCCAGTTCCGGTTTGGGACATTCCGTTCCAGTACCTGATTCCCGTGTGGACCACCCGGTCCAGTTCCAGTCCAGTCCAGTTCCGGTTTGGAACAGCCCGTTCCAGAACCTCCAGTCCAGCTCCGGCTTGGAGCAGCCCGCCCCGGGCTTCCAGGCGCAAGACCTTGTATTACTGTGTGTGTTGCCTTTCCTGTACAGTGTTGGGACTACCCCAACACTTAAGTTATTAAATACACCCCTTTTGTGAAATCTGTCTCCTGGTCGTTGCACTTGGGTTCGTCCCGTAAACAGATACATAACAGCCTGCCTTTTTTCATCATAATGCGGAACACTCCAGTTTAAGCAAACTGTTGTCGGTTTTACTGAAGCAACGTGAAGCCAGCACCTTTGCATTTTTGACAAATCCAGGCCCCAAGTGAAACTCAGCAGCATTTGCGAGTTGCATTGTCAACAGATCGACCCAATAAATGCCCAGTCAGTGCTTATGGTTTGATCAGTTCTTTTGGCTGCACCCTGCTGGGTAGTGATGTATGATAAAACTTGGCCTGAGTATCTCTCTCTCTCTCTCTCTCTATATATATATATATATATACACACACACATATGTATTTCCTGCTCACAGGTGAAAGGGTAATGCAAGCAAAAATTATTTATCTCAGCGTTGACATAGAATCTGTTAGCCAAGACAGTTTAGGAAGGATTACAGAAAATTAAAAGAACGTGTTTGTGGCAGCCACAATGTTCAGTATACTTTTGTTTTCGGAATACAAATACTGACGATTCCACCACAGGAAAAAAAGCAGGGATGTAGATTTTTTAAAGTTTTTCCCCTACATTTAAGCTGACAGGCCAGATCTGATAGCTTGCAGTGATTCATTTGAACGGAGTCATTTGTTACCCTGTCTTTGAAGGGGGTGGGGTGAGATTAATCTTGGGTATTGCATCAGCATTTTAGGAAGCGGAGGATGAGAATATTAATTAAAGGACAATTTCTTTGTCTCTTCTTGTCATTTGACATTTCCCCCACCTGCATTTGCAAGTGATTTAAAAAAAATATATTTTTTTTATCATCAATCAAACCATTTAGAATATTGTCCTCTAATAATTTCATCACAGAGCAGTAATACATTCATTATAGACAATCAAATACATTTAATGGCATTTGATATTAAAACATTTAGTATTATTAAGGAAGCATGTTGTTTTTTTTTTGTTTAAATTATATTAATAACAATTAGGGCTCTATTTTAATAAACCAAACGCAATGGTGAACGCAAGAGTAATCGCTTGGCGGTATCGCTCTGAGGGCGTGTCGGCGAGAAATTTGGTAATTTCATGACGGCAATCTTGGCGCATCTGATGGCGGTATTGCTAAAAGGCTGGGTTTAAATGTCCAAGGTGTGTCTCTATGGTAGCCAATCAAATAGTTGTTCTCATGCTTTAAAAAAAAGCCAGTTGGAACGCAATCGCTCCATGCAATTTCATAATGAGCAACCCAAACGCACTGGACCGTCAACGACAAGAGCGATTTTCCGCACAGGAATCAGACATACTTGCAACAGAAGTACAGGCTAGGACTAGTAATTTATGGATCACAATCCACACCACCTCATCTCCCAGAGGTTCGGAAGGCACGGGAGGAGGTGGCGAATGCATTAATTAGCCTACATGAGGTGATGGAGGCATAATTATGATTCAAATGGTAGGCTTATGATTCAACTGTGTCAATGTGTAATTTATAGGCTATTGGCCTACATGATCGCAAGTTTCTTGTAAGCTGTCCTGTTTTATTCTAGTAGTTTAAATTAAAATTAATTAATTAATAATAATTATAGGCTATTTGTTCATTAAATGGAAGTGTAATGTTGGCATCACCTATAGACACTACATAGAACTACATGACTAACAAGTTGCCAAATTGCCAGAGCCTATTGCGTTGCCGCTAAGAGGTGGTTCCAGCGGATCATAACGCAATGGGTTTTCGTTGGTTCAAATTGTCACTGAGCCGAAAGTATTTTAGAACACGCCCCAGACAGCGCCACCCATCCCACTGCAGCGCAAGCGAAAGGATGTTATGTTGAGAATTTGTTGATCCTAGCGGTATTGCTGAGAAACGCCATAGCGCCAGTTTTAAGACGTTGATGCTGTCAACAAGCTTGCGTTTGACTATACCGTCCCCTTGCGCTGGTTTGAAAATAGAGCCCTTAGAGTTTTACATCCTTGTATTATAGTTTACCTATAGGCCATTAGGAGAACCAATATATGTAAATTAACTACAATTGACACAAAGTATGTACAGCAGCCCTCTGATAATGAGTGCATTACTCAGTCAAATGTCCGCACACGCCCACTCCCGTTTCCGCTTCATTACACACAGAGCCCTTTTCCGATCTCCTTTGAATGCTGCTATTGTTTGTTTACATGGAGTTGAATCTGGTGTCCTTGACCTTGTCGACATTTTGCACAGTAATAACACATTCAGTCACACGTGTTAATGTTGGAGTAATCATCGACAACAGCAGCTGTGCACATGTCGATTTCCTTATATACTGGGTCAGTAATTCAACTCATCTTTAGTTTTTGAAGGCAATACTGTGCAGCCATATTGTTACACGCTTTTCTTGCTCATAAGCGGAATCCAACAGCTCTTGTACAGGAGCTGTACGGGAGTTCTAAGCGCGCGTTTCCCATTTTTCAGGGTTCTCACCCTCAAGCGTTTACAATAGACATCCGCACTCATGCTTGCTGGCCGCATTACGACCATGACAGTCAGGCTCCCATCCTCAGAGCGACACGTCCAGCCACTTTACGCCCACCCTTTAGTCTATATCACAGACAACCTCTCCCGGCATGAAAGTTTAAGAATCAATGACATATGTGCCCACTCAAAACATCACACAAAATATAACAACCTCTTCCACGCAGCTCAGTTTTCATCTTGAAAAAGTAATAGGCAGAAAATTGTGCGATATACTTTTTCCTGATCAAAGGATGGGGGGGGAAGCAATCTTTTAAATCTTTTTAAAACTCACACCTCCCTGCCCTGTGACAGGTGTGCGGTTTCCTCAGTATCAGACGGATGGGAAATGCAGTGCTTGAAAGCCTGTGAAATGAATCGCCTCGCGGTAACCATTTCGCTGTGTCCGCCCGCTCGCCTTTGTTTATTTCGTCTGAGAGCCATTTTGACGCTCGTCTCGAACTCCGTCCGTTGTATGCTACCGGCCATTCGTCGCACGCGTTACACGATGCACGCGTTGTAGACACTTACGTCGTAAAGTCCTGCCATTTCTTACCGCGGCTGATAGTCCACTCCTTATCGTCCTAAATTTTGAAAAATGCTCTGCAGGCAGGGTTGGTCGGGGGGGGGGGGGGGTGGGTGGGGGAGGCCTGGGCGTTTCATGCTTTCATCTAATCCGAAATGAAAGGGGGGACGTGAATCAGAGAGACCGACTCCGCTCCACTGCACTCTTACCTCATGGAGCCAACAGACATCAGCGGTGCTCTCGCGAAATGAACAAGTGCAATCAAGCAGGTAGCGCGGAGCTCTTTCTGCCATCAGTGTAGACCCCTTTTCCTGCTACGCGCCGAGGCGCCATTACGGCTAGTGACATGCAACAGTAGCTCACAACAAAGGCGCGGTGCGCGGGCTATCTGAGATACCCAGTTTGATCGTGCACTAAGCAGAGCAGATATGCCAATACATGCTTGCATTTGCAAGGGAAGATTAGGCACATTGTAAAACGGTCTGACCTGCGAACAAAACAATGTAATTGTAATGTGCAGAGCATGCAAAGGTCTTTCTCTCACTAACTTGCATATTCTCTAAACAGTTTATTCACTATGATCACATCATGCACTGTGTAGTCATATGTGCCTTAGCCACGGACAGTATATTTTTATGGTATTGCTTAAATACCTCCTTTTTGTGAGGGGAAGTCTGTTTTGCACATCTGATGTGGGTACATAAATACATCACGTACAGGAATATTTACAATTGTGTTGCCCTTAATGTACAAACGTGCATTATACATCTATAGCCTATGTCTAAACCTACTCTAGTGGGACCTCTATAGCCTAATGCAGCAGTCGTAGGTCATTTACTATTTTGAAGAGTATGAATTAGGGTCTTTGAGAGAAGGTTTGAACCAATCTTCCCAGTGATGAGTACATGTTGTTTGTAATACAGTTGACCAACATAGCTACAGACCTCTATAGCAGTCAGATTTTTTAAAAAACAGAGTACTGGAAATCCCTGATAGTGTAGAGAGCTGAAGTTTGGCTGGGTGGTGCTCATTTGAATTTCCTTTTGACCAAGCCAAACTTCAGACTTATAACATAGTTTTTTGTTATTCATTTTCATGTTTTTTGTGCAGGGCTGGCCAAATGTTTGACTGTTGCCTTTGGCTTGCTCTTGTGGGGGGTTTAGGTTGGGTTTTTCTGTGAAGCGCATTGTCACAACTAGTTGTGAAATGCGCTATATAAATAAAAATTGATTCGATTTGTTCTAGGCTTTTTTTGCGTGAAATTCTGTCACATGCACTGTGAAGTGCAGTCCTTCAGTTTATTTTTCTTCTAATCTCATGCATGTAATCAGCTTACTCCAAAGAATGGAGAGAAGATTCGCATAAGGTTGTAGAATCCCTTCATTTTATTACAAATCTTTTCGTAGGAAACAATGAGTACTGTGTATAATGTGGCATATAATGTGACACGCCCCTGGGACATTTTATGATTACAACAAGCACGAGCGCTGTTTTATTAGCCGTGCGGGGATGTTCCCTTTCCCTCTGCCCCCGCCGCATTGTGTCGGCTGGTGCCTGAAGTGAATTTTCTCTGCTCATCTTTCATTCGGGTCACCTGGGGGGCCGTCCGTCCGCGCAGACCTCGAGCCGCTTATTTTGCATGTTGCGAGATCGAGATTTTATCGCGTCCCTGTTCGCGCACTCTCGTTTTAACGCCGAGAAGCAGAGAAGCGGAGCTGCTCTTAAGATCCAACATTAATGCGCGCGGGAGCAATCATACCCTCTTCATACCATGAGCCCGCCCCCTTTCACAGGAGGCATTGCCATCGAAAGCAAGCCGCTTGAGGATCAATGTGAGCATTCAATCAGAAAGGAACAGCCATATATGCAAACAGACATTTATACGAGTGAATTAGTGCACACCCACTGAGTTCAAATAGGCGAGCCATGCTGCTCGGAAAAAACTAAACAGCGCTAAGACAAAGAAAAATGAATCGGCCATATTTGCACGAGCACGTGTGCTATTCAGTGTATAGCATGCCTTCTTCTGTCAACTCTAGTAAAGTTCTCTTTCACGAATGCCTCCATTTTTAAGGATATTCCCCATGTCAATTTTGAATCTGAAAAATATAAAGGCGCTGGTGAAATTGTGTATATATGTTTGAATATTTATTTGTGACTGACAGCTGAGAAGCTGTCAATAACAAATATTTCTGCTGAGTGCCACCACACAGACAGACATTTCCAGCTTCTGAGCTAGAGTAGCATTCTTTGATAGTCTGATCACCAGCTGTAAAGTACAGTATTCCCAGTGGCGGTCAGCCAGCAGGAATCAATCCTGTCCATAAAAAAAAAATACTTCTGTAAAACCATCATATCCCTCATCTGCAGTGGGACCGCCCCCGGTAAGAATTTGAGAGCCATCACATTTTTCTCATGATTCTTGTCATGTAAAAACTCTCTCAACTTTGTCATTTTTGAATCCAAAGTACTCAACACTTCTATATGAGAAGTATATTGTTCATGGATATGGACAACACCATTTACAGTTCATACAGTTCATACTTTCAGAATTCTGGTGGTTCCATAATGGTGTGGGGTTCACTTTCCTGAGATGGTTTTGGTTTACTCGTACTTATAGAAGGCAATGCTGTTGTCCAGTGTTGACTGACTGATCATCTCTACCTTGGTATGTGTCTGCTTTACCGTCTGTAAGATTAAAAATGCATATTATGAATAAGAAAGCTACATTTCTATACATTTCCATTTTTAAAGCTAAATATCTATTTAAGTATGATAATAATTGATTCAGCTTGATAGATAGCCAGCTATCAAATTTGCCTTATTATTATTATTTAATTCTATTTATTTATTTATTTATTTTTTAGATATCAAGCTTGGTGAAACTAGACAGCAAACAGTCTCTTTCACACGTGGAGCATTTAACATTGCCATATAACTCTTCTGACAATCTAGTGGCTTCTCTTCACATAACCAAGGACTAATCCGGTTTTGGTAATTTACTGGGTCTTTAGCATTCACACAGGATTGTGCAAGTAACCAAGAAGCTGTTTTCAAATACTCCAAAAGAGCGATGGAAGTTGGTCAAGAAAATAACAAAGAGATATGCAGTCCTGGTGACATAGATTTTGTTTAGAAAGTGGAAGTGATGTTATTTGTTGCCAGTGCATGTGTAGACATTGCTGGTCTACGTTTTGGTTTCTTTTTTGGCGTCGTCAGAACGCTCTATCGGATTTTTTCCGCCTCCATTTCGGTGTTTGTAGCTTACCTGACAATTATTCCCTACACCTGTTTTGCGTTTCCTGCCGGCTATAATTAGCCCAGGACTTCCGCATTTCCGACACTTCAATATTGTCTTTGCTATGTTGACAAATTAAGTCGGTAAGGTATAGGAATTTCGGTCTCTGCATTTCTGGTTCGTACGAATAAGAAACGCAGCAAGTCCGGTTATAAGATTTAGGATTAGATTGGTTTTCTCTTTCCTTTCCAATCTTTCTTTATCCTTTATTCTTTTCACCGGGTGCCAATTGTGTTCAGCTCTTTTGCCACAAGAGCTCTGGTTAACAGGTCTTTTCTATTATTTTCCCTCACTCGTTTTATCGAGTTTTTTTTTGTTTCACCACCTCTTGTTACGCCTAATTATTTAGTGTGTGAGGTTCTTTTGTTAGTTATTCTCGCTGTTTATCGAGATCAGTTTTTGGAGGTTGCTTTGTTTTGCCTTGTGCTAGGGAAGTTTTGCTCCCGATCCTGTGTTATCTCAGCCCTGGTGCGGCTACCTCCGCGTTTTGTGGCGTATCTCTCTAGATACACTTTTAGAAATCCTTATCGGTCGCGTTTGGTTCTCCGAACCTCACAGTCCCCCTCACAGCATGTTTACCATATGCTTTCTGTTGTTTTAATAGGCTTTGATGGTTAAATGAACATGATTACCCATTGAAATCAAAGTTTTTTGCATGTCAAGTGAGTAGGTGGGCTATGTTATGAGTACTGATCAGAACATGAGGTTTAATGAGCCACACTATTTGATGTCGTCAATCAAATGTGTACGTGCACACACTCACGCACACATTGAATGGAATCTGGATCATTTCTTCTAACTCTAACATGGAAATTACTGGATAATTTATATTGTAATGCCTGTCTCTCAATGTACCGCTTGCAGATAAAGTCGACCATTATCGGTTTTCACTGCGAGAACAAAGCCCAGGAGCATTCTTTAATAAAAGAGAAAATAAATGTCGTGGAGTTATTTTTAATTTGTTTTGGTTTTTTGTTTGTTTTGGAGTTGCCTCCCTGCTGTCACACAGAATAATAATTTTGCTTCCAAGCAGACCTGGTTGCAGCTGGAATTCCAGATTTGATGCGAAATGCTTGCATGCTTCACGCTCAGAAAATCACAAAATACAATACTGACAGATGCCACCAGTCCACCGGGAGTCACGATCAGCAGAATTGTGTACAGGGGAGTTACCTGAATAAATAGCCCTGAAATCCTAGTTCTGACCCCCAGCACCATAGTCCTGGCCTCTCATTGGATGCATCAGGGATACAACAACCAATTAGATCGTTTCTCTGACTATCAATACACTTAACATGTATGAGATTAGTGACCTTGAAGTGGTGCAGAAAATGAAGACCCTGGTGCTAAAAGTACTGAAGTCACATTTTTAGACAATTCAAGTTGAGTATAGAAACATGTTGTAAACAGCAAAATATAAACAGCAAAACCTTTAATGGCTGATTTTATGGATCAATTATATTTTTGGATTTGATTTTCTCAAAATACACATTTTGTGACTTCAGTACTTTTAGCACCAGGGTCTTCAAATGCTGTTCTGTGCATGAACAAAAAACTTTCAAAAATGCAAACGCAGAAAAGAGTGCCTGCACATCCTATAGAACTGTAACTTGTACATTTAGCCCAACCATAAAACAACAAAACCTCTCTGTTATGCGAGACAGCAGCTACTGTATATTAAAGAGACTTGCCGTTATTCCCAGTGTGCTACAGTGTCCTTCACTCAATTAATGCAAACACAAAAATAAGATACAAATCTTTTCCCCCACCATTTCCCACGGTACGCTATGGTGCAGCCTCATCTGAAAGTAAATATGAACGGGAAAATACAGCTCTCTGATGGGCCTTTCTCCTAGTCCAGGGATCTCAAACTCAAATCCTGGAGGGCCGCTGTGTCTGCTGGTTTTCGATGTGTTCCTGCACTTAAGTGTTTAATTTAAGTCATTGATTGGCTAAAGAGTCTGCACACCTTGTTTCCAAGGCCTAAATTGGCTGCTGATTGAAAGGAAATCACAAAAACCAGCAGACACACCGGCCCTCCAGGACTGGAGTTTGAGATCCCTGTCCTAGTCAGACTGTGTTGACCCCTCAGAAAGATCCCCTATATGTCCTTTTCTGTAAGCCTTTAGGGGCAAGCCGAGGCACACACAACCAAGATGTATCTGGAAAACATTGGGAGTTAATTTTCCTTCGGAGGGAAGATGGTATTCTCTGGACGCAATCCGTCACGCAAAACAGCCGCGATATTATACATCATATTACACTTCAAAATGTGCGCTGGCCGTCATTTTGACGAATCGTTCGGGCGCCTCCCCCCAACTGCCGCAGAATCTTTCAGGTATTTGAAGTCGGTGCTAATGCCGTCAGTGGAGCAAGGGGCGTGTTTAGGCGCCGGTGTTCTTTCAGGCAACAAATGCCCTTTGAGGATATCTGGGAGCTGCCGCTTCTGAGCCGTGTCCCAGCAGAATAGTCGTATTACAGCACATACATCAAGGACTCATTTTTCAGTTGTGAGTATTGATGTGCTGATTAATGACATTGCTTTCTGTTGTGTTGATTGAGGCGACGTGCCCTGGCAGTAAACAAAGAGGCATTACTGCACAACTGTACCGGGCTTTGCAATGAATTTCAAAATAACGATGCTCTGCAAAGCCATTAGTGCAAATGCAAAACTAGATTCAAAACTGCGCTCTCTTGCCTGGTTGGAAATATAGTATGACGATTCCATTTTTTAATCATGAGCTGTAATCAAAAGGGATTTTACATCTATAGCTCTACATATCTTGTGCTAAATTTACATCACTGCTTACCTAGAACTGACCATGCATCGCTTATGGTGACTACAAACAGTAGTGCAGCTTAGTAGGGCTATCAGTGAATCACAAACACCTTTGCAAGTCACATTAGCACTGACCAACGCCAACATTAAGGAAACTATAGCCATCCATTGCACCTTAATTCATTTATTTCAGACAGAGAAAAGTTCAGGGAACAGCAGTTCAAAGCAAGGACAGTGCCTGAGACCTGCTGCGGAGTGGCGATCACTTTAAAAGTGAAAAGTACCTTTTTCGGAGGCCTTTCGTGCCCGTGGTGCTACCGCGCAGACAGGCGTGAAAGCATCGAATCAAGGGCATAATTAAGTTTAAATCTAATTGGGGGCGCTATGACATTCTGTGACCCCCGCCACCTCCCTTTTGACTGAGGATGCAGTATGTTAATGTGGTGATTCTGCATCTGCTGTCCCAAGGCTATTGCCAGTAACAAGATGATCTATACAGAGAGTGACCTTCTCTCTCTGCGACAGAAGGACGGCCGAGATATCAAAAGTTCACCTGAATCTGGCAATGGACAGCGCTCGCCAAACCGGAACGGTGGCTATGTGAATAAATGGTGTTGTTTCTGGGTAAAGACCTGTACAATAGTCCCATATGGCTCCCGCCATATGGAGTGCCAGAGTTAAAATGATACTGTAACAACAATGTGCCTGCATATTCTTTGGGTTTTATTCATCACTCAGGTGACTGGGCACAGCAAAGGAGAGAGGTGGCTGTTCTTTCTCACCTTCATAATTTTAAACATTTTTTAGAGTGTCAACATTTGTTGGATGATGCAGGTATGCACAGGAATGATGTACTGGAAACCCTACTTGTGGAGTTGTATAAAATGATGGGGGGGGGGGGGGGGGGGGGGTTGTGGTTTGAATCCCCTAAAAATTCAGAAGTTGGTCCTGAAGTTGGTCACAGAAAATCCCAAACTCAAAATAGATAGGACAGTACTGGCAAATTGGAAAGGCAAACTAGAAAACCCACTGGACAATCTGTCCATGATCGGCAGTTTTGTTCAGTCAGTTTGGTTTGGAATTTGGACCCCCCCACCCCCCAACTCCCATCCATTGCCACTGCCTAGTTCTCAAGACAGTTCAGGGGATAACGGTGACATTTCAGCTGCTTTTTCTCTAGCATAATAGCTGATTGTAATTACTATCAGTTCAATCAATCGCTGGGTCAACAATCAATACTGTGTTTAGTTCAGCAGGAAAAGCAGGAATCCATCTTTATTGAACTTGTTATTTTTCTGAAACTTGCCTACAAAACCTCATGCCCAGTGAGGTGTTTGTGTTGGGTTTTAACACCTCTTACAATGGCTTAAAGTCCAGTACATACTGTAGGAGCCTCCGGGTAACACCTCTTACAATGGCTTAAAGTCCTGTACATACTGTAGGAGCCTCCGGGTAACACCTCTTACAATGGCTTAAAGTCCTGTACATACTGCAGGAGCCTCCGGGTAACACCTCTTACAATGGCTTAAAGTCCAGTACATACTGTAGGAGCCTCCGGGTAACACCTCTTACAATGGCTTAAAGTCCAGTACATACTGTAGGAGCCTCCGGGTAACACCTCTTACAATGGCTTAAAGTCCAGTACATACTGCAGGAGCCTCCGGGTAACACCTCTTACAATGGCTTAAAGTCCAGTACATACTGTAGGAGCCTCTGGGTAACAGCTCTTACAATGGCTTAAAGTCCAGTACATACTGTAGGAGCCTCTGGGTAACAGCTCTTACAATGGCTTAAAGTCCAGTACATACTGCAGGAGCCTCCGGGTAACACCTCTTACAATGGCTTAAAGTCCAGTACATACTGTAGGAGCCTCTGGGTAACAGCTCTTACAATGGCTTAAAGTCCAGTACATACTGTAGGAGCCTCTGGGTAACAGCTCTTACAATGGCTTAAAGTCCAGTACATACTGCAGGAGCCTCCGGGTAACACCTCTTACAATGGCTTAAAGTCCAGTACATACTGCAGGAGCCTCCGGGTAACACCTCTTACAATGGCTTAAAGTCCAGTACATACTGTAGGAGCCTCTGGGTAACACCTCTTACAATGGCTTAAAGTCCAGTACATACTGCAGGAGCCTCCGGGTAACAACCAAAGAACCGCGCTCTTGCTCATGCGTTAAAAAAGAACAACCCCGGCCATTGCATAGTCACCGTCACGCCGTGTATCCCAAACGCGGCGACAAGGCAGACATCCAAGAACATGCGAACGGGACATTCCTCACGCCCCCCCCCCCACCCCCCCCACGACGACCCCCCACCAACGCGGTGCTTCCATGTGCACCGGCCCCGTTGCCGCGGATAGGTCCGGTTTGCCTCAGAGGGAGGAGGCGGTGGGTCGCGCTCCCGCAGCACAAAAGGAGCATCCGACCGTCAGGGGAGCGGGGGCGGAGTGAGGGCGGGGGTCCACCACGCGCTGCGTCCTCCATCACGCCACCAGCCCAACATCTGCCACCCCCCTTTCCCCCGCACGCAGGCCCACAGACGGATGGAGAGCCAGCGACTGCTCCGGTGGACACGGGACCGGTGGAGACAAAGTGGCGCGTGTTGCAGCGGCGGTTTGTGCCCGCTGCGCCACCGTCACACTGCGAGGACCCCTGGGAATCCATCGCGTCTGCAGGCCTCT
The DNA here is from genome assembly GCA_029718625.1 of Synaphobranchus kaupii. Classification (NCBI taxonomy): domain Eukaryota; kingdom Metazoa; phylum Chordata; class Actinopteri; order Anguilliformes; family Synaphobranchidae; genus Synaphobranchus; species Synaphobranchus kaupii. The sequence goes on from CM056395.1 coordinate 11,289,946, forward strand.
CACTCCCGCTGTTCTGCAAACCCTCCAAAGATCCATCCTCTTCCCTGTTTCCTCTTAAACATTCCACACTGCAGCTTTCTAGGGTAAAACATATACCGATGCAAGGCGATCTACGTTGGGTAATTAACCTTGATCGCTACCGCCATTTACAAACCTGACATCAGATTTTTTCTCTTACATTGATTTTCTCCTGCATCAGGTTCTTTCTTGCGTTGCTTTTCTGAATACTTGAATCTCTTCTTTTTTTTCTTCTTTTTTTTTTCCATTTTCGTCATTTTTAAGGTTTTGATGTTGACAGAGGAAAACGGCCAGTCAAACACATTAATATAAGCAATCATAAATAAATAATGTTTTGTTTTTTTTATGAACAGTGGGATCTTGACAGTTCTCCAATTCCCAGCTTAGTGTAAACCCTCTGCAAAATATCGAACATTCGGTTTGTCTCATGCATGTACTGGAAAATGCACACTTGTTTTTCTCATAAGCTGCAATCAATACGTGCTTTGTGTTTTTAAACTCGGTTGGCTATTTGATATAGCCAGCTACTTTTCTAGGAATACCGTTATCATTCATATGCACATAGCCTTTGTTTTCTTTAGTTTTGTATGAATCCACATTTGTTTCATTTCAAAGGCTTGTGTGCCTGAAAGCTGGAGGCAACCGGTGAGGTTATTATCCGCTTAATTTAACTTGCCTCGTTGCTTTCTGAATGTGGCCACAGGTGTGTACCTTATTGCTTACACTTACATATGAATATGTTCTCATCCCCATTCATCCTTGGGTTTGGTAATTTTTTTGATGATTTGCCCTTTAAAGATTTTCACGTAAAACAAGGAGTAAACCTTTGTATCCTTATTCACACATTTCTTAGAGTAAGCAAAAAAAAAATCCATTAGAACCTTTTTTTTTCTTGCAATATGAAAGGAATTGAGTTCATATGAATATACATATGCTTTCTTCTGATATCAGAGTCCTAGATAATTACTGTTTTACTAATTCAGAATTGTAGTACTGTTTGGTGTAATACTACTGACAGTATGTTTCTAATGTTATATAACTATGTAACAAAATAACCTTGTAAGGGATGGTAGTTTAATGCAAAATAATGGACTGCTGAAATACAGCACTATGAAGCAGTCAGTGAGTACTAAGTGGTTCTGGTCACCCTTGAAATGCAGGGAAAATTTAACAATTCCTAGTCCTGGTATTATAGTTTTTCTAACGGTATTTCCTTACTATACAGGCTCTCTTGGTTCATCTACTTATGACATTTTTTACTTGGGCAAACTGCATGGTGGATCATCTCCTTCTGAATAGAGCAACCAAAGCTAACGCTAATCGCATTGTACCTGTTGAGAAGTGGGAAACTGGCTGAATTGTACATTGTATTGTGCGCCAGGTTATCATTATGACATCACTGGAATAGCGGGGTATCAAAGGTTCACACCAGGGGGACCATAATGGCTGACAGAAAGCCATTATCGTTCTTTTGATGGTCATTATTTTATTCATTAACATTGTAATGATAGTCAATGATCTTGATTTCTGGGGTCATGGATGATGTCCCATAGATGTGGCAGGAGCCATATAACTGGGCTTAGAGATTAAATCAGACTACTAATATAGGAGAAAGAAATGGGACAGTAATATGGCCCCTGCCATATCCATGGGACGTCATCCATGACACCAGAAATCAAGATCATACCAGTCCGGTGAGTGACACCGTGGAAGGAAGGTTTAGGAAATACCCTTAAATTCAAAAGGTCACAAGTTCAAATCTGACATTTTTATACATTTGAGCAAGGCACTTAAGTTGATAAGCGTCTGTAAAGTATTCAGCTATTTGAATTGATAATGTGTGGAGCGGAAAGGCCTGTTGCAATGGATAAAATATAAGAATATGTGACACGAGCTGGTCAAACGGTCCGCAAGTCGCACTTCTGCAATTCACAGTACGGCGCAAAATATGTTTTTTTTCCATATTACGAAAGGGAAAGTGTTTCAGAAGTCACTTAATATAATATATCAACGTATTTAGGATATTTAAATACCTGTAAAGTGTCCTTTAACACCTTCCTAGTTTCCATTGGCTCTGAGTTTCAGTATGCCTCGAGCATAAATAAACATGGCCTCTGTTTATTTACTCACTTTGAAAAATGGAGACGCTGAACATGCTGCTAATGCTATGAACTGTAACAGCGATGGATTGATATGGTGACGGTGGACCACTATGGAGGACTATTCAACCCAAAATTAAAATTAAAATGAAAACGAAAATGAAAATGAAAACGAAAATGAAAATGAAAATGGAAAATGAAAATGGAGGATTATTCAGCCCAAAATTAAAATGAAAATTAAAATCTTTTCATTTTCGTTTTCATTTTCGTTTTCATTTTCATTTTCATTATCATTTTCGTTTTCGTTTTCATTTTCATTTTCATTTTCATTTTCATTATCGTTTTCATTTTCATTTTCGAGCTGTACTATATGTAAATGAGGGGGTATGGTCTTCCTATCAATCAAAGCAAGCAGGGTGGGCCTCATACAGGTTTAGTGCAGTAGCACTTAATGAACACTAGGGGGAGCATAGCATAGGGATGGGTAACAGTCTATGCTTGATACTATGCTCTCAGGGCACTCGTAAGTTTTAATGGATGAAATGATGAAGAATCTGAGCAGTGTTATAAAGTATTCTTGTTTTATGAAATAAACTGAGCTAGCTAGCCAGCGCTATGCTGTGTAGGCTATAGGTCAAACCTGCGAGGTGGAAAATCCAGGTTCAGAAAGTGAAAGTCCTCCCCAATCATTTGTTACAATCACCTGGATTTGCTAATTGTCTCAATTCTTCAGCCAAGAGGTAGGAGCTAACTAGGCTCATTAGTGAAATCGTGAGTTCATGGGTGGAAGAAACACGGCAGGACTTTTACTTTCTGACCCCTGGAATTTCCACCTCTGCAAACCTGGTAGTAGCCTACGATAGGCTACATTGTGGCAGGTTAAACGTTGGATTGGATGGTTGTGTTGTAGCTACTGCTGGAAATAAATTAAATCCTCTCTTAAAATAAATGAAAAGACCGCAAATGAGTCACTGGATCGTTTAAACTTTTAACCTGGCTCCGGTACTTTAAGCGAACATTAAGGCATTGCTTCAAAAAGTCTATCGACAGCCAGATTCTATTCTATATGTTATGCAAAATGAGAAATGTCAATGTAGGCTATTTGAAAGTGAGTCGGCTTCGTCATACAAAAAATCCAGGGTTAAATCTTAAATTGAGCTTGCTAGCTGTTTATTATTATCCTAAAATAGCTCTCATAAGTGTTTATGTTACCCATCTATCGTTAATTGTGTTTACTGTATTACACACGTCATGTGTGTGCCATGATCACTGGACCGTTTATTTTAACCTGGCTCCGATAGATCTAGCTAGCCTACTTCAAACGAACATTAAGGCATAGCTTCTAAAAGTCTATCGAGACATTAATGTATTTGAAAGTGAGTCGGCTTTGTGATATACAGAAAATCCAGGGTGGAAATTTAAATGAGCTGTCTAACCCCTTAATCTCGTTTAGTAGCTAGGCTACACCTCTGCTTCGTGAAATTCCCTCAGGGAAAAAACAACGACACACTTGGCAGGTTCCAAGTTTAGACATTCTCGTTTATTTTTCAGGATTCTAGCTCCGATGTGTATTAAAACAATCGGATAGAATAAAACGTCATAGCACCATTTTGTGCGTTCCATTTCCAGCTGTCTTCAGCAATATTTTTTCTTTCACAACGCAAAAACGCACTTTCATTCATATTTGCGACCATATTTTTTGAAGACCGTCATGAATCTAGCTAGCTTTTAGAAGCTATGCTTTAATGTTCGTTTGAAGTAGGCTAGCTAGATCTATCGGAGCCAGGTTAAAATAAACGGTCCAGTGACTCATGGCACACACATAAAGTGTGTAATAGCCTACAGTAAACACAATTAACGATAGATGGGTAACATAAACACTTATGAGAGCTATTTTAGGATAATAATAAACAGCTAGCAAGCTCAATTTAAGATTTAACCCTGGATTTTCTGTATATCACAAAGCCGACTCACTTTCAAATACATTAATGTCTCGATAGACTTTTAGAAGCTATGCCTTAATGTTCGTTTGAAGTAGGCTAGCTAGATCTATCGGAGCCAGGTTAAAATAAACGGTCCAGTGACTCATGGCACACACATGACGTGTGTAATACAGTAAACACAATTAACGATAGATGGGTAACATAAACACTTATGAGAGCTATTTTAGGATAATAATAAACAGCTAGCAAGCTCAATTTAAGATTTAACCCTGGATTTTTTGTATGACGAAGCCGACTCACTTTCAAATAGCCTACATTGACATTTCTCATTTTGCATAACATATAGAATAGAATCTGGCTGTCGATAGACTTTTTGAAGCAATGCCTTAATGTTCGCTTAAAGTACCGGAGCCAGGTTAAAAGTTTAAACGATCCAGTGACTCATTTGCGGTCTTTTCATTTATTTTAAGAGAGGATTTAATTTATTTCCAGCAGTAGCTACAACACAACCATCCAATCCAACGTTTAACCTGCCACAATGTAGCCTATCGTAGGCTACTACCAGGTTTGCAGAGGTGGAAATTCCAGGGGTCAGAAAGTAAAAGTCCTGCCGTGTTTCTTCCACCCATGAACTCACGATTTCACTAATGAGCCTAGTTAGCTCCTACCTCTTGGCTGAAGAATTGAGACAATTAGCAAATCCAGGTGATTGTAACAAATGATTGGGGAGGACTTTCACTTTCTGAACCTGGATTTTCCACCTCGCAGGTTTGACCTATAGCCTACACAGCATAGCGCTGGCTAGCTAGCTCAGTTTATTTCATAAAACAAGAATACTTTATAACACTGCTCAGATTCTTCATCATTTCATCCATTAAAACTTACGAGTGCCCTGAGAGCATAGTATCAAGCATAGACTGTTACCCATCCCTATGCTATGCTCCCCCTAGTGTTCATTAAGTGCTACTGCACTAAACCTGTATGAGGCCCACCCTGCTTGCTTTGATTGATAGGAAGACCATACCCCCTCATTTACATATAGTACAGCTCGAAAATGAAAATGAAAACGATAATGAAAATGAAAATGAAAATGAAAACGAAAATGATAATGAAAATGAAAATGAAAACGAAAATGAAAACGAAAATGAAAAGATTTTAATTTTCATTTTAATTTTGGGCTGAATAATCCTCCATTTTCATTTTCCATTTTCATTTTCATTTTCGTTTTCATTTTCATTTTCGTTTTCATTTTCATTTTCATTTTGGGTTGAATAGTCCTCCATAGACCACGACTTTGAAAACGAAATGGATAAAATTCACAACTTGGACTGCAAATTCCAACAGAGGTGAAAGGAGAATTCACAGCACCGGGACTCTTGTAGTCAAAAACTAAAAAAATATATAAAACAAGAACGAACATGGCGTCATTATCAGCAGACAATGACATGCTTATTTTAGGAACTGGGCTGACATGTATTAGCCTAAGGATTTAGAAATTACTCAACCGTCAGAGAACTACACACACGATAGTACTGTCATTTGCTGTGAAACCTTCTGTTTTGTACTCAGGTAAGTTTGAGTTTTTGCTATCTACTGTATCTATCTATCTATCTATCTATCTATCTATCTATCTATCTATCTATCTATCTATCTATCTATCTATCTATCTATCTATCTATCTATCTATCTATCTACCTTTCTGTTAGCCTAACTTATATTTCTGTTAGTTGAGTGCTGTGTCAAAAACAGTTATACAATTACAGTATTGTAGTGTGTGTGTGTGTGTGTGTGTGTGTGTGTGTGTGTGTCTGAATAAAGGGGTAGGGAAAAGGAGAATTTTGACCTGTGGTTTGTGGTTGGGTGCTTGTACACAGGCGCTGATGAAGAGCACCAGGGGAAAGAAAAGATGCAAAAGTTGAGTCACATCCCCTGGGCCATGTTTTAGAAAGGCTTGAACCTCTCTCTAATCTCTGCTCATCCAAATGTTTGACAACACCAAACAGGCCCGTCCGTTACTGGCTCTGGCGTGCTACGTGGTCAACAGAAAACACCAGCGGTGCGGTCTGAGGGCCGCCGGTGTTGCGCTAAAACGGGCCTGACGGGAAAAAAAAACGAGCAATTTAAAGCCATACGTAGCTTATCGTCTGAGAGACGCCACCTAAACCGGAGGAGACGCTAGCCCATGAAATTCAGTCTCGGCTGAGAGCGCCTGTTTGCCTGATAAGCCCCCGCGACAGCCTCATATGAGGCCACTACTGCTGGGTGGAGGCCCTCCCCTCTCCCCTCCGTGTGGCGGCGGCCCGAGAACCAGGGCTGAAATGATTTCATTTTTTGTTATCTTGACCCATAGGAGTGGGACACACGTCAGCCAGGTGTCATTCATCTCTGCTGACACCACTGTGCGTTCTGTCACACGCTTTTCATCTATCGACGAATAGCCCTCAAGCCTGCTTTTCAAATGTCTAGAAAGGCAGCAGAAAGGCTAAGTCCCTAATGATACTGTGTGTGTGTGTGTATGTGTGTGTGTCTGCGTGTGGTATGTGTATGCGCGTGATTTTTCAGACACAAATAGTGCTAGTGTTTGCCACGTAATTCGTTTTTTTTGTCATTTAAAAAAATAATAATTAAAAAAAATAGAAATATTAGCAAAAACTGAATATAAATGCAATATTTTAAAAGTACACTTCTTATTTGCAGAATGTTTCCATCCTGTTGCGTGTACTCTGCATGCAATTCGAGATATTGTTTGAGGTTGTTTCTCAACTGGGTATAGCTACTGTATACTGGCGTAATGCGCAGAATGCTTCAATTTGTTGCCATGGAGAACATGGTGTACATGCATGCCAGTGTGTATGAGCGTGACACAATCTGCCCAGATATGATGTTAACATGTTGGATTCATAAATCCCTTTGTCAACCTTTTAGAAAGATCTATTGAGAGAGGTCAGATATGAAAATTGGAATCCCCCAATATAATAATTTTTTTCAGTCCCAGTTTAATTTGAGAAAGGAAGCAGCCTATGCTATGCCTGAGAGGCTGCAAAGATTTAATTGACTGCGTGCTTTGTTCCAAATTATGTTTACATACACAAAATCACTGAATTAAAATAATTTGAAAGGAGACTACACATGACCCAGTTATGACATTCCTTGAAATTAGTTCAAGATGAACTTTAAAACACAAAAATGTATTCAATGAATCTTAAAGACACAGCACTGGAGTTGAAAAAGATCCACTGTATGTCCAAATCCATCATACATTTTAAGGGATATTACTTAAAATATGGAAGTATTTTGTTCATCACAATTTTATACAAAACAAAAATACAATTATACACTTTTATACCACAAATTGGGATTACACTGTGATTACACTGTAATTAGACTGTAATCCCAATTTGATATTTGAATTAGTGAGTTCAGTAGCGACCTTGTTTCATAGCAATCTCTCACTATAAATTGACTATTCCTGTGAATCAGGTCTTTGAGCTATAAGGTAGCTTGTTGAAAATTGAATATATGATAATTTTGAGAGAAAAAAAGTCATAGTCAGTAGATTTGAGAAATGCATATCTCAGTCCTCCATTTAAGAATTTACGCATGTCTGTATGTACAATTGTATGCATTTATGTATATAAAACATTTACTACGCAATATACTGTGTACATGTAGTATCATATACTTACTTGCAATTACAATATTTGGTGATATAATACTTTGAGCATTCAGAGAGTAACTTGCCTCTTCATGTAAATAAAAATCTTAATATGCCATGAGGGAAGTTGGTATGATGTTGTCAGGGAGCAGAGCTCAGCAGTTCGCTGGCTAGCAAGGCATCACTTGCTAACTAGTGTGGTGGCTGCTGTACTGTAAGAAGGTAGATACAAGCTGACTTGTTCCAGCTCAGATGGAGTTTTCACAGGTTGCTAGACAGTACTTCTATCAGAAAGCAATGACATGGGCGTGGCCTTGTGCATAGAACAGCTGGCTTGCAGAAATCCTCCATTCTGCAATTCACTCAAATCTTCAGAGATGTTTTAATGTAAGCGACGACAAAGCTTTGAAGTCAGAACTAAATGTATCCTACAAATCTGTAACAAAGAGGAAAATCACTATGGAAAACTCAAAAGATTTTTTCGAACACGTTCGGGAAAACTCGAGTACCAGAAGAGTGATTTTCAATTTATGCCAATTTAGAGCTAATGTGGTTTTCTGTATGTAATAGCTTATGAAACAAGTTTATGTATTAATGTGGCCTGCTGGATATTAAACAAATCAATAGCTTAATGCAGTACGATTCCTCAATATCAGCATGATTATCAGTGCTGCAGTTTTCCAAATGCTTCCAAAATGCTTTAAAAAAATGCTTCTGACTCACAAATGAGCTTTTCTGATACATCTTTTGATTCGATAACCCCACAATCTTGCCGTACAGTATGGACGCGAGACGCATTCTTCCTTAATGAACTTAATAAATCACATTCTATGCTGTTTCTCAAAACGTCGACAGGTCGACAGGTCTTTGCTGCATTTTGCTAACAGTGGAACTGCATTCCCCATCTGCTCTCGTCCTCTGTGCTATCTGCACTCTATAAAAGAGTAGCTTTTTGAAGCTGTTCTAAACCACTGCTTAGCGAAGATGGCTAATTACAAAAAGTGCATCTGTCAGGTTATTTAGAACCCACCAAAATTAATCTTCTATACATTTTCCAGATGATTTTCACCAGTGTTAAAAGATTTAATGTATAAGATAAGGAAATTTGATAAATCTGATACATAGAAACAAATGCCTTTGTACAGACAAAAAAGACAGTGACTTAACAAGGGAATCTGTCCATTAAGATATCATTATCCTGTTCACAAAATGTAATTGGATTACTGTAGTTTTTTTCTGGTAAACTTGGCTCAGATTAGGCATTTGCCTCAGCCCGATGTCTCATCACTGTCCACACTGTGACATTCTGTGCAATAATTTGATAACCACATATTGGACGAGACAAAATGCACCTGATTCTGGACTGAATCCCATTAGACAGTGAGGGGAAAAGGCCCAGCATCTGAAATTATTATTTTTTTTTTAAACAACACTGAAGTCAAGTCTTGTCTTTGAGCACAGCCTTTTTCTGGCTGTGACGGACATGAACAAACTGCCTGCTTCAGGTCAATGCTTCTTTGAGAGGCCAACCAGCTCCAGTAAGAGACCCTGGTTCCATTCGGTGAACTATTTTCAAGTATGTGCTTTAATCTGTTTTTACGCCTCCTCTTCAGTTATCCAGAAGTTCATCCTCACTGGCTTTTCTATTTCCCAAAAGGCATTCATTTCTTAATTACCTCTATTATTGCTTTTCTATTATTTTACCTTTCCGAAAAAACCTGGCGCACAGTCATTTTTAAAATGCACAATAATAGATTTCAACTGAATCGGTATGAGGCTTGTGTGATTCAAATTATTGTGTGATTGCATTATTCCGCAAAGCCAGCGACTGCGCGTGTCGCATGTGCACAAAGTCACAGAGCGGGGCCCTTGCTGTTCACGGCCGCAATTAAAATCCAAAGTTAAAAAGCCGATCCCAACCTCAATGTGCATTTCAAACCGGGGAGGCGGCTGGCGGGCGTGAAAGGCCAGAGCTTGGCCTGGAAGCGGTCTGTCATTTTCACAGTCACGGTGCATTGCAAACGTGTTATTTCAGCCGGCCGCTGAATTCCCCTTTCAGCCCCAGTGAAAGTTCCGCTCGAGAGGACCTGGGTGATTTAAATGCAAAACCCCCAGGATGCAGACACACTGGTCAGCCTCTTATCTCCCCTTCCCCTGCTCAAGATGGACGCCGCGATTACGAGGCCGCTGCCAAACATAGCTTTGCTGGGCGATTTACTTTTTTCTTTCTTCCCTCTTTTCCCTTTTCCCCCCCCCCCTCTCAAATACAGCAGCCGCCTGTCGCCTGGCAACAAACAGAGGTACTTAAATGAGAGCTGCTGGGGAGATTTCACCGCAACAGCTTTTTGCATATGGCTCTCTGCTTACAATACACTTTCAGCGGAGTTTATTCCCAGTACTGTGTCTTTGCTGACTCCACTAGCGTAAAGCGCTGTTCATGTGCCAAAAAAACATTGTTAGAACAAGGGCTCCTGTTGCATCTGTGTTTTCTGCTGCAACTGCCTTTAAGTTTTGCTTGCATTGGAGGGTACTTTCCCACACGTCAGGAGCAAGGTAAGGTATATTAAGGTATATTAATCATAATCACGGGTAGCTCAAAGCCTAGGGAACAGATCCGCAAAGATGCAACTGAAAAATTACTGAAACAAATATTCAGAATTTAATCAAAATAACACAAGGCAGCAGACCATACAATAAAAATACCTATGTGAATTGACACGTAAAAGAGTAGGTTTCTAAATTGTACAGCTTTTATATTAATAATGCTCTTTTTCTGCTTCCAAGAAGCAAAAACACCAGAGTTTGTTGTAACCCTGAAGAGCTCAGTGGAAGTTTACAAAAGTGTTTTCAAGGAGAGAGGCTGTGAAGGTGTAATTGAGAGCCAGACGTTTTCTCCCAATGTCGGGGAAGAAGAAAATCCATGACTTCCTTGAAGAAAAACCCATGAATGTGCTTTGATGTCCTTTTCTCTGTGACTTTGGGGGTTATGGGAATTTTTCTTCCGTGGGGGAGGTGTTGCAGGAGTGCGAAATGCATTGCCTGTTGAGGAAGCGGGATTAAGGGCTTTTTCACGGTTTCGGATGATGGATAATCTTCTGGCAGCAGATGCAGAAAATCTGTCACAGGCTGATGGGGAAGCTCACATTTGTTTCTCTATAGTCCCTGCAAATTCAGATTTCCTCTCCCTCAAATTCATTGTGTGAGTGTTTCCTTTTTAATGAAGGGATAGGTTAATTACTGCAGTATAAAAATAGGGCTTGGTGTACAAAGAAACCAATTAACTGGAATAATTACAAAATAAATTAATAAAATAAGTGACGAAGCAGAGAAATAAACAGTGCCATTGCAGTGATAAATAATACCTGGAACCCATGCATTATTCCAGAATAAGAGGAACTATTGCTTTTATTTTGCATATTCAACGTTAACAAGGGTTACAAATAAGGTTTTCATAGTGGGCAGACAATCACTGATACTGCATAATGATTTCTGTTGTCTGTCTTTAGCTATGAACAAGTAATAGCCCAAGGTAGGGTATACTTATGCACTGCGTGTGCACTCTAACATAATGAATGTTACTGGTTCTTTCAATGGAAGCCGCTATTATTCTCAATTATTTAAAAATTTAAAAAAAAAGTTTTAATTGTATGCCACTTCAGTGTCAGTTAGTCCTCACACTTTTTTATTACTAGCTCCTCATGGTGCTAGTAATAAAATCCCCCACAAATCAAGAAATATTCAGAATAAACCATATTACGATGTACATATATGGATATCTGCTATTATTAAGTTGACATTTTGTGCCCCCAATGTTTGCAGGAATATTGTCAGTATTGAAATTTTATGTCACGTCATAAAGTCCTGTATTGTTTCACAGATGTACCAGCAAAAGCTTGATATTCTGGAAAATATTGCAAAAATATAGAACGTGTACTGAAGACACACGGGTGGAATAAACAGCATTGGGGTGATGCAGTCAGAGTGCACTTCTAGCAACAGGTAAAATCGCATAGGTTTTAATAAAGGATATACCAGTATATTTATTCAACAACAGAATCATTATGGATTGTGCTGTGAGCTCGTTCCTCTGGGCAGATCCCGCATAAATTACATTGCATAAAAGCTTCAAGAGCGGGTTTAACGTGACATCGGGTTGCCATTGTCACACGACAGCATTTTACGGGACTTTGCATGGTGTTGCCCTCCCATTGTACGCGACGAGGTGTTTTAAATCACGTTCTTGACATTCTCGCGCTGCTGTGACAAAGATTTGTTATAATCTTCCCAGGGCTACATGACACTAAGCCCAAAAGGTACAGAGAAGCAAATTCGCATCCAAAGACAAACAGTGTGTGCTGGCCTTTCCTGAAACGCATGTAAATTTATGAAAAGCTTCCACTTTGCCGTTTAACGTACACATTCACGGCAGAGGACATCCATTAGCTCTCAAACATTAGCTTTCAGGCTCCTTTTTAAAGACAAAAGTCCTCAGTCAGTTCACAGCCTTCTGTCGGCATTCTCTGCAGGCGGCAGACTCCAAGTGATCCGGATGTTTACTTTCCAGGGGCGTCCCACAGGCGAAGCGACTACCGTTATTGGGTAAGTGGAAAAAGTGATTTCAAGAGCTGTCAGAAAACACATATTCACAAGTACACGGTCCAAAGCACCAGACAAAAACAGAGTCCAGTTTTGCTGATTTAATGGAAAATACTGAGTAAACAAGGAGGATGGGGTTTTTTTTTTCTTCCCTGTTATCTGGAAAAAAGGTAAACAAGGAATGATGTAAGCCCAAGTGTGCTGGAACATTATTTTGAAAAAACCATGACTTATCACAGAAGACTTACAAATGGGATTAATTCCCATGCAAGCAGGCTGGCACAAGCCAATTGAAACGGAATAACATTCATACAGCAAATGCATTCCCAATAACAGAAAATACCTTCACAGAGCTTTGCAAAAAAGTAAAAAAAAATTTAAAAAAACTTTGAATAACTTGTCAACTACTGTAAGTGTAATCACCAATACAAATCTCTGTTTTCTTCACTCATTACATAAATTATTACATATGTACTGTAATCTAACAAGCGGAATTACTTTTTTTAAAGTGATGGAGACAATCGGCCATGTAGTTTAAATACTGTATTATATATATATATATATACTGTGTGTATGGAGCCTGATTATAATGATTAGCATTACATGTATTTGTTTGTACAATTTATAAGCAGCATGCCTGTTATTACGCTATAAGCCTCCAAAAATTCAATGCGTGTCATACGGAAATTTCTCATCAGGAAGAGTGCGATTCTCTGTCTTTCCATTGAGAATGCTTATATTGTGAGGAGTTCATTAAATCGGAAACCGGGGTTCGAATTACATGTTAACTCTTGGGGGGCCCTGCTAGGCCCGATGTCCAAGAGCCCAATTGTCTTTAGGTACAATAACTACAGAGCCTTTCACAATGCTGATTCCCTCTTTGCTGGACTAGCCACGCTGAAGGTGAATAAATCGGTTATTATTGAGGGACTTGGCGGGCACATCGCCTTCGCTTAGCAGTCCAAGCACTGTCCCACCTCCAGGCTCATTAGTAATGTATTTCACTTCCTTTCACTTATTTCCTGCAAATTCAGTACAGCGGGGGCTAGTAGAGCAGATATTCAATAATGTAATGTGAATTGATTGCAGAAGCTCAGAGGGCCCTTCAGATTTATGACGGGTTCGATAAAAGAGATGGCGGAGCACACAGTTGGGAGTACAGAAGTTCTGAGTGATTGGATGCTTGTGAATCAGTGGGTTCACTGACCTCTTTTTTTTCTACCATCTCAGTTTTGGGGCTTTTTAAATTCTGTACCTCATAGATCTGAGATGTAGATAGACTATCGTTAAGGTAACGCGTTGGCAATTGTTGAATGAATGTTAATGGTACATGAAGATAAACAATACCCTTAAATTTAAGATCCAAAGATTCCGCCCCTAGATCCACCCCCCCCCCCCCCCCCCCCCCCAGCCCCCCCCACCCGCCACCTATCATTCACCTGAATATCATGGTGAAGCTTAAGGGAATGTCATTCAGGGACAAGAATGGTACTAAACTGGGCAAAGACTTGCAAATACTTTGTATCATTTGTAGTATGTCCTGGAGTTAATAGAGGGTTAATATAAGTTTGTGTTCAGACCAGAACTAAGTATTGAGAGTATATCTTTCTGGTTGCAGTTTGATTATTTTATCCTCAAAATACTTTCGACAATGTAGTTTCTACTTTCACAAAATTAATAGAAAGGTTTGTATTGTGGCCTTGAGCTTATTCGCAATATTGCACTACAAAAAACATCCAAGAATATAGCCAGAATAATAAAAACCAAGCCCAGAATGTAGTCACATCAATTTAGTAGCATTGCACACCATTACAGCAAGGTTGTGAGATCACTGCCTGAATGAAAATGCTGTATATTACCCAGGGCATCTTCAGACCCCCTGACAAACCGTTTCTCATTGAAAACCCTTGCTATTTCTTTAGGAGTGGGGAGACTAATTGAAGAGCCTTATCAATTCACGCCTGTGTGTCTGCGAAGCTCGGCCCTCCATCTTCAAGATGGGAAGGGAGAGGTAAACAGGCCTTCTGAAAAAAATGATTTCACAGCTCCCTGGTCTGGCAGTGGCCTGCCTTATGACAGCGCGGGATTAGCTAGCTTTGTGGCCTGGAGTGATGTCGGTTGACTGCCGGGCACTCCTGTGCTAATATGATGTGCATTGCTGTGACACACAGCTCTCTGGGATTTGCAAGACTTCCAGGAGGACTGTTCTCCAGTCCCTGATTTTAATTCCGTGGCCCCTGACTGCGTCAATTAGCCACCTTCCTCTTGGCTGCCGACGAAACAGCAAGCAAATCACGTAGAGCGAAAGCAGTCCTGTCAGACTCTATTAGATTTGCCATTTTTGTCTCCCTGTTTGGAGTGTGTGTGTGTGTGTGTGTGTGTGTGTGTGTGTGTGTGTGTGTGTGTGTGTGTGTGTGTATGTTGGGGAGTGGGGTGGTCTTCTCTTTCAATGTGCTCCCTTTGTTTTTTGTAATAAGGCATCTGAGTGCATTTCAGCACCAGAGACCAACAGGTTCATTCTGCTCGAGATAAAATCCAGGAGTGTGCAATCAAAGAGAGGGCAGTTTAATCAACGGACAAGCGACTGTGTTTGTTACGATAAAATGAGAAGGGCCACACACACCACCTGACTGTTTCCATAGTGATAGTGGAGGAATGTTTATGTCCGTTTCATTATGGGAATGGTCAAAAGAAAATGTGAAAAAAGTATGTTTTCTCTACCAGCATGGCCTTTTTCTTCCTCTCATGCTCTCTGTATGATCCTTGTAATATGTTCCTCTCAGTTTAATCTTTCTCTTTGTGCTGGCTTCATGTTTTTATTTTCTAACCATCGTAGCAAGCCTATAACACTGAGCTTATTTTCCTTGACAGTTGCACCGAACATTACCAGCAACATCACAATGTGATGTTTTTCTTGTATTATTTGCAACTATGTTGAAACCTGAGTTACTAAGACCTTTTAGCACATGCAAAACTAATAACCAATGATTGGTCATGGTATTTGTTTTGCACCAATCACTGGCTATGTTATTACTTTTACTCAGAACCGTCAGTAAGTATCTAAAATATCCTTCTTCACACAAAGACTGGGACAATTGAAAACGTACAATAAAACTGAAGTTAAATGAACTATCCCTTTAAAGCTGCCGTCTATGGAGCAGTCTTAATTATATTAATTCATTATCAGAGAAGTGAATTCAGTAAATGTTTCTGTCAAATCAACATATGTTTGAATATATGAGATAGCATTCATGGATCAGTTCAGAATTAATATTTGAGCAGTCATGCATCAAAATGTGTCGTGCCATGTATGCTGGATGAGAGCCAGATATGTCCCTCATGGCCTGTGACATAATAAGAGGTCATGGAAACAGTAAGAAACAACCTTAAAACCTATGCTTTTTACGTGGCTTGTTTTAAGTAGAGTAGCTGTGTTATAAAGATTGCGTTAAAGCTTTTTTGTGGGTTTATTTTTAAGGCGGGGGGACACGCGATGCATCATTTTACAATAGGCTGTAACGCAAAGCGAAACTTTCTGTTTCTTTTGGATGAACTAATTATATTGACAACAATCTGTCTTTACTCAAATAATAATGTCAACTCAACATCATTTGAAATGATCACTCAATATTGACAGAGTATTTTTATATAGATATCAAAAGTGTGTTTGACACTTGACAGTTGTAATTAATTAGCAGTGTCATACATATTTTGAAAAAATATATATCGGATTTAAAAAATAAAATAAAATGGAACAAGCTCAACCAAAACTGACATTTTAAGGGATTTGTAAATCCAGCTTTTTCGGTCCCAAAAATAAGAAATGTCCAGGAAAAATAGAAAATAGGCCGTCTGGTTAGCCTACTCTATTGTTATTCAAACATGACTATACCTTGGTTCTTTGTATTCAGGGAGAAACAAGCCATATTTACATATTCCATAATTAAGAAAATACATGGACATTATTCTCAACAAATCTGACAGGAAACTCATACAGACAGTCCATACATTTTGTGCAGGAAAATTATTTTATGGTGATAAGAAAAATAACATAGTGTCCTAGAAAACAGCTTGTAAATGACTCACTGTAAATCTATTAATTTGTCTCCAAGAACCAGGTTATTCATCACTTAAATTAATTGGATTATAAAGTGAATGCAAACTGAATATGCTGCATAAATTATGTGAGGTACTGTTAGGAAAGAATTACAGATAAATTACTGATAAACATTGGTTGATGGAATTTTCTGACTACCATATTGCCATGCAAAAGCCACATGCCTATCTTTTAGCCTTTGTTTTGGCATTGGCACCATACTTATTTACTATAAGGAGGAGTGTGTATTTTAAAGGGTACCTTTATTGACTACAGCATAACATGCAAACATAACTGGGGGAAAGTATGCGGAGATAGGCGAGCCGACTGCAGTCGTTGTTAAGGGTTTTAATCTGGAAACACTGGCGGTTTGACTGCTCTTCAACATTAATGTCACTCAAGGAAAGTGGCCACACGCAGTGAATTAAACAGCTAAAATTGATCTGTCTGTGACTTTGCTTTGGCCTAAAGGCCGATCTGCATGGGGCTCCTCAGCGCCTCCATAATGATCCTGGCATTTAGACCATTAAAGGGTGAACTTGCTGAAGGATTATCTATCATCCCTTTGATTCAGTAATCACTCTTCATGGACCCACAGCCAGCGTGAACACACGAAGCAAAAAAGGGCACCGAGAAGACACCGCTCATACAAAAACCATTGAGCATTACACATATTTTATTAGCATTTTAAATTTTTTTTTATTTCAGGTGGATTTTAAATTTTAAAACTGGATTTCAAAACTGAGCTAGGTGAGCTCAATATCGTAATTATAGTTGATGTCATGCATGGATATAACACGCTCTATGAGTTTGTTGTACTGCACTGTAAAGTAATTGTTGTATTGTCGGATGATTTGTCACAGATCTGATCGATTGCTGTGTCATAGTACTTACATAATCGGGGACACGTCAGTGCTATGTTACATTACATCAATGAGCTAGCCTGCATATAACTTACAGCTAGCATATCACCAATAACAATTGTGTAAAAGAAGTACTGTAAACATTGTTTGATGCACAGAAAATTGAGAATATACACTGCCTGGCCAAAAAAAAAGTTGCCGTTGCACCCGTCATGCATAGTGCCCATTGTACAAGCCTCAGGAGGCAGTGTTATGATCTGAGGTTGCTTCAATTGATCAGGTCTAGGCTCAGCAACGTTATGCAGCAGTAAAATGAAGTCAGCTGAGTACTTGAATGTACTGAATGACAAGGTTATCCCATCAATGGGCATATTCCAGGACGACAATGCCAAGATTCATTGGGCTCAAATTGTGAAAGAGTGGTTCAGGGATCATGAGGAATCATTTTCACACATGAATTGGCCACCAGAGTCCTGACCTTAACCCCATTGAAAGTCTTTGGGCTGTGCTGGAGAAGACTTGATGGAGTGGTTCGACACTCCCGTTGTCAATACAAGATCTCGACCAAAAATGAATGCAACTCTGGATGGAAATGAATGTTGTGACGTTGCATAAGGTTGTCGAAACAATGCTACGACGAATGCGCACCGTAATCAAAGCTAAAGGCGGTCCAACAAAATATTAGTGTGCAACTTTTTTTTTGACCAGGCAGTGTATTATCCATGTTATTTTTATCCACATTATTTATTTTCTAGTACTAGGTCATGGTGAGTAAAAATGGAAATGACATGTTTAGCATAATAACGTGTAGATGCATGAAGAGGTGAAAAGTTTAAAGTAATTAAGTAATAATAAGTAGTAGAACAAAGTAGCTGCCGTCTTAGTCACAGCACAATCTGTCTTTAAACTCAAAATGACATATTTAATTTTAATACTCATTAGCATTTTTGATCTACACAAACACTCTCTCTCCCCTTCTAAGGATTGTATGTTTGTTTCACGTGAGTGTTAGTATAGGCTACTCCTCTTTTTTTGTTATGATCTGGGAGAACACTTACATACTATGAGCTTGGGCTTTTGAGGAGGAAAACAGCTTATCTGCCATGTTCAGATATGCAAACCGAACCCTGGTCTCCCACTCCCCGCCATGGCGACGTCATCACACTTCTTATTATTGCCCAATGCTAAAATAAGAGTCCTGCTGGATCCTGGAGAATAGCACTTTATCTTAGTGTTGACTGGAGCACTGCTAGTCTGTACGGCCTGCGTCCTCGCCTGAACAGCCGGCTTGATTTTGAAATGCATTATTCGTTTTCCGTTGAAATCCCGTTTCACATTTAATTCAGCGAGAGCAGTTTCTCTCTCTCTATCGCTGAACACTTTGCAGTCGACGGTCGTTCACCACGGGAGAGAGTCTGATCTGTTTTTTTTTTTGTTTGTTTTTTTTTTTCTCGCTGTGATCCCGTTCTGGAGCATCGCTGAACAAACATTGCTCTTGCTCGGGCTTGTGGCCATTTCTTAATGCCTCGCCGTAGACGGTTGCTTGCGCGTGTGACTTGGCAGATGCGCCACGGTCATTAGGGAGGGTGGTTCTGAATTAGCGGGACGGGCCTGCACTTGTGAGAGAGCTGCGAATAAACGCCCGCGAGGACCCCTCACCTCGCAGGACCTCCGCCAGCGGTTTCCTCGCTTCTGTCTCCTCAGTCAGAATCCATCGGCGTGAAGAATGCCGTTTTGACAAATTGCCACAGAGGCACAATCGGACTCCGTCCAGTGAGGTTATTCTCACAGCTAACAATAATACATTGTTCCAAAATATGGTGTGCCTCACACACCACGCTACCACACTCTGTTCTGTACTTCCTCGTTGCCATGTTAAACCGTCTGTAGGGATATCTTATTTGATTAATCTAATTTGACTAATCAGTATTATGGACAATGAATTAGATTGAGAGACACGGAAAATGTCCTTCGCTTCTCTTCATTATTAACTGAGATCTCGACATGAGCCCCAAACATGCAACTATCTTATATCGGTTATTCCTGTTCCGTTATTGTTAGTTCTCCTTAAAAACATATTTCAGCAATTTGAGACTTTAATTGAGAATAATGTTTGATATTTTCCTGAGAAAAATATGGAATGTGAGAGTTCAGAGATTATGACCTGAAACCACCTGTTCATCTAATTTTGAGACAATTTGAAACAAAAATAACTACAATAAAATGTATGGGAGACACACATGGAACAGTACATATTTTATGGTGGAAGCACGCATTTAAATTTTTGTGATTATTTCCTCAAGAGAAAATTAATTATATAATGGGAGACATTGCAAGATGTCTCCATTTAAACGCAGTGTCAGTATTTGAGTCTGTTGTGTTTTTCTGTTATATCTGTTTCGGTCATGTCCGTTTTTGTTTGTGTGTTATTGTTTTCATTGGCCGTCTCCCAGCCATGTGCTCTTGTGTTTACTTCCCCATTGTGTCCGCCCCGCCTTTTGTGTCATCTCCTGATTACTTATGTGCCTCATCTGCCCTGCTGTTCACCTGTCTCTCATTTCCTTGTTAGTCTGTGTATTTAAGTTTCACTCTGTCGTGTGTTCTCTGTGAGTTCGTCACAGTTGACGGCTTTGTGCTAAGCCTTTTCTGACCCGTGTTTTTGCTTGTTTCTTTGTGTGCCTGATTTCTGCTCTCCTGACTTTTTGATTTTGCTGCTTGACTTTGCTTTTTGGATTGTGTTTTTGTACTTTTGCTGTGATCACCTGGTTTTGACTACTGCCTGTTCCTGACTACGATTCTGCCTTTTCCTCGTGGCTTTTGCCACTAATACTTCGGTTTATTTTTCAAGTACTGTCTGCGTTTGAGTCCCTACTGCACCCTGACACATAGAGTGCTTTCTATGAAAGAAAGCTGAAATTCAGGAGCACTCAATGACATTTTTTTCTTATTCTATGGGGAAAGTATTCACGCAAAAAATATGTAGAAATCCAACCCTCGCTTAGACGCTTACCATAAAAAGCATTCCCTTTTTCCTTCATTTAAAGTCTGTTTGCATAAAATTAAAATTAAATGTATGTTTTATGCTAATTGGTATTTGCATGATTTGAAACAATTTATTCAGAATTAAGCAAGAAAGGAAAGTTGAAATCGAGCTCATTAGCATGCAGAATGTTTCTCTCCTCCAAGGGCCTTAAAGGGAAGCAATTTCTGTCATTGATTAAACAAGTTAAACAAGGGAAACTGTGGGAGGAAAATGAGCATAACAAAAGGCTCACGTGTACGTGTGCGTGTGCGTGTGCGCGCGTGCGCGTGTACTTTGCCATTAATGCCAAAAACATAGTTTGCATAAAACATGAATTTATGCTGTTTTTTTGGGATCTTGGATATATTGTGAAATGGTATCACCTCTCCAGTGAAAAATATATTTCAAGAACATGTGGCTCAAATTTGCATTCAGGCCAAATTACCAAAAAATCGAATTAAATTGTATTTATACAATTGTATATTAATGGAGCATCTTAGCCTTTGTTGCAATGTTGCACTACCACCTCAATGAAAAAAACTTTCCCCCCAAACTGAACTCAGACCCTTAGTTTTAGTGATATGCCCACAAACAAACTGGCTTTCCTTGGGATAAGGGTGCTTGTCAAAAAAAAAGGGTGCTTGTTTATTCTGGCCCACATGCTGTAAGTTAGTCCACATGGGAAGGTCAGCAAGTAGATCATTCCTGCAGTCGAATAGTTCACAAAACTGTGTAGTTTGATCTTTGGGGGTTGCTGTCCTCACTAAGTGGGAAAAACATGTTATCTGAATGCAGAACCTATGTAACACATTCTTACAAATAAAAAGTAAAGTATGACCGAACCATTGCTATATCAGTGCCATGTTCCTTGTCTTGTTAAGGCAGTAATGAAAAAAGAGCAATCAGTAGGCAGTAATTAATGGGGTTTGGTTGTACCTACAGTGGTACAGCCTGCCCGTCACAGGGAGATGGTGACACAATTCAGCTGACCTCTTCAGATTCTGTTACCAGGAAAACGTATTTCTGAGGTCTGGAGGGAACGCTTTGACACGGCCTGCAGATTTATACACCGGTCTGTCTCAATAGGAACTCTGTGACAAGCCCCACTCTGGCCCAAGGTGGTTCCACCTAGGTCAGGCCACATTCGTTATTCATCCTTTCATTTCTCCCTTAAAGCTCTGTGACTCAGACTATTAATTTCTACCTTTTTCGCATGGTATGTCTTGGATATCTGATGAGTTTTTAATATCGACGCACTTGTTTCACTGCAGGTAATGTAGCAATGTAGCTATGCATTATTGATTATTAATTTAATTTTAGTTAATCAAATTATGTTATCGTACACATTTTCTGATGTAATGAGGCAAAAGATCAGTACCACATAACACTCAATTTGTATGAATGTAATTACCTGTCAATAGTCAGAGATTATTCAGCTAATTGAAAACATTCAATGAAAACAGGTTGAGAGCAATGATCCATTCAAAGGGACGATTTAAGTCTTCTTCATTTCATGACTCACAAATTTGTTTTTCGATGTTTAAGAAAGACTGCAGTGTGGTTGTATTGAATTGCACCTTCCTGCTCAGGCTATGATTCATGGTTGATCCTGTCACCTATGTTTTTCATGTGAACCTTTTAACGGCCATAGTACATATTTACTGATGTAGCAGATACTTTTCGAAAGTTAACAATAGTGCCCCACAATGGATTTCAACCCCAAAGCATTTATAACTTTAGCATAATGATCCACATTGCCTCACAGCGAAATGCTCAGTGTTAAAGTATATCCGTAATTTTTAATTTTTGGTGGATTTGGTGACATCTGTGGTGACTGGTGGTCACAACAGTTTCTTTTTCGTACTCCCAGAGTACTAAGTCCCAGAGTTCCATTCGAAACCAAGCTACAACCCCAAACAAAATGGCATGGTTTGAACATGATCCAGCGGTAGCTTATTTTGAATAAAGAAAGCTGCCTTCAGACGATCAACAATGTTGTCCGACACCGTAATATTGAGCAACTTACAATATATATCAAACATAATTTTAGGTGCTTGCTCTCCCACATTTGACCTTCAAGTTCCTGTGCGTGCTCCATCATATTTGAATACTTTGCGGCACCAAAGGAAAATAGTATATAGCGGAGCAATTACAGAATTGCAAGCATGAAAAATGATCAAATATGACATTTTATAAATATGGATTAGAGCTTTAATTTAACTTCAACTGAGTTTATATGAGACCAAGACAGATCAGTATGGATCAGTGATAAGTTGACTTATCACTATACATTTTATTGTGTTCACTAAAGATTTAGCAATCAAGATAGACGTGTACACTAATGCAACATTCATTGAATATTAAGGGGCATATTTATAGGATTAGCATTTAGTGATAAATAATGAATAAATGATCATTAGATTTCCATTTTAATTGCTGGTGTACAGTTTTGTTTTGGAAATTAGTACTTTTGTTGCATTTTAACTATCAATGATAAAAACCTGACATTTGTTAAAACATACTATGTCCCAGTTCAGTCTGGGAAGATTAGTATCTACTGAAATAATAGTGCCTGTTAATAATAATATAAATATCTTTATTTGACGCCGGATTTTCCTATTTGAGAAGGTGGCACACAGGGGCCCGCCCAAACTTATGAATAGTTCAGTGGACAGTACAAACAGGCCCTCATGACAAACTGTCATTTTCAAATGACTTCTGATTGAACTGCCGTAGGAAACATGTAGGAGACATATCAGCATCATGTGTGACCCCATAATATAAGACAGTATTATATTGATTTCTATTCCTACCTGTTATGACAAATCAGATGCATTGGATTTGTTAGCAGTGATTTATAACTTAACAATCAATGAGTTGCCTTTTTGCTGATTTTCAGCGAAACGTCAGTAGCTGACCTCACTGAAAGCAAATACAGTATTTGCCCATTCCGACTAACCAACTGTTGAATAAACTGTTCCAAGAGTTATTACTCCGGACGCTGTGATGAGCGAAGACTTTAAAGTGCACCGTAACGAAGAGGCACTTTTTTTTCCCGGCGGAGTGATTAACATTTAAATTCCACTCCATTTGTCTTTCCATTCTTGTGGCTGTCAATAGCCAGGAATGACGCCGTTGTTTGGAGTCAACGCAGGAAGCAGGGCTCTCTTTCCGCAGGCGGGCGTCACTCGGAGACTGTAAGGGACGGTCACGTGCAGCACGTTGTCAAAGTGACTAATGCAAATGGCCTTTTCGGAGGTGGCATTTCAGAGCCTGCTGAAAACACAGTCGACTTGTGTAGACAAATGGTGCTGCCGGAAGGAATAATAAGAACGTAATTAAGGACCCTTAGTGATCAAGCACATAGTCCACTTCATCAGGTAAAAAAAAAGGATGATTTTCACTGGGGCGTCAGCTGGGAGTGTTCATTCCCCAATGCTGGAAACCCACTGACAACTCCTGTAAAGTGGATTGGTTCCATTAAAAGCTTTAATTTGCTCTTGAACAATCAAGACTGCCTCATGGTGAGTGCGATATAGGAACCGATATCTTTGGCGAGTTGAACATCCCTCTTTATAAACTTATTCTTAATTGAGAAATTAGGGCTTTAAAGGGGGGTCTTAGTAATTAATAATTTTTTTTATTTTATTTTTTGTCGACAGCAAGCACCTGCTGCAGTGCTTATGACAATATGACACGCCAAATTAACATAAACCCACTTATGGGAAGCAGAAATCTACGTGCTTTGATCCAGTACCTACATATGTCATATGCCGATGTGCATCTAATGGAATGTCACGTGGGTATAAATGAATATAATAGTGCAGTTATATATGAACATAACTGATGTTAAATTTGACATTAAACATGTACAGCTGTAGAGCAGAGTGGAAGGGGGGGTCATTGGTTCAAGGTAGCAAACTGGTGGTATACCGTTTCTATATCTTGATCATTCCCATAAGTGGTTTATAAAGTGAACACGATGTCATTGTAAATAATGGAACATAAGCATGTCAAATAAATAATATGATGTCATATAAATACTGTTGCCAGACAATTGGCTTTTTCAAGGACATTTTAAATATCCCACATAAATAGTGACTGGTATCTGCAGTGAGGTGGCATGTTTTCAAACAGTATGTCGTCGCGGCGACGGCTGGAGAGGGATGATGGGATGTCGGAGGGCCAATCCACCACCTGTGATAGCCGGGATCCATACTTGCTTTTTTTAACCCACCCAGTGAGCACAGAACCTTCTCTCAGTTGTCTCAAGTGAGAGTTTTTCAGGGAAAAGATATTGCAAATGCGTGGTATCTCTAAATGCTAGCAGCTCATTACTGATTTAAACATTCAAGAATTTCATAAGCTCCATTTAGAGTTTGAATTATCGTTCCTCCATTTAAACCTGCTAATGACAGGCCACCATTTGCAGGATAATTACATTTTTTAAAACAATGCAGACTTGTATTGTATTTCAAGTATGTCACATCTCAAGATGAAAAATGAACCATATCAAGGTTATGCATGGAGTACTTTTTATTTAAACTGTGCTGATGCTTTCATCGTATTGCTGAGTAAATGTGTCGTTCCAGTTGAGTCCTTTTAGTTGTTTGCCCTTTAAGAACGATATTTATTTATTTTATTTTTTTTGTTCAAGTGTACTTGAGTGACACTATTGCTCTACCAGTTGGCATGCTGAGCAAACTTGTGTACCACATATTTGAGTCTGTTGCCCTTGCATTGCAGGCAGTTTATTCTGTGTTAAGAGACTGAAGGAATTGCTATGGGGTGAATCCTTGAGACCAACCAACTCTTACCAGCAGTATTCTTTTCATTGCAATACATACATTACATTCTTACCCAAACCGTCTGCTTACAATGAGAGAATGTGAGTGTATTCACATGAGTTGTGTGAGTAATAGTGCCAGACCTGGGGCCACATGTATAAAACTGAGTAAAATAATACGTAAAAGAATGCTCAGAAATCTGCTTAAAAAAAGTTTTGCATTTTCTACCTCTACCTTTCGGTCACTATGTCGCCATATCACACTTAGGCCAAACATTGCGTACATATGGTGTCCAGCGTGTGCAGAGGTACGCAGATTCTCACAGCACGTGTTATTTTATACATCTGAATCTCTGCGTGGAAACTCCCTTACGCGGCTTTCTGAGGGCATTTTTCTGCTCAGCACTGTTTATACATGTGGCCCCTGGCTGGCACACAACTTTCCCAGACCACTGAGTCTGTTATGCAATATCACAAAAGCACAAATGCAAATTAACTATGCTAACCGACAACCAAAGTGCAAATTCTGAATAAATACAAACATAACATAAAAATGTCACAATAACCAGAATGTATACTGGGGACGGGCACACCGATGGCATGATGTCATCACTCCTATTTAGATGTTGCATTCTGGGTGAAATGAGTAAAGCAAACTGAAAAAGGTCCTGCTTGCTGTTGTGCCATTGTGCATCCCTGCAGCCCGGCTCTCTGCGATGGCATTCATGGAGCCAATCTTCACACTGACACCTGGAAATTAAAGAAAAGCGCAGAAATGCAAAAGCTTTTGGAGATAGGTTAGAACCTGACTGACCTCATTCTGAGAGTCTAATAATGAATGACTTTGCTACTGGCTAGAACACATTTTTAGTACACATATTTTACATGTTTAGAGGGCAAAGCACACGGTGCACGATTATGAGGCTGAAATGTATTTTCAGGTCTTGTGGGCACATTTCCCTGAAATCCCTGAAAATACTTTTTGGAGACATTAATTGTGTAGACAACAGCAAGATTGTGTAGGATGGTATTTTTTAGAAGTGTATGCAATTTCACTATGTAATTACTTTATTTAAATGTTTATATTTCCAGTTTTGTTTATGTACAGATATAACCGCTATAGCAAGCTGTTGCTTTTTGTGCTTATCTACCTGCTTTGCCTGATATTACAACCAACCTGATAAAAACAACCCACCTTACCAAGGCACATACTGTATCACAGAGGTATAAAATCCAAGGGTCAGAAAGTCAAAGTTCTACCATGTGTTTTTTTCCACTTATGAACTGCAGCCAGCTGATTACACTAATTAGTTCTACCTCCTGGCTGAAGAATTGTGCTAATTAGCAAATCCAGGCGATTGGAACCAATTACTGGGGAGATTCAAAATGTCAAATTTGACACCCTAAATAGTTCACTCAATATCCCCCACAATGCACCACAAAATGTAGGGTACAAATGATGTACACTACATCACCGGAGACATTTTTTTTGTCAAGATGGCCACGGCTGATCCTGCGCTGGTCTACAAATGTAAATATAAATGCAAGTTTCATCTTGTATGTTAAATCAGTTTAGTCTGCTTTATAACCAAAATATAGCTAAATAAACGCAGTAGATTAAATATTACAAAGTGTTAACTATTCTTTTTATTTTACAATTATTATTATGTTTAATGGAAAATGCAACTTAATTAGCTAGCTAGCTACCTAGTTACCTAACTTACCTATCTACCTACAACGAGACAACAAAATAAAAAAAAGAACACTTTTTTTACCGTTTCTTGCATGCTTTCGCACCAAGCCGGTGACCGCTGTCACGCAAGCGTCGCGCGTTGCTAAGTAACCTGCTCAGTAACGGTAGTGTCCGAAATAGTCTCCTCCTTTCACCAGTGAATCCCTATCTAGTGCTCTATGTAGATTTCCCTAAGTGATGTATAGGGAGGGAGTGAATGAGTGAGCCATTCCGAACACAGCCTTTTACTTTCTGAACCCGGATTTTACACCTCAAGCTGAATCAAGGCCTAAGGCGTGAGACGTATGACAAACTGTGAACGCGGTTAACCATTGCGATCCTGCTGAAGAGGAATGCTATCAGATACAAGTGGATGGGGTAGCTCTTGCTAAGAGCTCTTCCTTGAAGCTGCGACCAATTTATTTTATTCCCCCCCCCCCCCCCCCCCCCCCCCCTCACTCAAAGGGGAGACGAGGAACAGCAGCGGGACTCTGTTGACGGAGTAAGTGGATTGGATGGGGGTTGTTGACAAGAAAGTCTTTCAATTTGAAAATTGATTGTTTTGTGTGTGATGCCTCAGCCTGGCCTTTCATCAGGAAAAGCGAGGCGCTATAATGGATACTACTAAGGCGACTGCCGCATGCGGGGGTTCCCATTTGAACGGAGGCACAACCTCCCTTGAAAAGGACCCAGGTCACACTCGGAGGAACGCCGCGCGCAACGGCAGTGGCGCACAACTCTGCACAGGTCACACTCTTCATGCGAGATTAAACGCTGCCAAGGCTGCACACAATTTGCACTGGATTACATGGATCTCGTTTGTCTGTTGGCCACATGAGGGGCTGACTACGTGTCGGGTGACGGGTGATTGTTCACGCGTTTGTGTCTCGAGGTTTGGCATGCTGGGAAGGGCCTGCTAAGCACGTGCACGGCAGTGATGATGTCGGGATAAGAACACAAATTCTGACTAAAATGTCATCCAAACATCGTCTCTGCCATGTAAAGTAGCTTAAAACCTTGTCAAAACCGTGGCAAATGCACAGACAATTTGAATTTCATATCGGATTTTAAAACTGTCTCAAGTTACAGGTCACCAAATAGAGAGTGAAAGTCCTTGGAAAATTAGTCTGGGGAACAGCTTTATGTTTTATGACAATTGCAGTAAAAAATTAATATTACGCGAGGCAGGTTGTTGTTTTGTCAAACAATCACAGGCTGAGGTAAACAAAAATCTTGTTGCATTGAAAATAGTTGAAAGAAGCATTTGAGGAGAATTTTACTGTTTTCCTGTTCAATATTTGTGAAAGGGGAAAGCAAATAAATAAATGAAATAAAAATAACTAGCACTGGGTAATAGAAAAAGGTCTGCAGCAACAGGCTTGGCATGTGTCGTTCTGTGGCTTTTACATTCAAAAGCCTTACTCATTCAGCTGAAAAATCTTGTTATGTTGAAAAGCTGTTTTGCATTTTGCAGGCTCACAAAATACAGCGACATCCAAATATGTGTGTGAAATGAAACTTAATTTGAAATGGACTGGAAGAGGAACCCGCACCTCTAATTAGCTTGTTAAATTACATGTAGATACATGAACACACAAGAAATACAGGATTACAAATGTAGAGCATAACAATATTTCAGTGAGTCCATATTCCAATATTTGGAAAATGTTACAACTTTATACAATGACAAATGTACCAATAAGATGACTGCGTAAGGGGAGATAGTCCAGGCTTCAAAGACAGATGTTCAGTAAAGAAACTATGTATCACTGATAAAGGTTTATAATGAATGGGATTCTAGCAACTTAATTTTAAACGGGAAAATGGAGTGATTAGAGGAAGGATGAGCAAGCACAGAGACATGCACCCCTTTAGCCATCGGTGGATTTCGGACTTCTGTATCTGAGCACAAGGATGTGAATGGAAAGAAGGTACCGGCGAAGGATGGGCTCCCCCTCTCTAGCCAGGTTCCTTCCGAGATTTCTTCCTATTGGGGGAGTTTTTTTCTTGCCACGGATTGAGTGTTTTTCTTCCCACCGGGGAGCTTTTACCTTGTTTGCTGTTTGTGGGTTCAGGTCGGGTTTTTGTCCGATTCTCCTTCTGTTTCTCTGTGCAGCGTCTTTGTTACAGTTCTCTGTAAAAAGTTCTATACAAAATAAATTCAATTGAATTGAACAACCTACCATGATGGCTACCCTCAATCCAGTCTGGGTACCACCCCCCACTCCCCTGATATCCATCACTGCCAGTTATGAAACATGTCCACCTAAGCTTGTGTACTCACGGCTCTGGAAGAGAGATGCCTGTAAGCCTGCGATCTCCATCTCTTGCACCTGCTGTGGAACTCTGTTAGAATGCGCAATAATGATGCCTAACTGAATTAGGCAAGAAAAGGTCCTGTTTTCTTACATTTGAGGACAAATGTGAATGTAATTTTGTTTTACCTCCAGCCCGTATGTTAATGACATGATTAGTATAAGCTATAATGGCATGAAGTGCAGAACATAATCATACAGTTAAAAAATACTGACATATAATCTTAAAAAGTGTCAGTGTTAATTTCATCTTTCCTTTTGAATTTTCTTTCCTTGAGTGCCGATCTTTGTGTCCCTTAGTCTTCAGAAATGCGTCTGCCATTGTGTGTAAACGTCATGGTGATATCTAATAATATGACTGCCATCATTGCATTTCCAGGTTGCCTTTTGAAAGACAGCACATTTTAATGATCTTTTGATCTACGTATTCCCCCAGAAGATACTGATAGTCTGAATATTTGACGTTCCAGTGCTCGCAATCTGACTGACTTTCAAATTTTTATGGATTTACCTTTTTTTTTTAAAATAAAATAAAAAATGGAATTCCGGAGAAAAAAAGCCCACCTGGAATTTGAATTTTGAAAAGCTCGTCTAGGTCTTGTGATGTAACTGTTGTCGATCACTTCTTCACAACCGCAGGGAATAAACGAGCGGAAAAGACTGAAGGATCGTTATTGATGTTTGAAGGAGCTCGGCTGACTATCAGTAGAACGCCAGGGTGCCGGCAAAAATGCCATTTGCATCGTTTTCTATTTCAGAGTTACGGATTTAACAGCTGGTAACATGAGAACACAGCTCCTTCCGGGGAGATCTTCCATCTGTTTCTGTTCATTTGGTCGGGAGATGGAGACGCTGTTCCACCACCCCCACGCAAATGCCTCCCCCAACTTTCCCTAATCCAGTTCATCTCTACCATCTATCCCTCCCTTCTGTCACCGCTGAAGCTGGCGTCCGTATCCACTCTGCAAGCCGTCCGCCTTGGCTCCGCAAGCTAACGGCCCTCGATCTACAGCTGACCTACCCGCACAAAATGCGCAAAGCAAACGGGTGACGCTTTAGGACAGCTCGATCTCGCGGCTCCGTGTCACAGTCGGCGGGCCACCGTCTCGAATGAAATGGATGGGCGAAATTATCGGCATTGTTCAAGGACAATGGGAAAGGGAGGAGAACATTCAGTCTCACAAATTGAGTCTGAAATGGAGTTTTCTTTCTCCTTCCCCGAGACCCTACAACCCGAATGGGTGAAAATATGATTGTTTCAATTCATCAACAACGCCGGGGATATTTAATGAAGAACCCGATAATGAGTGTTCAGATTTAATTTCCTCAGATTTCTTCAAAGTTTGCTCACTAGGATTCCATGAAACAGATTAAACAGACAGATGTGAGACTTGTGCAGACTGGTGGTGGGATCATGCAAATTAATCTATTAGTCTCCTCACATTATATCAGCCAAAGAGAAGAGAATTGTCTATGAATACCGAAAGTGGAATGTGAATTTGCAGGATATCAGTTGTTTATGCCATAATTTCTTTTATTTAGACCATTATTATTTCCTTGAGTATTTATCAGTTTCAATACACGCAATCTGAAGAGCAATCGAGTGCCATCGCAGAGACACGTCACTCTTCATTAGAGGCTCTTTCCTCATCAGTTTACTGCATTACCTGGGAACCCCTAGGTGGCTGTCTCAAAATCCATGACCTGTATGTCATTTGAATTCATGAGGAAGATGTGCCTGAATGAGGAGGTATCCGTGAAAGCAGAGCCAAGTGGGTTTATAAGAAGAAGAAGAAAAACATACTCATGAGCGTCGCGAACGAGTTCGCAGAGTAAATTCTGTCGGACAACCTCTCACTGTAGCCGACCATGGTCGGCTAGCAATCACGCGTCACATACTCAACCAATCACATGCACACACCTCTAATGGAGCGCCCTTTTTAAGCCAATAATTAGTTCTCTCTATGGGGGGTTTCTGGTCATCTCCTGTTTAGCGGGGGGAGATGCCCGTTCTCCGGAGCAGTACTAAAGCAGATCCATTCACCGCCAAACTAAAATAATTATGCAGCACATTCATTCATTAAACATGTAATTTAAATACGTGAGTTGTCCTGACAGAATTATTATTTTCATATTGACCCTTTGTAAGTGGGACAGTATTAACTGTAAATTGTGGGAAGCGAAAGATTTCTAAGGGCGGGGGGGGGGGGGGGGTCTGTCAGAAGGTTTGTGCTGCCTAGGGAACTGGTCTTACTGTGTGGCTATGTTTGAATCCGGGGGAAATGCAGTGTAAAATGAGCTGTAGCATAGCCCAGGGAGGGAGGGGGGGGGAGTTCTAATGTATGATTTCTGCCCGTCTCTTTGTGCAAGATTGTGTGCCTGCATCAACCGTGTGTGATGTGTACTCAACCAACACAATGACTGTCCAGCTCAGCCGGTGGACTGCAGAGTGGCTTCAGCTGATTGTCTGTGTGCTCCTGAATTGACAAAGGGCTTTGTAATTACGGTCTGGGATTGACTGCACATCCCAAATTGGGGAAAGAAAAAACTAAGGGATCAAAATTGGTTTTAAAAAAATAGCATTTTTGGCATAATGCTTATTTTAACGTGCATGAAAAATGTATTTTCTTTCTTCATATTTGCAATTGCATATTGTCAGCTTTACGCAACACCAGCCCACGGCGGCCTGATATTACAGTTGAAGAATACAAGGACCGAACAAAGAAGTCTGAAGTCATTTGGACGATATCTTGAGCTGAGCAGAGCGGAAAAATACCTCTTATTACATCCCACTTTCAAATTTTAGAAGTACTACAGTGCAGTGTGAAATAGGAGATTTGCTGAAATTTGACCTCGGCAACAGAATCTCAGAAATGATTCAGCTCGACAAAACTGTAAGAATTATTCTACCAAAATGTCGTATTATGACAAACTGGGAAATATATGTGAAATACACATCTGTGATTGTAAAAGAAAAGGCAACACAAAGGCGAATGAAAACATAGTTTGTATAAATTATTGTAATGGTGGCGTGACGTGTGAGGTAGGAGGGGCCAAACGCAGCAAGGGGATTCATTAAGCACTAAGGCCACTAAGACGGGAAACCCCACAATTAAGGGAAGGAGACAAGACAGGGAACACACGTACCAAAGCTACTAACCGGCTCACTGTCACACCCCAATGAGTAGAAACGCAAACGCCAGGTTTCTCAGTAAGAAAACCAAACAAGGCTAATGGAACAAAGCACTGGGCTCCCTTACTTCTACGAGCAAAGTGACTAAAGAAAGAGCCAGAAATAATAAATGCCCTGCCTCAGTAACGAGACGCATAAGAACAGGCGAGTAGCATAATGGCACAAATAACACACACCAAACGTACCAAAGCTACTAACCGGCTCACTGTCACACGCCAATGAGTGGAAGCGCAAACATCAGGTTCCTCAGTAAGAAAACCAAACAAGGCGAATGGAACAAAGCACTGGGCTCCCTTACTTATACGAGCTAAGTATCTAAAGAAAGAGCCAGAAATAATAAACGCCCTGCCTCGGTAACCAGACGCATAAGAACAGGCGAGTAGCATAATGGCACAAATAAAACACACAGCCAACAAACACTGCAAAATAATACGAGATAGTATACGAGGAGGCAAAAGGAACAGAGATCTAACGTTCCAAGGCTACTCTCAGACTCACAGTCACACACAAACATATACACAACATCGCCCGGTCTCCCTATAGGAAGACATGTACCGAAGGACGAACACAGTTCCGAACAAAATCGCCAAAAGCTCCATGTACGGAGACAGGTACCGAAGGACGAACAGGACAGCTGCACCGGACATTTACCGGCTAAATGACTGACGCGAGCTTAATAGAAAATACACGCCCTGCCTCTCAGAATAAA
Organism: Synaphobranchus kaupii; assembly: GCA_029718625.1. Classification (NCBI taxonomy): domain Eukaryota; kingdom Metazoa; phylum Chordata; class Actinopteri; order Anguilliformes; family Synaphobranchidae; genus Synaphobranchus; species Synaphobranchus kaupii. The sequence goes on from CM056395.1 coordinate 11,322,973, forward strand.
TAAAGCCCTGCCTGTCAATACGATAAAAACGCCCGGTCTCTTAGTAAGAAATGACTGTACAAATACACCCACAAACAAACAAAGACTCCTCTCGCTTTCACGGAAGAAAGCAGACAAAGAGAGGAGGAGAGCCAGGGGGGAAGTCCTAGTATATCCACAAAGGCAAGTCCCGCATTACTCCAATAAAACCCACTGGAGCAAAAAGGGTCTCCTTAAAAACCTAGACCTAATCATACTGACTTAAGCAATCAAAAGGGCAAAATAATACCACACACAAAACAGTGCAAATAATGTCAGACAATACAAAACAATATCAAAGGCCAGAACGGAGGAAAACATGGGCTTAAATAGCTCCCAGGTAACCACGCACAGGTGTGATGCTGAGAGAAGCTCCGCAATCAAGACGGGGCGGAGCAAACATCCACTAAAAGGGCAGCGCCTTCGCGTGGCTACCAAGGAAACCGACCGCAAGGGAAAAAGGGTCAAAAACCATGACAAATTATTACACAGCTTGCTCAGCTCTACAAGTCCACCTAGGTTTCTTCAACTCAACATAAATGACAGAAACCCTCCAGTCCAGGCTCACAAAATGGACATTTTCCCAGTCACAAAAACACTTCCTGAATATTCACTCTTTTGATTCTATTGTGTGGGATGTATTTGAAACCCAAGCACCTTCAGGATAACAATAGTATAAATGGCACGTCAATTCAAAATCAATGCTATGTTAATTAAGTATAGTTAGGGGAAAGGGAAAGCAAGAAAGTCATAATTAATTAAACCTTTGATGTATCCACTCATATATGCAATGAAAGACTACCAATTTGTTTTTTTAATGTACTCAAATTTAGATTATTTAAGCGTGTAATAAATAATTATGGTAATGTTTATACAGTGCATCCGGAAAGTATTCACAGCGCTTCACTTTTTCCACATTTTGTTCTGTTACAGCCTTATTCCAAAATTGATTAAATTCATTTTTTCCCTCAAAATTCTACACACAACACCCCATAATGACAATGTGAAAAACGTTTGAGCTATCAAACGAGCCCCAAACCATCACTCTGTTGCCAGATATGGAGTAGATGTGGATGGATCACTGCAAGGGTTATTTCTCCGGACTCATTTTCCTATAGAACTCTATGGGGAAAAAAGTCAGGAGAAACAACCCTTAAAGTGATCCATCCACATCTACTCCATATCTGGCAACAGAGTGATGGTTTGGGGCTCGTTTGATAGCTCAGAACCTTGATAACTTACAGCCATTTAGCCAGCCATGTGTTCCATACTGTACCAGTGTAATTTACAGCTGAATCTAGTCTCACCCCCCAATTTCCATAGAGATCCATTCAAATGCAGAGAGGTTATAGTATCGCTTGTAACAGTACCTGAAAATAAGATATCGACAGTTTCTTGATGTTGATGGTCACAGACTTCAGGAAGTAACAGCATGTAAAGGATATGCGACCAAATATGAAATATGATACTTTAAAAATACGTTAAAGCAAAGGGTATGAATACTTATGTAAATGAGAAATTTTAGTTTTTTATTTTTAATAAATTTGCAAAAATCTCAAAAAAACTTTTTTCACATTGTCATTATGGGGTGTTGTGTGTAGAATTTTGAGGGAAAAAATGAATTTAATCAATTTTGGAATAAGGCTGTAACAGAACAAAATGTGGAAAAAGTGAAGCGCTGTGAATACTTTCCGGATGCACTGTATATGACGCAAGTCCTTTCATAGGTCATTCTGAACAAATGGATCTGATTGCACCACTACTTGAAAATGTTGTTTTAAACACCTGACTGTACAAAATATGTCAGTTCCTATAGCAATATAACAATTGCAAAGATACATAGCGATCAGGAGAATAAACAACTAGGCTTAATCAGGGAGCTATTGTGGAAAATCAATTATGGCTATACTTCATATTAAAAAAAATCTATTTCTGTTTTAAAATGTTCACTTTTGAAGTATTTTCAACAAGGTAAAGGAATATAAGAATTAAAGGGTAATTTCCCGATAACGACATGATTCTCCCTATTATTAAAGTTTGGAGCAAAAAAAGTTTGGGGTGACCTAAGCTCTGCAAATTAAGATGTGACAAAATTTTTATTAGGCTACGGCTCAGCATAGTGGAAATATAGTTAGTAAAAATAGGTCCAAGGTGGAAAAAAGTGAAGTTATTCTTTACTTCTAAACCAATTTTTGTGGAATTTGGCTTAATTGTTGTAAACAAGGAGGAGGTTCTGCATGGTTACTTGAATTTCACAGAGCAACTATTTGTAAAACACCCTTTTAGGATTACTAAAAGGAAAATAACATATTCAAGACTCAAAATCTGTATTCAAGAGTTTGCCCCATTCAGTTACCAACTCCAATAATTTCACTGATGTTGAACAGTCACGTGATAGATTGGGGAAGGGTATTGGCATGTTCCACCTTTAGTCGGCCTTTAGTCCTCCAAGATTCAGATGAAAATGAGTTTAGGGGCGGACAAAAAAGAGAGCAGGCAGCCATTTTTTTCCAAGCATTCATATGCAAGGTATTGTGGGATAGCTACCTGGCAAGATGTACCTACCTGTTGATGAGGGCTAACACAATTTATGGGCACTCCTGAAGTATTATTGTCATATTTCTATAGGGAGAGCAGTTATCAATGTTTTGAAGTTACATGATAATGGGTGGGTCATGCCAAAATAATTAGGGAAGTGGAAGAATGAAAAGGGATCAGGGTTTAAACCTTATGTGTGTATTTTTCATATTCTTATGAATTTATACTTTAAACACCATCATACTCAAACTTATTTCAAAGAGTTAGGGACTACACAAATTTAACAATTTCCTACAATAGTTGCTGGTTTGTGGGTGTATTTTATGAGGAGAATTCACAGCAAAATCTTTAAAAAATAAATTCAGCAAAAACTAAATATTCAAATGGTCATCTCTCCAGAAATATTTAATAAATCAATCTAGTAATACCTCATTTTATAGCTCAATCTAGTAATACCTCATTTTATAGCTCGAAGTCTGTACGTCTGATGAAAAACTCAAAAAGTCAAATTTTGAAACATGTATCTGAAGCATTGATCCGGTCACATTTTAGATTTTTTCTCTCAAAAAACCCCACTGAAAGTACTTGTTTTCTTTGGTTCTTTATAATACAACTAATTTTAAAAAATGTTTGTGCAGGGTCTTTATATATATACAAAATATGAAATGTAATGCAATTAAATAATTACAAATTTTTTATTTAAAATGTATTAAATGTTAGACAGTAGACAGAATTTCAAACCAGGAGTCAATGTTATGCCCCTTGCCTTTATATTGGATTTCCAGTGTATAGTAACAACGAACGCCATGGGGGACACAAAATGAAATAAAACTGAATCTCAAGTTTTACCACCTTTAGTTCCATGGATATTACATTCCGTTTAATATGTTTTTGATCAATTCTGTGCCGAGGATATGGGTGTCTCTCAAATTTTGAGCCTCGGTTTTGAAGGATGCCTATAGACTGACCCGTAATATTGTAACTGAAATTTTATTTCTGACAGCAACACAAATTACCCGTTCAGTCGAGTCGAGTGGATATTCATCTTCCCCCTTGATATAAAAAAGTACTTCCCTTTCCTCTCAGCCTCTGCTTTTGTCAGCAACATTTGGCAGATTTTCCCAATTAAAATGATTGCTGAGCATTTGGTTACCTCAACCTGAGACTTCTATTTAATATGTGCATTAATATTGCTCTGCCTTCCTTATTTCCTCAGTGTCCAGCCTTGTGAGAATGTTCCCTGGCTAGCACAGATTGTTTTTGACACGCCTGTGAGGGGCACTGGGTAACCAGCCCTGACTGAGGACAAATCACACCCTTGAAGCCTTCCCACGAATGACTACAGCACATAGGCTGGCACCAGGGACCCGCAATAGCAATTAGCATTAGCATTAGTCTCAGACCCATGGGCCAGCACAGGCCAGAGCATGATTACTGTGAGCAGGGATTAGGAGATACACAGGCTGTTATTTAGTCTGGGCTGACACGCTGTCAAAGAGATGTGGTTCCCCTACCCCCCATTTCAGAGTTTCAATAAACTGGCAGGTAAAGTAAATGGCACCCTGAGCATAGCTGACCTCTTACTGAAAACAATGCTATTTAAATAAACCTTTGGGTGAATACTAGGCAGGACTGTTTCTTCCAGCAAGGTTCATCATACATATATCCTAGCATGCAATTCAAACAGTAATGGGGAATCCTGTTGTTTGGTGTAAGGGTTATGGCCTGAGATGGTTATGTTGTGCTCTGGAGTCTGCTCTGTCTGTAAGTACATCCCATCCTTAAAGGCATACTGAACCTTGTTAGAACACAATGTTGTATGGCTACCTGGCCCCGATATGAGTCGTAATAGACAAGCTCACCTTCATGACTTGCTCCAGTGGTCAGCAACTGGCCAACGAAGAATGACGTTTTTTCTCTCTCCATTCACTCCAATTGCATGACGAAACAGGTCTCAAAAGCACACTTTTAGCACATAAACACGGATTATGACATCCGGAACCAAACGTTTGAAAAGATAAAAAGCTCTATTCATGATATTTTAAACTTTTCCCAAACAAAGAAGAAGATCCCTTTGTTAGCTTATGAACTTCCTTGTTTCGTTCTTGCACCCGTAATGGTCCCACTCACTTCCTGAAGCGTGCGTTAGTAAACAAACCAAGCAGCAACATTTGCTAGTTCTCAAAAGTTCTTCAAAATCAAATCAATCAAAAATTTGTTCAAAAGTTTCAAACGTTCGGTTCCGGATGTCGTGATTTTGTATATCGGCATAATCGCGTCGTTTGCATTCGTCACAAACTACATCACTGCTCTTTGCTAACGTGTTGTGGGTATTTCAGATACTAAAACCAGGACGAGAATGCCGATGGGTGTGGGCCATTAAGCTGGGAACACATTACATGATTTTTTAGCGGGATTTGGCAGCGATTTGAGATCTGGCAGTAGTCTGCGGTAGTCCAGGGAAGTCCAGGGTAATCAGGCTTTACAGTTGCAGTTGTAATTGTTATGTGTGGGCGAGTGAAAGACTCAAATCTCTCTCATACGATCCCAGTCGGCAATTTTATCAAACATGTTTGATTTTATCGGGGCTAGTCTTGTGCTTCGTGCTCGTCAAAGACTGAATCACAACAGAATTTTCCATAGCCTATGGAAATTGAGTTCCTTGCGACAGAGGAAGGAAGAGGGGGGAAATGCAGAAGTAAACGCAAGATCCAACTTGCGCGATGGCTGAGCTGAATAAACATGTCTTCTGGAGTGCTCAAAATGAGGAGCGATTTGTGGATTTGACACATGAGCGTCTGTACAATGTGAACTCCGCACGTTACCGCAACAAAATCGACAAAGTTCCATGTTTGTTTTGGTCTCAAAATATCGGGGGGGAAAGAGAGAACTGCGTCCGTCTATTCTCCGTATAGATTTGTGCTCCTCAAAGATGGCCGTCATTATGTGTGTGCGACAGAAGAGACTGGAAGTCTGCATATGACAGTTGCTAAATGTGGGCTGCTCATTCTATTCATTGTCGCTCACGATTGGAAAAATCGTGTAATGTGTCCCCAGCTTTACATTGTGGTGAAATTATCTGCCATTTAACTAGCACAAGTGGATTTGGACATGCCCTAAATGCACTTGCGCCATGCGCTTTACACCATGTGCAAAAACCGTTAAAATATAGCCCTGAAGCTTTACTAGCCCAAGAGGGCATACATAATGTTCATATGGATTTTTTATGATAAGAAAATCCATTTAGTCTACAAATCTATTAGTTTCTTAAGAAACTGATTTTCAGCAAAATTCAGCAAATAAAATCATTTTCAGTAGAATCAATGGATTGACTTTATGAATTTATTAGGTTGACTGGGTTATGTAAAAAAGTAGTACTTGTATTTGTTTATTGGTTTGGCTGCTTATCGATTGGTTTACTTGTAATACATATTTATAATACAAGAACACTTAAATGATTAAAATAGATATAAATTATTAAAATAGATTAAAATTATAAAAATTTCAGTCCATCTGGACTATTTATATCGCCCTCATTTATTTTACATGGGCTTTCTCATACAGTCAATGAAATACCTGAACCAGTAAAACATAATTTTAAATATGTCGTATGCCAGCAGCAAAGTACATATGTTAAGCAAATCAATATATACGGTGTATGCCAAAAAGAATAGAGACACATATATACCCACTGACTCAGTTATGCAATCATCCAGAAAGACAGACCTCCTTTTAAATTAGTGTACAGTAATGCATTTACATGAAAAAACAAATATATACTGTATGTACTGTATGCCAAATTGATTATTTTTGTCCCAAAATGTCACCCCGTAATGGTTGACGTCGCCGTTCTAACACTGCACACTCCTACCTCCGCGTTTGCCGTCAATTTCCTCATTTATTTATAAGCTCCATAGGAGGACGTCCTTTGAAATGCATGACTGACCTTTAAATCGCATTAATGACTTTCATGTTGATCTTAATCAGCGCCGCTCTGCTTCTGGGTAATATTTTGAAAACATTTTTAAAACCATTCAGATTGTAGCACAGACTGAAAGCAAAAGGCCTAGTTTTAATGTTTTAAAAGGCCTGTTTTGTTTTGTTTTGTTTTGTTTTGTTGTGTTTTTTTGCCCATTGTTTTGGTCTGGTGCATTTGAACTCAGACAGTGAGCCATATCTCATTTTGATGACGCAAAGAATATGCAAGCAATGTAAATAACGAATCACGTAGAACAGTGCAAATGTACAGGCCGAAGATGCAGTTTCGTCCATTAATAAATTATGCAAGACTTTTCAAGCATTTTAGTATTCCGGTAAAGTAAGCTGTTTTAAATCATTCTCACAGTTTGTCCTATTGCCTGTTTACCCGAAACAATGTGTTTGTGATAGCAGTGGAGCATATGCAAGGGAAAGAGAAAGTGCATTGTTTGTTGCCTCCATAAAGCACTGTCTGGCTACATTTCATATACAGGTTGGTGATAACAGAGAGAAATCCTCAAAGGGAATTTTAAGTATCCGTATTCTCATCATCTGGACACGGTGTTTGCTCACTTGGTGCAAAAAGAATAATAATAGTGGGGAATTTATCTAGTGATCGATAATTGTTGTGATTTTAATAATGTCCGGTCCTTTTAACATTCGGTATTAACTAAATCCTGTGAAAAGTATCTCAGACCCAAACATCTCACTGCATGACAACCTCAATGGGCCACTGAACAACAGCTTGCAAACTGAACTGACTCTTGTCTTGATAATAACTCGATAATAACATTGGAGCAACTTCCGGTGTTTTAACATTATTATTAATGCAGCCAAATTTGGGACGACACAAGAGAGCAAGGTTTTTATTAGGTGCAGTAACATAGGCAGCCTTGCTAATGTGGGTTTCCATTTTGAATAAAATACATCATAGTCGTGAACTTTTCTTGAACGAGACAGCCAACGGCAACGTTCACCAGTCAGCACTTTGGTTTGTAAAAATGAGTTTCATATTTTGCAACAATAATTAAAGCGATAACAAAACCGAGATGCAGTATATGAGAACAAAGTGCTTTTACAGAATCATGGTAATTCATATTCATTTACCGGTTGAATCTCCAAATGAATACACAAAATGAAACCCTACTTATGCAACACATACATCGATGTGCTTCGCATTTACATATGGCTGGTGGCTTCATAACTGTACATTTAGCAAGTAATCTGGACCACAAATAGCAGAGATTAGGGTGAGAATTGTACCGCAGCAGCGCCATGCATTTTCCCCCCTCCGGTTTCCATCTACTGCATTTACATGCAGAGCCAGCTGTCTCCGGCACGCAAAAGAATGATTGCGTTCTATCTGCCAAGGCAAATTGACAGCTTCTCACCCACAATCTTGTCCTCCTCATCCCGACTGCCGGCTTCCTTTGTATTTCATCATTAAGGGACAGTGCTCTTGATTAGCTCATTGTGTGGAGGGTGGTCTTTCATACATCTGAAAAGGGCCGCTGAAAGAGCCACCATTCTCCTGGGCCCTTCTTTCATCCAGGAGCAGAGATGGCCGCTGCGATAAAGTTTAAGGTCCATTTTTTTTTTTTTTACACGTATGCAACATTTCGGCTCCGCAATTTAAGAGCAGGCCTCCGAGTCGTAGGCCTCCGAGACATTCCGCATTCGTCAGTTCATTTCTGTTCAGTTTGTGCATGCTGTGCCTTTTTTATTTGAGATCAAGTCGGTCGTTGTATTGCCTGCGGTGGCATTGTGGTTGTTTTTGTCATTTTGATTGCCGAGAGAATTTTATGAATATGAAAATGGACGAGTGAAAAGGAAATAGGACAGACATTGCCATTGTGTCTCTATAAAATGTGGAAATGTGCCGTGGAAAGAACAGAAACGTGGACGGAAACAGCGTCTAAGTGTGCGCAAATAAAAATAATAATAACAAAAAACGCTAAGTTTTATTTGTATGTGACTATTTCCATTCACTGCGCTGTATCTATATTTATAACATATACTGACAAAAATAAAAACTGATAAATCCATTGTGCTAGATAAAAATCTATTTAGATAAATTGGATAAATTCTGATAAATCTAATTATACATTTTTACTGTAACCTTTTGTGACCAGAGAAAGATAAATATTCTAACCAAGCAAAATTAAGTGATTTCACAGTTATGGTTTTTATTTATGGTATACATTTTAGGTTTATTTCTGCTGATAAACTGCTGTTGCTATAAGCTGACCTACTTAGATATATCTTTATTTCAGAATAAAAAGCAGTACAATAACTGTTTGAAATCCAGCAAGAGACTAGCCATTGTTCATTGGTGCGACATTCTGTTATTATACAGTACCTTTTGTCGACTGCATGTGAACACGCTTGCTATTGTCACTAACCTGTTGCCACTGTTCTTACCAGAAAAAGGCATGCCTTCAAATGATAAGAAGGGAAGCTAACAATAGCAGCAATCATTTCACACATCCCAGTTCCTTTATTCAATTCTGTCACTCACAAATCAAATTAATCTGTGACTTCCTGAAATATGGCCTTTTGAAATATGACAGATAATATATTAACTTTGAGAAGAGAAGCGAGGCACATTTCCGCATGGCTCCTGCACGCGTAAACCCAGGACTCCCTAATGCATCGGACGCAGAGGTGCATTAATGTTTATGAATATAGAACACATATTGTAGCATGCAGACATTTGCAGGTTGCAGGTCTATTTGATTTGTGCCCGCAAGGGTCTAAACATGGGCAGTGAAAGAATAGGGCAATTTTGGGGTATTGCAGGCTGGAAGGATGCTAGCAGTGGGGTTGGATGGAAAATAGCAGGATGCATGTTCAGGGACTGACTAAATAGCACCTAATTCAATGCCCCAGTTCGAGTGAAAAGATGTGTGCTTTGGTATGGAGGAAATTGGTCTAGTTTGATTGTCAGGAGAGCTAGGCTTTAGTCCATCCTATTTTTCATTTCACTAAAAGTAAATAATCGAAACGGAATGAAATGGAACAGACCTTGTTGTGATTCAGTGTTCACCTTTGGCATACCAACGTCAGGACCACGGAGGCAGGACTGGTGCTAATACATTGTTGGGCGTGAAGGAGATGAGGTCATTGCAGTTGTGTGCATGTATATAACCTGTGTATTGCTAAGCGACAAAAATGGCAATTTGGTTGGAGAATTAGGTCTGTTTTAGTGTAATTCCTTAGTGATGCTGTATTGGGGGGAAGAAATGATGCTTCATTACATCGAAAGCAATGGCTTTGACACACTACAGCTTACACGAAGCATGCAATTTACACATACTGTAGCTGTCATACTTCAAATAAAATAGTAGGCCCTGGTGTATCTATTATATTTTGCATAGTCTGTAATCGTCGCACTGTACAATTCCTGTGGGAGGACGCGCTCACGTTTTTTATCAAAATGTGTTTCTTTCGATCTGATTTGATTGATGGATGATATCACTATGGACGAGGAGAATACGGTAAGCAACGCATCTTATATCCCAGAGGCCTCATCAGTCAATCTGAGCACCTATTCCGAGCCGCAGCAACAAAGGAGGGTCTCCATTCACTCAAAGGTGCTCCCAGCCTAGCTGCGCAGATAGCATTTTGTGTTGCGCTGCCGAATATGATAATCTAATTACTATGTTTTATCAATCCTGACACCCCGATTATCTTTTTTAGCGTGGCTGTGTGGGAGGAGAGAGAGTGCATGTCATCATTTTCACGGTGCAATTTTCCCTGTAACGAGAACAATTAATAAACGTGCCATTCTTATCACAGTCTGAGTTTTGTGGACAGGTCCATTTAACTTGGCGCGTGATTCTAGGCTGTGGAGCCAGCCTTTTCTAAAATGGGCAGCCGGGGGTCAGACGCGCTTTTTCCCTCTCTTTCACAATCACTCTTTCATCAAAAATGAAGTACGGTATATTAATTATTTACGCTGTGGACTTAATGAGCGTTTGTACTTTTGCACAGTCAGGTTTATTTACTTATGAGTACTATCCACCTTGAGTAATAAGAAAAAAACTGCATGGAAAAATAAATAAATTCATAACACTTCTAACTAAATGGATAGAAAGTGTTAAAAATGTCGTCGTTGACCACGAATACATTGAACAAACACGTTCTCACTCCCAACTCGTCAACATATGGACCCTTGGTCAGGACCCCTTGTCGTCACTTTTCAACGCACTGCGTACCCTGGGTATAGCGTCATTTTCTACATGCAGGGTAGTCCGATAGACTTTCATGGAAGGTTGATGCTAGATTGGATAGCCCGGAGGGACCTGGCATCTACCTTTTCGCAACCCCTAAACATAACCTCACAGGAGTTCACGTAACTCAGGATCATGCCCGAACTGTTAAGATAGTGTCCCAGGATCCCGCCCAGGTCCCTCCGGGCTATCCGATCTAGCATCAACCTTTTCCCAACCCCTACACATAACCTCACAGGAGTTCACGTAACTCGGGCTCATGCCCAAACTGTTAAGATAGTGTCCCAGGGTCCCGCCCAGGTCCCTCCGGGCTATCCAATCTAGCATCAGCTATAGGGGTACGCAGTGCGTTGAAAAGTGACGACAAGGGGCCCTGACCAAGCGTCCATATGTTGACGAGTTGGGAGTGAGAATGTGTAGAATGAACACACACACTGAATTATGAAAAATTAACATTTGATGATGGAACACACAATCTTCACCAAAGCCCTATGATAAATGTTTACAAAACAGTCACCTTTACAGGACGTCTCTATAAATAATTGCAGGAGTAACATCATGGCTGAGTGGTGTGGGTGTACAGTGTTAATATAGAAACATGAAGAGAGCCAGACCCAAATGTTCCAGAAAGGCAGCGGGAAGCTTTCAGCCCTGACAATTTCAGACCAGGAGAGATAAACTATAAAGATAACCATAAAGACATAAAACCATGCATAATTAAAACAAAAAAAAAAGGAATAATACATTTTTTATAAAACGTGCAGTCAGATTCGATCGTATATTCTATTATATACATCATCATAAAAGGTTTTGAATTTACTGATATTGATTTGAAGAAGGTAAACAAAATCTTTGATTATTCTTCGGCACACACGGTAACTGGTGGTCGGCAGGTGTTTTGGTTTTATTAATTTTGCTTATTAATCTTGCTTATTCTGAGCTGACACACAGAAGTGGCATCATAAAATTTCCTAAAATCTCTGGTATAAGTAAATTGCAAAGGCATGTTTGACTGATGGAACGTGTCATACTTATATGAGATAAACAAACGAGTTTCCTTTAACAAGCCAGCTTCTGTTGTTAAAGCTTGCATGTTAAAGGAAATGTAAGCTATACCACAAATAAGACAATCAATCAATCAATCAATAGCAACTGGTGTTACCCTGCCACCCACCCTAGATTTTGATTAATTCAGGTCTCTCAACAGTGTTTTTTATTTTTTTATTCTTAAATATATTGGCATCCAACATGAGGCTGTACATGTCCAATTCCCACCCTAATTTGGACGAACCAACTACACTGCCTGGCCAAAAAAAAAGTCGCCGTTGCACCCGTTATGCATAATGCCCACTGTACAAGCCTCTGGAGGCAGTGTTATGATCTGGGGTTGCTTCAATTGGTCAGGTCTAGGCTCAGCAACATTATGCAGCAATAAAATGAAGTCAGCTGAGTACCTGAATGTACTGAATGACCAGGTTATCCCATAAATGGGCATATTCCAGGACGACAATGGCAATATTCATCAGGCTCAAATTGTGAAAGAGTGGTTCAGGGAGCATGAGGAATCATTTTCACACATGAGTCCTGACCTTAACCCCATTGAAAGTCTTGGGATGTGCTGGAGAAGACTTTATGGAGTGATTCGACTCTCCCGTCGTCAAGACAAGATTTCGGCCAAAAATGTATGCAACTTAGGATGGAAATAAATGTTGTGACATTGCATAAGGTTGTCAAAACAATGCCACGACGAATGCGCGCCGTAATCAAAGCTAAAGGCGGTCCAACAAAATATTTATTTTGGCCAGGCAGTGTATTTGCAACTGCAACCATTCGTGCGCGATCCACACTGCCGATCCGCAGTTCTCCTCCGAAACATGTGGCGCCGCCAGCTGCTTCGCGTCACTCCTCAGCGCACAGCCAAGCTCGCGGAGAATTGCGTCGGAGGAAGACCTTTAATATGCTCCTTCAGCATGCGGTCCATGGGTGCCTGATCGACCAGCAGGAGTCGCTAGAGAGCGATAAAATGTGGACTGAGCCCTCCCGCACCCTTTGCGACGCAATCACCAATTGCGTGTCACCCTATGGAGCTACCGGCCACAGTCTGCACTGGCACGGTCCGGATTCGATCTGAGACCATGGGCATCATCCATGCACTTCCGCGAACAGTGTTCTTTCATGGTTGTGACCAATGCATCTACCAGATGGTCAGGTGTGGTGTGGGGCACGTCCAATCACATCCGGGCTGGCACGTCCAGGCACACACACCATTGTGGTGTCCTGCTTGCTGGCCCCCATCGAAAACATCTTTTTTGGGATATTGCATTCTGTCATCTTTAATTACCAAGCTGGCAAGTGGCACCCTCTTTGTGCTGTGACTGCATTTATAATTCAGTTGTTAAAAATCTCTTTCTGGCGTATGCATATCAAATATCCAACAGGGAAAATTGTCTTTCCCTCTCCCTTTCTCTTTCTCCCTTGATTCACTCCCCTCTGCTTCCAGTATCATCCAGTACCATCCCCTCTCTCTCTCTCTCTCTCTCTCTCTCTCCATCTTCATCTCTCTATAACTCTCTCCCTCTATGACTGGCATAATATAATTCACTTCCTCTTCTCAGAGGGCCATCTGGTAGATCACTGAGTCATGCATCCCCCCCCACCTCCCAAAAAAGGAAATAAGCTGCAAGTCTGGAGAGTAAGTGACGCGGGTTCTGTCCTCGTCAAACTCTTATATTTCTATTGCTTCCAGTTTACCCTTCGTTATATCAGGCCTTTATGCAAACAACAAAAGAAACAAAGATTGAGCTCCTGTTTTTGAGATTCAAAGAGCGATGGCACAGATGCAAAGAGACATTGGGCCAAATTTATGAACAGTGCGTATGTACAAAAAAGATGCGTACATACACCACTTTCCCCACGGATTTGGGATTTATAAAAAGAAATTTGACGTCAAAACGTGCGCATATTTACACAGAGCATGACTCATGCGTACAGACATTTTTGAGACTCTGGGAATTGCCGACTCCGATGGTGGAAAAACAGGCATACACATCTTTTTTGCAACGTGGTCTCACGCGGACTCGTCACATAGCGACGCTTCTGCCCAAGCGTCGCTATGTGACGCCAAAGGTAGCCTTTTGCGTCGTATATTGACGGTTGTGGCCACATAATTTGTCTTTGGTTGTGGCACTTCAATATTATGCTTTTTTATTTTTATTTTTTCTTCATCTGGTAGAGAGTTACGTGAACTCTTGTGGTCGGGCTCGCCCACTATCTTAACAGTTCGGGCATGAGCCCGAGTTACATGAACTCCTGTGAGGTTATGTTTAGGGGTTGGGGGTGGGGTACGGGAATCACAAACTCAGAAAGATCTCCGCGCACACGGCGAAGACTGAGCGGGCATGCTTGCAGTCGGTTATCATGTGCAAAGCCTTCGCCATAGTAGGATTCGTAAATTCGAGACGAGTGCGTCAAATAATGACGCAAAAGGCCTCCTTCTGCGTCTAAAGGATGACGCCGTAGGAGCTGCCCAAGCGTCGCTATGTGACGACTTGGGAGTGAGACCAGGCTGCTTTTTTGTATGTATGCACCGTTTATACATGAAGCCCATTGAGTGTATAATAAACAGAATCAGTTTTGGATCAGAGCAGTTCTAATAGATGGTGTTGAAGGATCTGGAATAGCTTTGGGAATTATTTAAGGAACAAGCAAAACATACTGTCATTGGTGTCAGTACTCTCTCTGGTTTCCTACGTGTTGAGAAAGTAGACCTTTGTTCATGGTGAACCATCATCACAAGCACTGTTCAGGTGGAGTACGTATGTTAATACACCTAGGACTTTCATTATTACATTTTTCATTTTTCCCAGCATGTGTTGTTTACTAGTGTGCTACAAAAATGCAATACATTTAATTTGCTTTGTATATGCAGGACCACTGTATCTGTTTCTGTTTTCCAAATACAAAAAGACAGCAAGATACCTCTCTGTGATTGCGTTTTAAATTACACCGTGTAACTGCAAGCACAAACACTCACACACACGCACACACACGCACACACACGCGCACGCACACACACGCGCACACACACGCACACACACACACACACACACACACACACACATATATACGGCACATTAACTGAGCTTGTGTTTAGAGGGGCACAATGCTTCTTACTTCTGTTAAGTAAAAGAGCAGACCGATACTTCTCCACCTCAGAGCGGGATCTCTGCCGACTCAGAGTTCAGTGTGTGCCGCTCTGACTGTTTTCCCTTACCTGTTTTGTCCTCTTGACCTGCGTCACCTCCAGCATTGCAGATGCTGGGCTGTTTGTAAATCAGCTCAGGGCAGAGCTTGCTGCAATGAATCCATAAGCATCTGACGTAAAGCAGTGAGGGGGAGAAATACAGTAGGGAAACAGGAAAACAGTGTCAACGCCAATCAGAGGAAACAGGAAGAGGTAGGTCGGAATAATATATATTTTTTCTGGTAAAATCCAGTCAGCAACAACATCCATCCCATCAATATTCTGGACATTACCCAAAAAAACTGTGCTGCGACAGTACTCCAGTTTGTATGGGATCAACAAGCTTCATCTCCACTTGTTCAGCTCTAAACAATGGCTATAGCTCTTGTCATAAGCATACACACATTCCGGGGCAAGTTTACTGCAAAAACAAAGAATTAAATGTAATTAAGCAATGTGATCAAGCAAATAAGCAATGTTTCACCAGTGCACAATATCTCGTTTTCTGTGAAAACCAGGTTATCTATCCTCCCTGAAATTGTAATGATTAGCGATTAGCTTCTTACCGAGAAGGGCCCTTTCCATTTACTGGATAGTCTGCCTGTCCATCTTTGAAGCTCGGTCTCAGGGGTGCGGAGTTTCTTTAATTCAGACTCTGGCTTTGCTTTCCGCACATCCATTCCTTAAGCCTGTCAGGGAAGGTGAAACCCTTATTACAACACGAGGGTAATCTATCAAGAGCTTAGATTGGGGCTTTAAACTGGCCCAAAGGAGCGCCTATTGAATTGGCTCCATGATGAAGTTATAAACATGCCATTCACAATCCACAGTCCAGTCTGCTGGGGACTTGGGAGGCAAGAAATTTAAAGTTAAACACAGAAAGGAGCGATGAATCAGTGGAATCCAGTCAGCTTATTGACGTCAGCCCGGACAACGCTTTTCAGTGGCCACAGCACAGGTAGAAACTTTAATTAACCCTTAACGATCTTGTTATAATGAACGCACTTAAAGTTTATTACCCGTGCACACCGTATTAGAAGGTGTTTGCAGTGGATTCTGTTAATTTATTAGCGGCTGAAACAGGATGATGGACCGAACAGTTCATATTTTAAACTGCATATGTTCTGTGATATTTTATTGAAGTTAATTCATGACTCAGCATTCAAAACTGTTATTGTCCTTGCACAAGTCCTGGCACAAGTCAGCCCTGTGATCAACCGCAAACCCTGCTGAGAAAACCTTGTATTTTTCTGAGAATAGCTCTCAGATCGCTTAAATACACCAATGATTACAGAGAAACCTTTTCCCTTCGTTATACCGTTTGGTTTTGTGCACGCCGATGGTTTCCCTATTTAAAATCAATACTGAAACGTAATAAAAAGAGCAATATGCCATTGGATTTGACACGCAAAAACAGAGGCATGCAGAAAGCATTTCCACAATGACTGCATCTAGAATTTTCCGCTTCTAATATTCTCCGTCTTGGTTGTTTGACACTAAAGGTTACGTTTTTTGGATGCTTTGCGGTGCATAGATGAGTTCTCTTTTTTTTATAATATGCTATTAAATTCTGGGCCTGGAAATCTCCTCTTCTTTTGTAATGTGTTAAATTTAAGGTTTTCTGCAACCTTTTCTGAGAGGCTTTGCGGTACTAAGACTTGGACGTAGAAAATGAAACCCTCTACCTGCCTGTTTGAAGGCAGACCCCTTCTATCGCCAAGCTGCCTCAGGGCATAACCATGGAAACGTAGAAAATTACAGTCAACCCAATTATGACATGACAGCAGCTAAACACCATAGAAATGTTTTTTTTTTGCAGGCACAAAAAGGCATAAAGCGAACTTGAGAGCAGCCTGGGTGTATAAATGCTCAACCTATAATGTCATCGATGAGATATTACACATAATAATAAAAGACTATTATATATAAAAAAAACTTAAACACATTTGTCCACGTAATTTTTGCTATGCTAAAAATATAACCGACTGGCACAGGGGAGGGATAGAATTGTGCAAAATTGCCTGATACAACACTAAGGGATATGCCCCCCAACCACGATTAAATGTTTGTGTGTTACTATAAAGCTAATGTAATGGTTCACATATTTTGTTGAGTTTCAACAAGTCCCTATTTTATCCGTTCGTCCTTTTTTAGTCCTTCGGAAGTATCATTTTTGTTTGGGAATTGTTACTTTTACACTAATATACAACTGTTAAAACAGCCAAAACGAATACCTTTTACTTCATGCATGTATAATTAAATTTGTTTTCCTATGGATGGTGTTTGCGGCTTCAGAGGCTGGGCCTGCACCAGTCACTGTCTGTACATCTCCTGCAGCACTTTTCCCCCAGAATACTGTAGGATGGTTCAGAGGAAAGATTGCTTCTCCACTGGCCCATAAACAACACTGCTAATAGTAACACATTTGCCGTCGGACGTGTTGATGGTGGGCCTTAATGTTTCCTCTGAACCAAGTAAACGTACGTCCTTCCCTATGAACCAAACAAATTCTACTTTCCGTCCGCGAATACACCAAATCAAATCAAGTAATTGAGAAATTATCAGCATAGATTAGGACACTCACTGATGCAATTCAAAAGAAAGAACAAGTAGAAACGCAGTGCCCCACCTGGCACACGGGCGGGGCCTTTGTCCTTCCTGTCTGCAAAGTCCCTTCCCAGTCTCCTGCAGCACACTCTGTCAAGGCAGAGGAAAGATCAGAAAATGGAAAGCAAGGA
This sequence comes from Synaphobranchus kaupii, assembly GCA_029718625.1. Classification (NCBI taxonomy): domain Eukaryota; kingdom Metazoa; phylum Chordata; class Actinopteri; order Anguilliformes; family Synaphobranchidae; genus Synaphobranchus; species Synaphobranchus kaupii. The sequence goes on from CM056395.1 coordinate 11,340,720, forward strand.
AAAGTGCTTAAACTGTTTCAATTGAAGAAAAAACAGGGGCCGTTCCGTCAAACTTTAAATAATGAAGATTTGTCGAAGATCTCCTTGTTGAAAAATCCAATTACAGGGATTATAGATTGTCAAAGAAAAGGCAAATTGTTCGAGTCAAATTATCATTTCAGATCAATGTTTTTACCTCATCTGTCTTTTTCTTTGCACAGGGGTTGTATGTAATTTAAAAGAGTGAGTCTACAGGTCTTTACTGAATAGTTTTTTCAATGCCTTATTTTATAGACTTCAGTGTGTGCAACAATGGATCCCCTATTAAAATTCTGCCACAAACTCACTTTTACATTCATGTTGTAAATCAGTAGCAGCTAGTTGAAGTACATTTCAGAAACAGACCCTCTTAAAAGATCTGTTGTTTTGCTTTCCTCTTCTTTGTCCTCTTTGTAAAATCAGACAATTACTGTGTTACATTTACCAGAGGTAAGAATAAGAATAATTTTAAACTGGGACATCTCTACAGTTTGTCGGTTAGGATTTGAAACCCAGTGCCCACCGATCCTACAATAGGCCCTCAGTCTTCTCTGTGTGGCAGCTCATTCGGCTATGCAAGTGCTGTGTGAAGAGCAGGACTTAGAAATTCACCGTTCTAATATTCTCCTATATAGTACTGAATTGGTCTGATTTCTAATATTTCTCCATTGCTGTACATGAAGTGTTCCATTATCAGTCTATAATAAGACTTTTCACCCCCTAGTCCACAAGTAATAATTACAATAATTACTAGTGGATACGCTTCCACGAATAACTCCATATTGTCCTATATGCAATATTGAAAATTGCAGAAAATTGTAGAAATTTCTCGTATACAGACTTTCTATATAAAGCCAATTGTACCATAGTGGAGAGGAAGAAACACACTGGCAAATTCAAACAGATTTTTATCAGCAATTTTATGAGACTGCTTTTCCAGGGCAGCAAAGCCTTTTGATCATAAAAATAAAAAAAACAACAAACCTCTCTAATCCAATTCTAGTTTGTTACGTCCCCTAAATCCACCTGTGTTGCAATGCCCAGGTGTACAGTAACGGACGTAACACTAAGCCTCTTCAACAATAACCACAACCTCAAAGAAAAACCAAGTCAAGCAGAAAGTGATATAAAAAGACAAGCAGGAATTTATTATCCCAGACAAAAGGAGTTTTCTATTCTAAAGCTGTAAAGCAGTCTAGCATTATGTACAAGCACAACACAGGTTGTAAGGTCTTACTGGGCAGTGAATGTACAGGGCCAGAACCCACGCCGGAGTGGAAACGGTCCTCTCTTTCAAAGTCCGGCCACCAATCCCTCGCAGATTTTTCACAAAATATTGATTCGGGCAATCCCTGACTAGGCTACCCATTACAACCTGTGCTGTATCTCCAAAATGAATTATCTATAGCTAGCTCAGCAAAAGTAACATGTAATAGCAGGTGACTAATCAAGTTCAAGAAAATGTGTAAACACATTATCGTAAAAATAGCGGACTGACAGACGCCAACGCACACTATCTATTTATAGCCCTGCATGTTTTAAATTCGCTTCTCCGCGATGGTCCTCGGCGTCCTCTATAGCAGGCGACTTTACGTGGGGTTGCCAAGCGATGGTCAACTGCGTCCTCTGAAAGTTGCCAGGCGACGGCGTGCATCTCCTCTCTGGTGCATCATCCAAGCAAGATCTCCACAACGGGACCGTGCCGTCAGCAACACGCAAAGCAAAACGAAACACAAAGCAGGGGAGAAAGAAAACAGAGGAACACAACATAGGTTCTGACATTTGTCATCTATGACCAGGAATTGTGGGAGACAGTTGGCTTTGTCTGAGCTTTGTGTCAGCCAGGATTCCTGGGGTTATCGCCATTATCCTGTATGGTAGCTGCTCTTGAGGCTACCAGTTATCAGTGAGAGATGTACCTCTTTGAGTTCTCCTGTAGTACCCTGTATAGCTTGCATTGTGATAAATGTCCACTGGTTCAATTCATTGGCTGGTGAGCGCATGACCTACAGTTCAGTGAGGGCATGCCCTACAGCCAAAGGGTGGGATCATGGTGATGTGAGAGAATAGTAGTGAAATAGCCCATTCTCTCTTCCTACTTCAGAGGATATCACCATCGCAAGATGAATTTGGCAATATGAACTCCTCTGCATTCACTCTGACCCAGTGTCAAATGTAGACATTTCAAATTAAAATTTTCTGCACTGTCTCATAGGCAACAAGCACCTTTATTCTGGGTTAAGGCATTAGCATTTATTCAATTTAAGTAACTCAGTGGATTATTCGGTATGTGTAATGTTTTGTATTAAACCACTAGGTTCGTCGATGGAAACAATGGAATTGTTTTGTGGCCACTGGAAAATTCAAGGACTGCCAAGTATAAAATGAGTGCGCTATTTCCATGGGAATTTAATTTAGTTTCTTGTGGTGAACCTTCTCAGGTGACACTGATACGATCTAAGTTCTCACTGGCCTGGTCTGCTCATTTTTGGTGTGTTTCCGCAGTTAAGAGTCAACTTCTTTTCAAGAACTTAATTGACTGCTGAACAGTTGGCATGCACCAGCTACTTAGAAAACAAATAAGCTTATTGCTTTTAGCTAGATGTCTGGGTAGCTACCTATCAACATGCTTAACAAATCATTAACATTACCTAAGCAGATGACAAGATTGTGTTGAGCTAACTGCCTGTATAATGAGTATTTTAACATTGTTGCAAATGGGGAAGATATCACCACCCATGTATTTGAAGTAAAATTCACATTACAGAGACAGCTTTTCCATAATCTCTCTTTCAAAGCTTATATGTGTGTGTGCGCACGTGCCTGTGTGTTTGTGTGTGTGTGTGTGTGTGCGTGTATGCATTTATGGCATGTTTCATGTACACAATTGGACACAAAAAAAGTTATGTTTACATTAGAAACACTATTAATTTTGATGTTTTAAAACAGCTTTTACTCATATAAACCCCACAGTTTGACAAAACAGGCACTGCCATTACCATTCAGACCAAGAGTATTCTTTAATTGGTTTCTTCACTTCAAACAGAAATTGATGTTTGACATGAATAATGGATCAGATCGAAAAATGCTGTTTGCAGAATCTCTCGGAAAGAAATTTTGGAAGTAACTGACTTTCCTCTGGTAACAAGAGAATTAATGAATGCCAAGTTTTTGTTTGCCTTCAAGCTTATTAGCGCAGTGAATGCTTCAAGCAGGGTTGCTGTGTCACACTTTGTATGGTTTGGTTATGCTAACCTACCCTGAAACTCTGAAGGAAAAAAACACTTGCTGTTTTGTGTCAGCTTCTCCGTGGCACCATACAAGCAGGAACTCTTATCAAGTGACAGTTATAAGCTGACATTTTACACTGTTGTCACCCAGCCATATCACGGAATATCACCCTGCATTATGGCTGAAGTGAGGTGGGGCTGTTGTCTGCAACCTGGGAAAACCTGGTTGCTACTGGATGCGGCACTTATGAGCCACTAGGGTCAGTCTCTTCAAAGTGAAGAGCCTACAGGGACCCTAGGATAGAGATACCATTGTTCAGACTGTGCTAATTGAAGATCCCACCACAAAAGAGTAAGCCCGATGTTCTGGCCAAATTCCCAAAATGGCCGTCTCAGACTGGTCAGCTGATCATCCACTAAAAGTAAATTGACTACACAATCCCAGGTAATCACTCAAATCATTGTAGGTCTCAGTTGACCTTCCTAGTTAAATAGACATGAAATTAAATGCATGTTTCATCCTGTGCGGTTTGAGGTAGTTCATAATTTGTATGTGTATGCCGCATGCCTTCTTTGCAAAGATTTATTCATTTTGAACTGCCCAACACTTTTAGCTAATGTTAGGACCTCTGAGTAAGAGAGTCCTCTTAGCAAATCAGTGATAAACTCCTTATATTAACAGTGATGTAACGCTTATGTTGTAAAGCTTATGTTGTAAAGGGTGGAATTATAGTCTGCTTGGCTCAGATCACTAGCTAGCTAAGGAGGGGGAATGACTTAGCTCTGCCATTTGACTAGCTAACTAGCTTGCCCAGAATGGGACGAAAGCTAGCGTGCCTGTGTAAAGGCGTGAGCTGTGAGTTACTCATAGTTTTATATCAATGGTACAGTTATAGTGCTTGACAGAGTGCATGCATGTGTTCTCAAAAACAGTCAAATTCATAGGCTAGGCATCCACTCACTTGAACTCTGCAGAGGGGCACACTCTGCTTGTGCTATTTTTGTATTTTTTTGCTATTTTTTTATACTATTAGCTAGCCCCAGTCTATGTACATTTCTCCAAAACATTACCAAGCTGTATGAATGATGTCACTGAAATTAATTTAACTTTTATGACATTTTGGATAATTGGAGTTCATGTAACCAAGGGAATTCACTGTGAGTCTCACAATATATGCTCTGTTTACAGACCAGGGGCCTTATTTATACAACTTTGCGCAGGTTCTACACCAAAAGGTTACATACGCACAAAAGGAGAAAACTGCGTACGCTCAAAAATATCCTTTAACTTTTATGACATTTTGGATAATTGGAGTTCATGTAACCAAGGCAATTCACTTTGAGTCTCACAATATATGCTCTGTTTACAGACCAGGGGCCTTATTTATACAACTTTGCGCAGGTTCTACACCAAAAGGTTACATACGCACAAAAGGAGAAAACTGCGTACGCTCAAAAATCTTCAAAATGTGCGAACGCATGGGTCATAGTTTGCGCAAATGTGTGCACGTTTTGATGTCAAGTTTGATTTTATAAATCCCAAATCCACAGAGAAAGTGGCGTACGCATCTTTTTTTGCGTGTGCGCACGGTTTATAAATGAGGCCACAGTCACAGACCTTAATTTGCCCTGTTTGATTTGTTGAGTGGCACTCTCCGAGGTGCTATAGTGGTGGTGATGAGGGCCTAGAAAATCTTGTGAGGGAGTGTGTGGTAAGTGCACTATGCATAATGCTAAGGGCAGACAATTAAGTTTTGATGTCCTTCCCTGTGAAAACGTAAAATTTGTAAGATTTATTCGTTTTGATCTGAAGGTGTCTTCTACAGGCCACGGACGAAGCCCTCATCCAGGCAGCCACCGAGGCGACCACAGTGTTGATCTTTGTCATCAAAGAAGACGATGCCATTAACGACCTGAAAGATGGCAGGATTGTCCTTGAGGGCCTGACAGTGCGGCAAGACCTGGACAGTGTGGCTTCTGCGTCTGCCATGTGTGATTGGATTAACCTGAGCTACCCTCCCCGACTCAACTCATCTTTGAAGTACTCCAGAAGGTTTTCATAGAGCTGGGGGGCAAGACATTCTCTCAAAAACAGACAATGCTGTCCTCGGTGTTAGCCATGTTGGTATAGGGCCATTATTATTGCTCCCATTATGTTAGTCAGGTACTCCCGTGATGTTGCTCCTCCCGATTCCTTCGGGCACACACTTGGATTCATTTCACATGGGCTCCCTTTTGTACATTACCTCCTTCTTACATTCAAGGTCATTTTTAGGGTTTTTGTTTTTACCAAATACTAGGGGAGAAATATTTGTTATTCACAAGGAGAGATGACTTGAACAAAGGGTAGCTTTCTTTTAGGACTACACCCGCAACACCACCACCTCTTAACTCCAAAAAGTTCACTTGGATTTAGAAATCTTTCTGTGATTTTCTTAATTTTTCAATATGGGATGTACATGCACTGAAACAGAAAATGAAAGTGTCAGTGTGGACACTTGCTCGTGTAGCATTTTTACTATGTTCTCTCTTGATAGCAATGTGGGTTTTGTCCCCTTTCACAATCAAGGCAGTGAAATGGTGAAATTATGGGAAACAAGCCAAAGCTTGTATTTGAACTTCACTACTTTGACATTCACCATTATTGTTGATTTTCAAATATTACATTTCTTTATACAAAATCAGATGTGTCCCTGTGATGGATTTCTTAAGTAGAGCAGTCTCCTGTTTGTCAGAAAGTCTTAACTTGTTATTTTTATGAGCAAAAATAATTCATAATTTGCTAACAGAAACATCTTCTGTTTTTTTGTTTATGGATTATTTGCCATCTACGCATTTGCATTCAAGCACTTGGGGGAAGCAGTTCATGTTGTATTTACAATATTAGATCATGTGGAAACGATGTACAAAATGTATTCATGTAACACCAACTATAAACATCATGTTGGAGACATGGTAATGAATCAAATAGAGTGGACATAACAAAATTATGCTGAAGCTATATAACTCAATGGTGTGAGATTTACTTGAACAGATTAGGTTGACTGAACATGAACCAGGATGCTTTAACAAATATGAATTCAGTAGATTGAAATGGATCATTCATGTTGAGAAAACATAATTTAATTAGGGAACCGATGAGAATTATTTTTTCATTTTCATCCAACTGTGTGGTAGCCTCAGCAAGAGTAGAATTGCATTGTATCTTAACAGATTCCTCATCTTAATAACTAATCAACTGACCTAATTGCTGTTCATACATGTAAGACAAATATTATTTCTGAAGTTTTGATTTAAATTCATGGGAGGTTACATTATAGAACGAACATGGACTGCAATGAATTTGGTCACAAAGTTCCTAATAAAAAAGAGGGAAAGCAACGTGAAACATTGCCAAACACAGATTATCTAACATCATTTCTACACCAGTGGGATTCAAGGCATCCGTCTCACACTTTTATAATGCTTGGGGAATGGGGGGGGTTCGGGGAAGTTCTCGCTCACCAGCTGTCTGTTCAAACTATTAATATACCAATTCCCAAAATGATCTTCCCTTTCTTTCTCTAAACCTGTGCCTGGAGCCCACAGTCTTATTTGAGGAGACACAAAATTGGCAAGCGAGTCTCTGAGGAAGGGTCTTCTATTCTCTACACGAAAACAAAGAAAGTTGTTCATTTCTCTGACAGGAAACATTCTGGACCTTCAACACAAGCTTTCATTGTGACGCTACCTATAATATGTGTGATAAGTAGAGTAGTTCTAGAACAAGCCTAGTTATCTTCTAAGAGCAACTGCAATGGGAGAGCATCTAAAAATGAGTATAATTCCAAAAGGGGCTGATGGAGTCAAAAATGGTTCCGGGGAACAACGTAAAGAAAAAAAAATCAAAGACAACATATTGTAAAGAAGATCCTGACGATCCATGCACTCTGTGGAATCAAATTGAAAATTTAATTCATCCCTATGACTTCCCACACATTCTCTACATCTGTTGCGATATGATGCAAACAGTTTGCCTAAAAAGCCCATGAGAAATGATTTGGCCCAGTCAGTGTTAAAGGTATGTGACACTTCAGGGGATATGCCTGATCACAGGTTCCCTTCTACAGACAGAGCTGTCTGAAAAGAGCAAAGATTAAAGGCAACATTAAAACTGTGTTTAGGCATGTGGCAGCTGTTGTTTGGAAAGGTTAAGTGCTTAAATTTAGAAAAGCGCCCTGATCAGTGAAATGTAAGCATTTAATTAAATTGGGGATATGCCACAGCCACCCATGAGCCACCTTAGATGATTGTTTACTCAGCTAGCATAAAGGGCAACCTCCATAGGTTATATTTAACATATTATTCATATGTAAGGCTGGGTGTTTGTCACAGAAAATATTGGCTAATGTCACAGAGCAGTGATGGAAAAGTTGTTGAAAATCTGAAAAATGAAAAAAGTTGAAAAATGTTTAAAAAGCGAGTGTTTTAATGTTAATTTATTCAATTCATTAATATATCTCATGCCTGGCAGTGGAAAATGATTGAAATAACATGCGCAACTGTAGCAACAGTAACAAGTGCTTGACCTTTCCAAAAAGTCAACTGGCAGCGGCTGACCGGGAGGAACAAAAAGCCTACAAGTAAAATACATTGATAGGCTGGTGCATTTAATCACTTAATTTGGTCATCACGGAAAGAGCCTTATTTGCTTTTAATAAAATGTTGTTAGGAACAGAGCATGCTGAAGTTGCATTACTAAAACAATACAACAGCGTTACCATGTGTATGTTTTTACTTCTTTAATCCCTTCACGCAGATGCTAAATTTGGTCAATTCTCACCTATTAAGGCGGTGTTCTTTTTAAGGCTTTATAACTCCAGTTGTGAGCATCAAACTTGGAAAATGGCTTAAATGAAACAGGACAGTTATACCATTTACAATGCTAGCTTAGATGAGTTTATTTTCATAATTTAGGTCAAAATAAAGTGCCACAAATGCAAAGAAACTTTGGAACTAAATGTATTTAGTTTGCTATGAAACACTGAGAGCTACGTATGTGAAACAGGTAAATCTGTACATTTCCTGGATCATAAAAATGCAAAATAAAATTAGTTTTTCTTTAGTTTGCAATGACATACTGAGAGCTACATAGAAAAAGAAAGCACAAGCTTTGAGAGACACTAATGGACAACAGGGTAGACTGCCTATATTTTGCATCATAGATCTTTAGTAGTTCTGCATATCACCCTCAGGTTTTTGCACACTTGTGGACATGGAGTTTATGATCCAGGAAATATACAGATTTACCTGTTTCACATAAATAGCTCTCAGTGTTTCATTGCAAACAAAATAAATTTAGTTCCAAAGTTTCTTTGCATTTGTGGCACTTTATGTTGGCTTAAATTATTGTTTCATTTAAGCCATTTACCAAGTTTCTGTGATGTTCACGCCTGGAGTTATAAAGCCTTAAACAGAGCACCCCCTAAATAGGTAAGAATTTACCAAATTTTGATTTCATTTTCAAGGTTTCTAGAATTCTGAACGAGCTCATTCCATTAATCATTCATATCTCAGAGGTTCTAGTGTAATTCAAGTCCTTTTTTATCAATGAAAAGTGAAAGGTGAAGTTCATTACATTTCTGTTTAATGCTCATCTTTTTGCACTAGTGGAGCTTGGTATGGCTTAAAATGGACATTCATGGGTAAACTGACCCAAAAATCCAACCATGCAGAGTTCAGTGGGGATAATCTGTGATGGTTGGAGACAGTGGCACCTCTATGGGACATGACACATCTCTCCCTACAGGTCCTACAGAAAAAGCTGAAAGGGCCGTCTCCAGCTGAGACCAGAACGGCCGGGTTGGTATTCACCGTAATCTTTCAAGCCAGCTCTTCTGATGACTATCTCGGGCATAAATCTAATTTTGTCACTTTTTAAGGGGACACATCTCTTATCTCGCTTCATTTTCTTTCCCGGACTTCTGCTCCTCTGTGGAATGATAGGAGAAGACTGTTTTTTTGCCAACATAATAGACCGATCTGAAAACTAGACCAGTGCAGTCTTTTTTTTTTTCTCCCCGTGAGATAAAAGTAAGTCCTGACATGAATACATGTGTGGCTGTCATCAGCTGATAATATGCATCTGTTCTCTGGCGCTCAGCAGGCATTTTCCCAGCCAGCTTAGACAGATAGCATCGATATATTAACTTTCTTGGAAAAGGTAGAACGGAAACGTTAGTAGATTAGCCCCCGCAGAAATGCAAGTAACATCTGTGATGAACTATCCAGAAAGCAAAAAAGAGCAGGCCACGGCTCTCGCACCAAGTCCTATCTCATTTCGATGCATTATTTTAATAATTTATGATTGCAAATCTCTCCTCTTCCATCCACTGCCTTCAAAAGATTTCATTGATCCCAACTCTAATTTTGGTTTGTACATGCGTTCTTCTTCTTGTTCTTACCAGTGGTGTAATTTTAGGCCCTCTCAAAAGTTGTCAATGCACGTTACCAGTCGGTTTTTCCAATTATCATACTTGTGCGCTCTTTCCTGGTGGCTATTTTGGCCGAAGGGTTTCAAATGCAGCACAACGTGCCAGCTTTGCCCTCAATATGCAATCCAAATGCTGGAAATGATTCTGTCGGGGGGGGGCGATCCAGTTGCGCCAGAAACCAAATGCATCTCCTGAAGTCATAGATTTCTGCTGTGAAACAGCAGTGTGAAATGTCTTATTTATGGTGGTCGCACACTCGTATTTAATTAGTTTCGCTTCGCTTTTCTGCCAGGTCTCACAAGGACAACAAAAACACGGGCAAATGCCTCAGCGATGCCACATCGCATTACACGGCACAGAAGTAGGCAGGGAGAGTCATGCTCGATACACAGGCAATGTGCAATTAACACTGATACAATGTGTACTGTGCAGAACTGAGAGCTTTGAATCATCGGCTGGTCCATTCCATCTTCTGTCAAAACATGGATATGGGATTTTTTTTTTTTAGCTATCTTTCCTTGCAGACCATGATTCCAATTCTTCCAGTCAAGAGGTCAGATTTTCTGAGTGCACTGTGCTTGGGGCTACCATGTAGTTAAAAAGGAGAGATAATCCCAGTCTGCCAGGTGGGTGTGAAGCACGTGGCACCGAAGTTTTACCAAACTTAGTGCAAATCTTCCACCAGCAGGTTCAAGCATGGACAGGTGTCCTTTACACATACAAAATGGCGCGTTTATCCTGACATTGGAGACTATTGGAGACTATGTCTAACTGAATCAAAAGTGCACTTCCAGAACATTCCTCATAATGATTCAGTAACAAGTAAGTTTGCGGGAACAGAAGGCTTGATGAGAGCAACTGTACAGGAAGGAGAAGATGTGGATACTCAGCAAAATAGGGCGACACGGTGGTGCAGTGGTTAGCACTGTCGCCTCACAGCAAGAAGGTACTGAGTTCGAATCCCGGCCGAGGGCCTTTCTGTGTGGAGTTTGCATGTTCTCCCCGTGTCTGCGTGGGTTTCCTCCGGGTACTCCGGTTTCCTCCCACAGTCCAAAGACATGCAGGTTAGGCTAATTGGAGACTCTAAATTGCCCATAGGCATGAGTGTGTGAGTGAATGGTGCGTGTGCCCTGCAATGGATTGGCGGCCTGTCCAAGGTGTATTCCTGCCTCTCGCCCAATGCATGCTGGGATAGGCTCCAGCACCCCCCGCGACCCTGACCAGGAATAAGCGGGTTAGATAATGGATGGATGGATGGATATAGCAAAATATAGACATAGCCATCCCATGGCTGCAGACAAGAAATAATAAAATAATAATGTTCTAAGGGGATCAGCATTACCAGGTTTGATTTGATATGCCCAGCTTCTTGTCCAGACCATGGTCACCATGGACTACTGCAACTCCCTTCTCGCAAGCCTACCAGTCTGCGCCATTCTGCCCCTACAACTGGTCCAGAATGTGGCTGCTCGGCTTGTGTTCAACCTCCCGAAGTTTTCGCACGTCACCCCCCTGCTGAGGTCACTCCACTGGCTGCCGGTCGTGGCCAGGATCAGGTTCAAAGTTCTGACCCTGGCCTACACTGCAGCCAAAAGGTCAGGCCCCTCCTACCTACAGGACTTAATCCAGCACTATGCTCCTGCTCGACCACTTCGCTCTGCTGCTGCAGGGCGACTTGCACTTCCCTCCCTCCGTGTTAAAGGCTCCCACTCGTCCCGACTGCGGAGCTTTTCCACCCTAGCTCCCCAGTGGTGGAATGAACTCCCCACTCTGCTGCGCTCAGCTGAAACACTGTCTGTTTTTCGGCGTGGTCTGAAAACGCACTTTTTCAGACTCCACCTCGACTAAAATTATACCTATAGGGCCATTCTATAGTATTCGTTTTCTATTTAACTTGTGTTTTTTGGTTATTCTATAGTTCAGAATGTATAGACTGTGTGTACTTCTCATGTTTATTACTAGGGATAGCTCCTACGCTGTGAGAAAGCTGTGCTTTGTCGGATTTGCTTTGTAGTCGCGTCAATGACCTTCAATATGCACTTATTGTACGTCGCTTTGGATAAAAGCGTCTGCCAAATGATTGTAATGTAATGTAATGATTTTTAA